>JAFMSR010000010.1:42889637-42944637 GCA_022818135.1 Saxidomus purpurata | reverse complement strand
TTTTGAATTTACTATTTATGTAACTTTTTCATGCATACTTACTTGATAAGATTATTTTGTACAAATTTATCACTTTTTCCTGAAGTTGGAAGAAAATTTATAGAAAATAATGATCAAAACATAAAAAGTAGTTTCTTTTTTGAACAATTTAGTATTTCCAAATGTGACAAATATAGGTCTGACCTATTAGGTCATTCAAGGGAGAGAATCCAGCATAAAAACGTATTTGGTTTCATGTAGTATTACATCTCTTGACAATAGTCACTGTACAAAAACTATGTGTTCAATTGATTAGGCCACTTAGTGTACTGATTTAAAGTTTGATATAAGGCAATAATACAGACAGGTGTATATTTAAATCATTAACAATTTAGAGACAGGTTGGGCTACATGTATATCACTGTGAATGTATATCACACAACATTTGATTCAAGGAAACATCAGTGTTACTTCTTATAACATTGTCAGGGTTGATGATATTCCTAAAATTTGTCCAGCTTATTTGCTTCCGTTCTGCCATAAATTTAAATCTTGTTACGTAATGAAATTGCTGTATTTTTATTTTGTTGGTAAAATTCAGTTTAAAATATTTTAATTTGTAAAAACATTTATAAATTGTGACTAAGGTATTAGCACTATGTATGATCCATGAATTTGAAGAACATAATTATAATAATGTTACATGAAAAATAAAGCAGCCCAGTAAATATAATAGTATTCAACCAACCATCCCCCGCTTTGGCGGAGGGGATATGGTAATGGGCTTTGTCTGTGCGTCCGTCCGTCTGTCTGTTCGTCAAGGTCACACTTAAGAGTTTAAAAGTAATGGAGTCCTGTCATGCATGGAAGGATTTTAAAATTACATGGCACAATTGTTGAGCACATAGAGAGGACACAGACTGTAAGATACCTCTTTTGGGGGCATTCATCGTGTACGAGGGACAGCTCTTGTTATTTATTTATCTTTAGAACAAGTATTTAAAGGGCCAGCCATTTCTGACTTATGATACACTTTCTTTTTGAGCACATTAGTATCCTGACTGCTAACCTTGAGCAACTATTGAAATACCTTATATATGGTCCGGAAATCTAACTATTCTTAGTTAAATTTTAGTGCAAGATCGTTACGGGTATGGTTATTCATTTATTATAATTACTTTTGATAATTGCAATGATAGGAAATGGCTCGATCTTTTGCCATTAGATAATTTGCCAACATTTAAAACAGCACATACTGATGTAAATATCAAAATTATAACACACTTAACCCTAAAATTTTCAGATTATTTGAGAAAGTATAAGTGTATAAAAAAGCAAAAAGTGAAAATTGCAAAAATAATGTATATCTTATCATACTTGTGATTTTGTGAAACATTTGCATGCCAGGTAACCAAAACCTATTATTGCCTTCTTCAGCACCAAGTAAACAGTCCACAAAGTGGCATGAAATCCATGTGAATGCATCTCCCTTAAGAGAACAGATGATGAAAACATTTGATATTGGGTAAGCAACATAAAGCAGATATGATAACTTTTTAGCTGACCTAAGCACAAAGCGCTGATGGTGAATTAATTGGATCAGTGGATATCTATAGTCTATGGTCCGAAGATATTTCAAACAACATCTATTGCAAAACTAGGAGCCAATTTCAACCAAATTTCACACAAAAGTTCCTCTGATTGTTCTTTATTAAAGGTGTTCAAAGAATTGGATTTCATGGAGAAACTCAGGTTGCTATGGCAACAGATAAGAAAAAGATTAATAGTCTTCTGCTCCAAAACAACAAGGCCCAGAGCTTAGATATTTGGTGTTTCGCTTTGTGTTGCGGTCCTTTAAATCCTTTAAATATTTCAAATTATGTTACTGGGGTCAAAATTGGCCTATAGCTTAAGTATTTTGTGTGTAGCATTGTATATAGAGGTCCTCTACCACTTAAATCATACCATTGAGGTCAAATAAGGGTCACTTTTTAGCTTGCCTCAGCATGAAATGCTCAAGGAGAGCTTTTGTGGTTGTCAGTCCTGGACAGAAGTTGATCAGATATTGCAGGGATGTTGCTTGCATGAAGTTCTACTAAATTTGTTCAAAGAATTTAATTCCATGCAGAAGTGTGGTTGCTATGGCAACAAATAGGAAACACTTTAAAGATCATCTCAAATACTGCAAGGCCCATAGCTTAGATATTTGGCATGTAGCATTGTCTAGGGATCTCTACCAAGTTTGTTCCAATCATGACCCCCATGTCAAAATTGACCCTGCCTTTAAAAATCTTCTGCAAAACCACAAGGTCTAGAGCTTAGGTATTTAGTATGTAGCATTGCCTAGAGGACCGCTACCAAGTTTGTTCAAATGGTGCCCCTGGGGTCAATATTGGCCCTGCCCGGGGGTTATTTGCTTTACATAGACTTATATAGGAAAACCTATAAAAATCTTCTCCAAAACTCAAGGCCAAGAGCTTAGATGTGTGGTTTTGTAGCATTGTCTAGTGGACTTCTACAAAGTTTGATCTGATCATGCCTCTGGGGTCAAAATTGAGCACGTCGGGGGGAGGGGGTCCATTGTTTGAATATAGAGTTATACAAAAAAATTTAGCTTCCCACAAGTTCCTATAGCAACAAGCGATTTACCTAGCAACCACTGACTTCCTTAGCAACCACCCACCTGGACAAGTGACCAGTTACTTCATTAGCCACTTCTTACTTCCCCTAGCAACCAGTGACTTCCCCTAGGAACAAGTGACTTTCTTAGAAACCACTGACTGTCCCTGGCAGCTGGTGACTTTTAGCGACAAGTGACTACGTTAGCAACCAGTGACTTTCCCAAACCTTAGCAACTACTGACTCCCTTTAGGAACAAGTTACTTCTTTGGTTAGTGCACTGTACTCAGGTGAGCAATATAGGGCCATTATGGCCCTATTGTTTACCTAGATTATATAAAAGAAAACCTGTCAAAATTCTTTTTGTCAGAAACAGCAAGGTCTAGAGCTTAAATATCGGGTATGTAGGGTGATAGAAATATATAAAAAAAAGTTTAAAATCTTATTGTTAGAAACTGCAAGGCCCAGAGCTTAGATATTTGGTTAGTGGCATCTACCAAGTTTGTTCAAATCATACCCCTTGGGTTAAATTTGGTCCTGCCCATGTTTTATTAAATGATATACCTGTCTGTCTGGGGTTTTGGTATATGTAACCTTGACCCTGACCTTGCAATTTTTTGCAGTTACAGGTGAGCCAAATAGGGCAGTCATGGCCATTTTTAGTTGTAAGCTATATAAATTTACATTTATCTAGAGAGAGAAATCAATTGAGTAAGAAATAATCACACTTCATGATGTCTGCTGTCATTTGAAAGAAACAAGTCTTTTGGCGTCTGTTGCAGCCATCCATTTAAAATTCTTCATGTACAGTTGAATATGAGACCAAATTTTAAGGCTTATATGAATGAAGTGTTTGTGTAAAATGTAAATTCTGTTAAGACATATATATATATACCTAAAATTTTACAATAGAAACTTCTGACTTCCAATTTGGGCAAGTCTATTTTTAAATATAGAGGTATTTTGCACAATTGTGTTTCAAAATGCTAAAATTTCAATTCTGATCAGACGACACTATATTTGTCGTCTGCTTCAGGGAGTAACTGTTTGAAAAGGTTTATTTTATAGACACTACTAGTCTAGGCATAAATAGAATAATTCATTTCTTTCTTCTTTTGTGTCACTGTTTCAAACTTATTTCTGTTAATAATGTTTACTAGTCTCTTTTATTCGGGTCATGTGATGCATTTTTTTTCAGTTCTGTTTTTGATTTTCAGGGATCGAGTATATGTAAGGGGAAATTTGTCCTACGTACAGAATGAGCAGTATGTAAAAAAATACAGAGTATATTCAGGTAAGAAAATTTACGGTACTGATTATTTTGATGACTTAACAATTCTTGGGCCAGAAAAGGGGGAATCCGAAAAAAGCATACTCCTTCTTAGACCACACAAACCCCTGGTTAAAGTTTTGTGTGTAATGTGCTATCTCCAAAACTAGTGAAATTTCATAGGTCTTTTGGATCACAATCAAGGTTATTTAATCATGTCCCTTAACTTTTTCAGCAATTCATTAAAGTAATAGCATGAATAGATGTTAGAAAAGCCAACATTCCTTTGGCACACCTTTCCTAAAGGACAGCATTATTATACCCCGAAACGAAGTTTGGTTGGTCGGCTGGTTGAGCGGGCGGGCGGTCGGTCGGTAAGGTGGTCTGTTGCATTTTCCTTGTCCGGAGCATAACTTGAAAACTACTAGTTGGAATTCAATACAACTTCATACAATGGTCAAGCACATTGAGAGGAAGTGCAGTGCACAAGAACTATAACTCCATCTCGACTAATTACAGAGTTATTGCCCTTTGTTACTTTTCCTTGTCTGGAGCATAACTTGAAAACTACTGGTTGGAATTCAATACAACTTCATACAATGGTCTAGCACAATGAGAGGAAGTGCAGAGATAGGAACCCATGTGCTTACATTTTGTATTCAGTGACTAGGTTCAACTACCCTATGAAGTATTAAGCTGTGAATTGTAACTGAGAAATGGATTTTGACAAAACTGAACTGAAAATTGATAGTTTGAACACCTTTTAATGTCATTCAAAAGTTATGGGATATGCCCATAGGGTTGATTGTATTGTGCCAATTGATTGATTCGGATTTAACGTCGCACTCAACAGCTAAGGTCATATTGCAATGTCTAGCTTTCATGGAGGAGGAAGACCCTGGGTGCCAATTCTGGCATTATTTCAGTCACAAGCGGGCACCTGAGTAGAACCTAGATAGCTCTCAGACATAAAAGAATTTGACCCAAGTAGGGCACAAACCTACAGCGGTGAGGGACAAGTAAACATCAGTCAGTGACCTTAACCACTCGGCCACAGATGCCATTGTATGATGCCAAGCAATTGTCTGAAGTTTCAAGGCTTTAATGGTTACCGAGAAAGTGAATTTTAAGAAAGCTTAACCAGATTCAAGACGACAGTGCCAACTGACATCAAGAAGGTTATGACAATGGCTCTTCTGTTTTTCAAAGAAAAGCTAAAAATTGATAAATCAATCTTTTGTTATAAATTGATTCAGTATATACCTATTGTAGAACAAGTACTTGCAGCTTACATTATTTATCCCCGTGAGTGCTTCCAAAATACTGCAAAATGCGATATACAGGGTCTATTGCGCACCCCTAGTCATTACCAGCCTTTCTACCATACTGTTTTAAATTTTTATACCTCCAAAACGAAGTTTAGGGGGGTATATAGGAGTCATCCGGTGGTTGGTCGGTCGGGCGGTCTGTTGCATTTTCCTTGTCCGGAGCATAACTTGAAAACTACTTGTTGGAATTCAATATTACCTCATACAATGGTCAAACACATTGAGAGGAAGTACAGTGCACAAGAACTATAACTCCATCTTGACTAATTACAGAGTTATTGCCCATTGTTACTTTTCCTTGTCCGAAGCATAAGTTAAAAACTACTGGTTGGAATTCAATACAACCTCATACAATGGCCAAGCACATTGAGAGGAAGTGCAGTGCACAAGAACCATAACTCCATCTTGACTTATTACAGAGTTATTGACCTTTGTTACTTTTCCTTGTCTGGAGCATAACTTGAAAACTACTAGTTGGAATTCAATACAATTTCATACAATGATCAAGCACAATCAGAGGAAGTGCAGTGTACAAGAACCATAACTCTATCTTGAGTATTTACTGAGTTATTGCCCTTTGTTACTTTTCCTTGTCCAGAGCATAACTTGAAAACTACTACTTGGAATTCAATACAATCTCATACAACGGTCAAGTACATTGAGAGGAAGTGCAGTGCACAGGAACCATAACTCTATCTTGACTCATTACAGAGTTATTGCCCTTTGTTATTTTTCCTTGTCCAGAGCATAATTCGTAAACTACCAGTTGGAATTCAATACAACTTCATACAATGGTCAAGCACAATGAGAGGAAGTGCAGTGCACAAGAACCATAACTCCATCTTGACTAATTACAGAGTTATTGCCCTTTGTTCCTTTTCCTTGTCCGGAGCATTATTCGAAAACTACTGGTTGGAATTCAATACAACTTCATACAATGGTCAAGCACAATGAGAGGAAGTGCAGTGCACAGGAACCATAACTCTATCTTGACTCATTACAGAGTTATTGCCCTTTGTTACTTTTCCTTGTCTGGAGCATTACTTGAAAACTACTGGTTGGAATTCAATTTAACTTCATACAATGGTCAAGTACATTGAAAGGAAGTGCAGTGCACAGGAACAATAACTCTATCTTGAGGTTTTACCAAGTTATTGCCAAGAACAATATCTCTATTTTAGTTTTCTTTTGCAAGGTATTCTGTTACTACGAACTTCCTCAGTTTATAAAGCAGTCTTTCGGGGGTTTTGATCACATTTAGTGATAGCTCTAGTTTTACTTACTTTCTGCACTTGAGGGTACACCCCCACAAGCCCCTACGTTGTACCTATGAGTGCCCCCTTTTATGTACATTTTTGATACCAAGTCTGATCATAGTCTACACTGTGTTCCCAGTGTATCATGACCATTTAGGCTTGCCATAGTTATTTTTATACTGCAGATTATGTCAGACTTTTAAGCCATTCCAAGAGGTATTGGGAGCAGAAAGAACAAGAGAAGGATGAAGTTGAGGCATAGATAAACCCCCGAGACTGGAAACACGATGAATAGTAGCACAAAAGTTCATAGATGATTACCACTGCTGTGTACCTAGAAAAGGTGCAGCACTACACCATTTCTCAGAAATTGTGAAAAAGACAAAAAATCAAACAAAACCTAAAGATTGTAACCTACATTTTAAAACTCGTAAGAGGGAGTTTATGAATAATTGTTCACAGAGGTTTCATTTATAGACTTCTGAAGTTCACATGTATTTGATTTAGGAATTGTTTATTTTGTTTTTTTTTGCTTTTTGTGCTTTTGTATGTTACAATCGTCTTTTACCACTATGTTATCAGACCATTGTTTATTACAGGATATACAATGTTTGATTCCATTTGTTAACCAGCAAACAAGTTTAGCTGTGTAAGAGTAAGAAATATCACATGTTTGATATAGTTGGAATATAGTAAGCGGTGTTTTGTATCTTTCATATTTCAGTGGTACAATTGTCCTTTTTAAAGTGACATTATGCGCATTTTTTTCAAGTAAAAATCCAGCTGAAAATGGTGTGTATACAAAAGCGTAGAGGAAAAAATAGCTTTTAACCCAATACACACCAAACTCTTCCCGCTACCAGTATGAAAAAATAACTTTCCAAATATTGATTTTCTTATTTGACTGGGAGAGTCAATTTAAGAAAAGAGCAACTGCATGCAGGAGTTGCTTCCCTTCCACTGTCAAAATCTCTACCAACATCAAAAACGACACAATCAACTATCATTTTATCAGTCCGATTTTTTTATATCTAAAGCACCAACTTCAAATACTAATGTGGCATAATCATTAATTTAACGCATTTAAATGCACAGCAACCAAAAATTGCTTTTATAAAACTATCACCAAAAATACACTATGTGCAGTAAGATGCGCATAATGTCACTTTAAGTGAGTTTAATCAAAGCCTACAGGCTGGTAGCTGAATCAACATTGAGTAAAACTTTATGTTTTGGTTTGAAGTTTTTGGTCATTGAAAATTTTAGCACTATTTTCCTTAACTGATATAACTCTTTGGAGAGTCTCGCATATTATTTGAGACAATTTTTTCAGTTATTCCACTTGTTAATCCACTATGCATTTGTATATACATGTATACAACGGACATATAATTCGGGACACCCTATACATTGTTGTAAGCAAACTCCTCACAGTGATTTGATCTGGTGAGCTGCGCTCTCAAATCACTGCCTTCACAAGATACCATGTGATGATGGAAAATGTCATGTGACAGCATGTAAACAATGGTAATATATGTAAAATCATTATTTTTAATTGACTTTTTATGTTTGACATCTTGACAATTAAATATTTCATAAAATTAGCCTTGCTGCAATAGCAGTACAAAAAACTAACGCTAACATTCAATTTTTTTATTCCCCAAGGGTGGCATATTAAAATCGCACCGTCTGTCCGTCCGTCCCTCTTTCCCCTCCTTCCTCCCTGGGTCCCCACTTTAACAAAATCGTGTTATTAAACTGTAACTGGTTATGGATTAAGGTTAAAAGGCACACATGTCTAGCACTAAGACGAGTGTAGCAAGACCCACTCCCTACCTCAAAGGTGAAGGTAGACCTGGAGTATGAAGGTTTTGGAATTTTTTATTATTTAAAAAATTTGTTTTCGGACTGTAACTTGTCAGCATTGAAGGTTTTAAAATAACTAGGTACACATGTCTAGCACATCAAGATCGTGTCGCGTGCAAGACCCACATCCCTAGCTCAAAGGTCAAGGTCATGCTTATTGAAGGTAATGTTCCTCCATATAAGATATATGCACACATTCGTGTCCGGACTGTAACTTGGTCATGCATGGAAGGATTTTAAAATACTTGGCACAAAGTCTAGCACATCAACGACGTTGCGCAACGGTCCTAAGCTAAAAGGTCAGTATTTAGAATTTGAAGGTAATGGATTCTCTAAAAGCATATAGGCAACACATTCTGTCCGGAATGTAACTTTGTCAGCTTGAAGGATTTTAAAATAATTTGGCACAAATTCTAGCCCATCAAGAGCGACGTTGGGGTGCATGACCCACATCCCTACCACAAAGGTCAAGGTCACACTTAGAGTTTATAGGTAATGGAATCCGTATATATGCATACATTTGTGTCCGGACTATTACTTGATTTGCTTTGAAGGCTTTTAAAAAACTGTGCACAAATGTTTAGCGGATCTGAGGGGGGGGGGGGGGGAAGACCAAGTCCCACCTCAAAGGTCAAGGCACACTTAAGTTTAAAGTAATGGATACTGTATGCATGATTACCTTCATGCATGGAAGGATTTTAAAATTACATAGCACATTTATTGAGACATGGAGGGGACACCACTTGAGGCACTATTTTCGGGGGCATTCGTCACTTGTGAGGGACAGCCTGTTTTTTTTTAATTTTAACAAAGTCTTGTTACTAAACAACTGGTTTGGATAACAAACAGTATGTACTGATAGTGTAAGGGGAAGTAACCACTGTGAGGAGTTTGGGTTGTAAGGTTTTGTATAGAAAAATGATTGTTGTGTTCAAGATAATCAAAGCTGTTTTTATACTGTTTTAGTTCTGTTTTATAATGGTAGCAAACTTTATGAAAATTGTTATGTTGCCAATTTTTAATGATAAAACCCTATTTTGTTGATAATTGTTTAGTCTAGGCGCAACAATTTAGTCAATGCTTGTTAATGTTATCTATTTTAAGATCAAAATTTAAATGTTTTTAAGGAAAATTTATTGATATTCTTGATAAGACTAAAAAGGAAAAATTTGATCTAAACCAATATGTAAATTAAGAAAAGTAATGCTTAAACACCACCAATATGTAAATTAAGAAAAGTAATGCTTAAACACCAAGAAACACAGCATTCATCAACAGCCAGACGTACACACAGACGAGTGAATCCTTTAACTATGAGAAACAGGCAGCTATAGTACGGCAATAGTTTTGCCAAGTGCAAAAAGTAAAGTACATAACATTCACTAGAAAATTAATATGCAAAAATGCAACAGAAAGAAAGTCATGGAATGAAGTTTGGCGGTAGAGTGAGGTTAGCATGCCACAAAACTAGTTAAATCCCTTGTACCTCCAGTTACGAACATTTCAGGTTGGTGAGGGTTCAATGGCCATAAACGGAGAATCGGTTCTGTGCTTTTTGGTGTATTGGTTTACTGGCTGACTACTTCATGTCTAGGAACAAACTATATTAATGAACGAGTTAGTTTTAAGCAAACAAAAAGGTTTTAAGTGGAGTGGTGGAGTAGAGGTTAAGGTGTCTGCATCTTATCCCGGAGGTTGCGGGTTCGAGCCCCACTGAGGTCAGGACTGTTTCTCATATGACACCAGTACTGGTTTTTCCAGGAAGCGGACTCGGGGATGACTTGATAAGCTTTCTTCCCGATCAAGCTAAAATAAATCAGTATAAACTAACAAGGTTTTAAACAATGGTTTTTTACAAAACATACTATCTTCATTCAAAAGCTGAATTCTAACAACTCTTCTGACAGACAGGCCAGACTGGTTCCCAGCTTGTTATTATAGTGCTCAATGCATATAGAGATGTGTAAAAGCAGTTTTATGTATTTCAAGGGCCATAACTGTGATTAGTTAATTATTTTATAGGTGGAAGTGTATATGATTTGCTGAATAGCTTACCATTTTTACTTGGCTAGGTAGTGAAATCAACCACAGGGTCCACACTAAATTTTTCATATGACAGAAGTATAACATTGGAAGGTGCTAGGTTTGGTGGCGTTTAGACAGTATTTTTTCTAGTTCACATTTTAAAGTTTTTGAGTTTGTGACCTATCGACAGGTTTGAAATGTTTTTATATTTACTTTACATTCATTTATAACTATATATTCATTCCTCATTAATTCATTCAGAAATTGTTTTTTCGTGAACATTTTATAGCAATAAAATTTTCTGAAGCATTGCATACATTTATATTGGAATAAATGTTGGAAAAAATCTCAGTACATGTAGAAATCTCAGAATATGTAACTACACTATGTTACTATCAATGTATACTTAACAACTTTAAAAACGCAACCAGTGATTTGAGGGGTATTTTGTCTTAATTGCAAGTGTAATTTGGAAAATTCAAGAAACCCATACTTTTTGCTATTCCTTCGTTTTATACAACAATTTAATTACAAAATTCAAACATAATTCAAAGGAAACATGATTTTATGATGGATAAAGAGCAATTTTACTCACTGCTCAAAATGTTTGACTTATCAAAAAGGTTGCGTTTTTAAAGTTGTTAAGTATACATGTACCTACATTGCCAGGGGTCTTAATGTAGCCTCATTAGCCATTTCTTGCATGTGCTTACAAATTACAGCTGCTTCCACTAGTTCAAACAATATGTTACTCATTACTGTTAATCATGAAATATTAGCGAGAACTTTATTTTTGTGCGAGCACTCCTTGGCCAATTCATCATATCTCTAATTCAAAGTTCTCCGGAAATGATCGTTATTGTTATGTCAGTGTGAACTACGAGATTGCTTGTTCGCAAATTCATGGACTTGTGATTTGATTCGGAGATTTAAAAAATAATTTGTTTCACAAATTCAAAGTGATTTACAGTACTTATGAACACATGCCTCAGGAGGAGGTACAGTTGAATCTATGTTAGTGTCACCTCCGTTTAGCAGCCAGTTGCCATAAACAGCCAGTACTGATGTATTCCAGTTGGCCACTTTTATATTCAGACACTTGTATTTAGGGGCCATTACCCTTATTTGGTCACGACAGATCCATCCGTTGGCTGGATGGCTAAAGCAGGTTTAACCGCACAAGGATAGTCTCTGTCTACCCGTCTGACTGCCCTTGGAAATATTTGCCTCATGTTCAGCTGCCCTTGGAAGTGTTTGCCTCATGTTCAGCTGCCCTTGCTAATGTTTGCCTCATGTTCAGCTGCCCTTGGAAATGTTTGCCCCATGTGTTCATCTGCCATTGGAAATGTTTGCCTCATGTTCAGCTGCCCTAGGAAATGTTTGCCTCATGTTCAGCTGCCCTTGCTAATGTTTGCCCTATGTGTTCATCTGCCCTTGCTAATGTTTGCCCCATGTGTTCATCTGCTCTTGCTAATGTTTACCCCATGTTCATCCCATTTCTCATATGATCTTTTCTATCATCAACACATAAAATATTCAACAACTTTAAAGTTAATCATTAAGAACTGATTACCCATGTCCCAATGAGTTTAAGTGAAATCAACTTTGATTCTAGATCTACTCCCTCTTTACTAAATCCCTTTATGGAATTTCATGCACTTTTGTCAGATGGCGATATTCAGTATACATGCGTAAGCCAAGCTCTTGACTGTGTCATTGGGCATCTTGTTGAAATTGTTACATGTTATATGTCATTTTTGTAGCAACGTAAAAGAAAATGTTAATAAATTTCTAAAGTGTATTTATATGACTCTGTTGTTTATAGTCAGCAGACTTGATTGAAGCAGCCAGCTGATGGATACAGTAGAAATGGCAACGATGGTTTCTTAGTAAGAGTTACCGTGCTTGCAACCAGTGCAGATCATGATCAGTTTGTTAAAGTTTAGTGAGCAACCCAATAAATACTGTCAAATTGAAAGATGGACAAGTCCTTATTAGCTCACCTGAGCATGAAGTGCTCGAGGTGAGCTATTGTGACCTCTTTATGTTGTCTGTCTGTTGCCCGTCCATTCTTAACGTTGTGTATGCCATAGAGGCTACATTTTTAGCTCGCCTGTCACAAAATGAAAGGGTGAGCTATTATGATTGCTCACCGTATGTTGGTATGTCCATTCACCATTTCTATTAATCAACATCTCGGAAATCGCTTAACCAGTGCAGATGAGACTTGGCAGTGGTGATCCTTGCATGAAGCTCTACCAAAGGTTTTCAAAGATTCTTTGCTATGGCAACAAATAAGAAAAACTTTACAAATCTTCATCTTAAAAACCAGGTGGCTCAGAGCTTAGATATTTAGCATGTATCATTCTCTAGTTGGTCCCTACCAAGATTGTTCAAATCATGATCCCAAGGTCAAAAATCGATCCTACCCAGGGGTTGCTTGACTTTACATAATCATGGTAGATTTCTGTGGGAAATCTTAAATCTTTCTTGAACCACAAGGTCTAGAGTTTAAATATTTAGCATTGTCTAGTGAACCTCTACCAAGACTGGTCCAATTATGATCCCCAGGTCAAAATTAACCCCACCCTTTAGATCACTTGATTTCACATACTAAGGCTCCACAAATCTTCAGGAATTTAGTATTGTGTAGTGACCCAATGCAAGAGCTCAGAATAATGATCCCGGAATTGGTAGGTACTATGTAGTGGACTTTAAATCATTGGTCAAATCATGATCCCCTATCAAAAGCGACCCTTCCTATGAGGCAATGGTTCTTTTTGACCAGGTATTATAGCCATACATGGTAGCCTGGTGATTTAAATCAGGGCCAGCTGTTAGTCATTTTACTGGATTGTCAGCCACTTGGAATCGGAGCCACTGCCCTGAGATTACAAGTTAGGTAGAGTTTGACAATTGGCTATCTGGGCTGACAAACCAGGTTACCAGGTCAAATCTTGGAAACCATCTTATGAGCAATTGAGGTTGCCATTTTTCATTGGAGCTTCAATGAAACAAGTAGCCTGGATGAGTCTGATAAATTTAGGTTGTGCTCTTGATTACTGGATCTTCCGGATGAAACTTGGTCAAAGTGTGGTCTGAATGAAATTTAGGTAGAGTTTGAATAGAGGCTGCATTTTTCATTGGATCCTTGTGAAACTTTGTCAGAATAAGTGCATTGATAAAATCTAGGTTGAATTTGAAAATGGGTCATCTCAGATTAAAAACTAGGTTACCAGGTCAAATCATAGAATAATCTTATGTATGCAATGGAAGCTGCAATTTTTATTGGATCTTTGTGGAATTTTGTCTTGATGAAATCTTAAGTCGAGTTCAAAAATGGGTAATATCTTGTCTATAACTGACTGTGATAAAAAATGAAATAAACTGCAATAAATATTCCCATTTGTAAATTTGAAAAAGCCTGATAAAGAAATGAAAAGCACTGATATTTGGTATACATCCTTGCAGACGAGCTAGCTTGAAAAGTTTCCCAAGTCTGTACCATACATGTACCTACTCCAGGCTATTGTTGAAAAGAGAATTAAGATGGGCAGATCACAGATTAAACACGATGACTTTTGACAATTAGCTTTTTAGATAAAGTTAGATAAGCTGATTAATAGCTTTCAGAACAAAAGAAACACTAACCAATATTGTCAGACATTGGTGTAGAAGGCATGGTTGGGGTGTGAATCATGACAATTTCCTGTAATAAGAATTTCAGGCAGAAGCATCAAGAGAACTAGTTGATATCACCTGTAAGGGTACTAGTAAACTGATCAATGTAAACTGTTTCAATAAGGTTGTAGTAAATTAAAAACGCACATAGGAATAGGTAAGTAAAATTACAAGATGTAGCAGGAGGCACCTTAATTGGTGTGTGAGTAGGAGGTGGTTGGTTAGCAGCGGCATTTGACCATGACCTTCACTATACGTTCTTTCAGTACAAGTCAGAACTTCAGGAAGCAGTTATTAAGAGCAGTTAAAATATATTTATAGTTGCAAGAACTTGTTCTATAATCGGTGTAACATTAATAAGTTTGAACTATTCAATGAAGCAGTTTATCTTGAAACTTTTGTAACGGGACTGTAAGTAAAAATGGTATCTTGTAAGAAACTTATTTTAAAGCTTTTAAACGGGAGTGGAATAATAAAAATATTTTTAGATGCAAGAACAATCGGTGTAAAATTAATAAGTTTGAACTAAACAATGTTGCAGTTTATCTTGAAACATTTGAGAGTGCTCTGTAAGTAAAAATGGTATCATGTGGGAAACTTATTTCAAAGCTTTTAAACAGGGGTAGTATAACTACTATTAACACTACATTTTCAGATTGAAACACCAAGCCGGGCCTCATTAAGCCTGCAGTAAGACGCTTACTGATTAGACAATAAGCGAAAGAGCAACCAATCAACAGCGTCGGTTCATTCTGTAAGTACACGTAATGAAAACAAAGTGATTGACATCCCGTCACATTAATTAGGATCTTAACCGTCTGTTTTGTTTACTTACCATCTGTTAGATAAATTCTAATAAAACTTTCCAAAGTATTTACAAACATTTAAGGGTGATCTTACGGCGAATACACGAAGGTGAGTTCTAAAATATTTTTAACAAGCACGTTACCAATTTTGACAGCTGTGACCGGTTTTAGCATTTCTGATATTAGGCTTTGAAACATTTTTTTCTGAATATAAATTGAGAACTATGAAAAGTAAAAATTAGATTTTGTTGAAATGTCGTTGATAGCATTCGTGCATAAGTCTTTTTGAAGGAAATCGGCAATACAACATGTCGCGAAAACATGTGACAAATGTTATATTTCACATTCATGCAGTATTATAAGGTTGAACTGATTTTAATTAACTTTAATGACCAAATCATGTTTGAAATTACGTTAGTCACACCCTGATACAATCGCCTATCATTTCACGGTTAATATACTTGCGACTGCAACATTTCGACTGCAAGTTACAAACTGATATTACATAGATGTCTGTCTTTACGAAGGGCGGCCATCATATATAGCAAAAAGCCGTGGCGCACAATTAGTTGGGCTTCTATTATTCTAATTAGTTTGTTCGATACCAATTGAAAATATTCAACTGTGAAGTTTTCCCAGCAATAGAATAGGATGTTAGTTAAGGCACGAGAAAGTCTGGCAATTAATGACTGATATTCAATGTCACCTTGTTTGTGATTTTATAGTCCAGGACAACTTCAAATTAGAATTTGATGGAGTTCTGTGAATGTTTACTAAAGGCATTAGCTAGCAAACCAGAATCGGTTCTCTAGACAATGATATAAGTGAAATATAGCATTTAATCTAGACAAACATTTTCGTCTGAAAGATCACATTTTGGAGAAGTGGCATTAAATAATTTGGAGCAGTGAAACCTGTGATAATAAATTAGAGTACAATGTCATGATTGCATGAATACTGGCATGAATGGATTAAAAATGTGCAACATCACATTGTACCCATTGCTCTGAACTATTATACATGTGTACATGTATAAACATAAGTTTATTAACTAGTAATAAGATTCTGTTGGAATTGTTGATTTAACTCTTGCTTGAGCCTTGAAGACAATTTAAGACGTAATAATTTACTAGATTTTGTATTAAGTGTTTTAATGTAACATCATTTGCAGTCCAATCATGCGGTGGCTGGTGTTCTTTGGGTTTCTTATGTTGCTGATGCAAGAGATAACGTGCCCACCAGTGCAACCTGATGTAAAACCTGTAGAGGGCGACTCACCTGATGACGTAGGGGAAGATGACACAGTAAGTTCAGCTGTAGCATTGATCTTGAAATTTAATTATTGTAAAATAACATCATGAAATTAATGTCAGTATCCGTCAGAAATAAACATGTACCACAAATGGGCAGTGTACTCAACTTACAGAATGGAGACTCCCAGTCTGCTAAAATATAAAATGGACTTGCCCATTTTTTTATTTGGACAGTACCATTTACTTTTTAAAGGGGTGCTCCCTATGAAATTTACTGACTGAATAGGGAACAGTGCAGATTATGATCAGGCTGGAGGGATGTGCAGGTTGATCATGATCTGCACTTGTCACTAAGGCAAATTCAGTTGGTTTGAGGAGGGTAAGAGCAGGTAGTTTTGTAATAAAACAAGATTTTGAGTTTAGAATTTATATGTAGATTTAGTGATTCACTGAACACGTTGGTCATAGTGAACATATTTCAGTATTCAAGTTGTAATGCATAAATTTGACAATGATAAACAGAAGATTAGGTAAACATTTCCAAGATTTAATAATTTTTAGGAGCCTGTCCAGCTAGATGTGTAAAACTTATAAAATTGTACTAATACAATGTTCTGCCAATTTGCTGAAATAAAGAGAATGTACTGATCACATACATTGAAGGTATTTAAACATGTTAAAATTGCCACAGTACCTAAAATCTAAATACTTATGTCAGGAGAAATACCATAGTATTGCAGCAATTTCAAGGCAGATGTTGAGTGCTGTCAAAAAGTATAGATTTACAGTTGTGGTAATTATTGTTAAGAATACAAAAGGCTTGTTAATACTGTACTTTAAATAAATTAGATGTAGTACTTATCTGCAAATTAATATGCAGATTCACTGTCTAATTCATTCATTCACTTCAGTTGATTCAGATTCATTCATTCATTCAATCATTCAATTGTTTGTTGTATAAATGTTATTTCTTTTCAGAAGGCCACATTGTAAATAAGTCAAATGTTTTGTACATTTACTTATTGTGTTTACCTTCTATAAATACAGATTTTATTATTATTAGCTCACCTGGCACAAAATGCCAGAGTGAGCTATAAGGATCGCATTCTGTCCGGCGTCTGTCCCTCCGTCCACAATTTCCTTCAAACAACATCTCCTCTGAAACCACTGGGCCAATGTTGATGAAACTTTGCAGGGATGTTCCTTGCATGAAGCTCTATCAAAGTTGTTCAAAGAATTCCATTCCATGCAGAACTCTGATTGCTATGCCAACAAATAGGAAAAAAATCTTCTCTAAAGCTGCAAGGCCGAGAGCTTAGATATTTAGCATGTGGCATTGTTTAGTGGACCTCTACTAAGATTGTTCAAATTATGACTCCCCGGGTAAAAACTGACCCCTCCAGGGGGTCACTTGATTTTACATAAGCTTATACAGGAAAAACTTTAGAAATCTTCTCTGAAACCACAGGACCTAGAGCTTAGATATTTGGCATGTACATGTAGAAATGACTAGTGGACCTCTACTAAGATTGTTCAAATTATGACTCCCAGGTCAAAATTGACCCCTCCAGGGGGTCACTTGATTTTACATAAGCTTATACAGGAAAAACTTTAGAAATCTTCTTCTCTGAAACCACAGGGCCTAGATCTTAGATATTTAGCATGTTGCCTAGTAGACTTCTTCAAAGTTTGTTCAAATCATACACCTGGGGTCAATATTGGTTGCGCCATGGAGGTCACTTTTTTTACAAAGACGTATATAGGAAAACCTATTGTCTTGTGGTCTTCCGCCTTTGTTCAAATCATGCCTCTGGGGTCAAAATTGACCACAGTCATTAGGCAAGTGGACTTGTATTCAGGTTAGTGATATAGGGCCATCATGGCCCTCTTGTTGTTATTATTATTATTACTATAATTATTATTATTATTATTATGCCCCACAAGTGGAGGGGAGAAATTGCTATGTACATGTTTATTGACCTGATAAACTCTTTTAAAAGATATGGTCAATTATTGCATAAACTTCCAGAGGATTAACAACCTTAATTAGATGGTACTAAGAAAGGAATTTTTGTTGCTACCAAATTTAACAGATTATGGCCCTTTGTGATTTCACTATATACTATGTAAAATTTTGTGAGCGCAACGGGGGGTCCTCTTAAACGTGGTTTTGCTTAAACTTCCAGGGATGAACAACCTAAGTGTAGATGGCAGTAAAGGAAGGAAATTTTGCGGCGGGTCAAATTTAACAGAATATGGCCCTGGATTTTTTTCACTATCAAAAAAAAAATTTTTGGGCGCAACTCCTCTTAAACTGGTTGGCAGATTTTGCTTAAACTTCCAGGGATGAACAACCTTAAGTGTAGATGGTAGTAAAGGAAGGAATTTTTGTTGCGAACAAAATTTAACAGAATTATGGCCCTTTGTTAAGTTTCACTATATACCATATAGAAATATTGTGAACGCAACTCCCTAAACCGGATGGCAGATTTTGCTTAAACTTCCAGGGATGAACAGCTTTAATGTGTAGATGGTAGTAAAGGGAAGAAAAAAAATTTGTTGCGACCAAATTTAACAGAATTATGGCCCTTTGTTGATTTTTCCTATATACCATATAAATTTGTTGCGACCAAATTTAACAGAATTATGGCCCTTTGTTGATTTTTTACATATATACCATAAAAAATTGAACATATAAATTTTACATTTGTAATTTAATTTAACATGTACATAAGGTTACCTGTAGATCATTTTAGGTATATGTACAGAAATGAAACAGTGGAATGAAAAAGGGGGGGGGGGGGGGGGGGGGGTTCCACATAAAATCTTACATACAGATATGCTGCTCTTGTTTATGAGCACATCTGCACAGTGGGGGCATCCGTGTCCTTTGGACACAATTCTAGTTATCATTATTATAAGAAAGAAATTGCTATGTGCATGTTCATAGACCTGATAAACTTTTAAAAGATATGATCATTATTACATAAATTCCACAGGATTACTATGATTACTGGGAAAACTATGATGATGAAATTGACGAGGTAACATTTGGGCATGAAGTCAGACACGTTCTTGGTTGATTCAGGGGGTTTTCCAGTCAAGTCATTTGATTCATTAATGTTTTGTTTATAGAAATTTTAGTTGGATTCTGAAGAATACTTCCATAACTTATTGACTCCCTTAGAACCCTCATTCCAATTTTTTTCATGCTCGTGCACGAGAGAGAGAGGCATCAAGTTTTACATTGCTATTATTCGCTTACAGGCTTGTGTGGCATCAGGGTTTTTATATAAGACACACCTTGTGCTGTGGTTAGGATTCTGACCTAGAGCCTGCTGTACCAGAGGCAAAAGTCCTAGCCACTGAACTTTCGTGGCCCACTACCCTTTACCCATTTGTTTCGAGAATAGATCAAAGTCTCTTCTTTCAGTTTGATGCTCCGTATTTATTATTAATATTTTATATTTAGTATTTATTAGCGTGTTAATGAATTAGAAAATACACCCTCTTAGTATTAGCAAACAGTTGTAGATCATTCATAGAGTTCATGTATATGCTGACTGATCATAGTCTGCACTGGTTACCTCAATCCAACAGGGGATGTTACGTACAAGCAGTTTTTATTTGATCCTTTTCTTGATGGAATTTGATAGCTACAATATGGCCAGAACAAAACTGTATTGCATTTCTTTGAACATAAAGAAAGTATAAACGGGGAAAAAATCATTTAATGTCTATAAATTTCATATTTTGAGTTGGATGCAAACACTTTTTATACTTAAAACATGTACAAGAACAGCAATTATAGAAATTTGTCTGGCCATATTATAGTTTTGAACCGTGGGATTGTTTTGCAGTCTTTTTATACATTTTATGTGAATTTTTTCAGTAGTCATGAAAAATATGCAACAAGTCAGAAAGTCAGTAACTCAAAACCATAGAAATTTCTGTTTTGAACTGAAAATGTATCAGGGCTTTCTCAGTCAGCTTCTGTGCAAAATTTGAAAGATTCTTGAAAATTGGTGCAGAGTTTCCTAACTACCAACAAAATACTACCGGTAGCAATAATCTGAACACAATGTTCCCTGCAACTGACCTGTTGTCAGTCAGTCAGCCATGGATTGCCTTTTAAAGCAAGTGACTGTATATAAAAACAGGTTTACAGTCCAACCTGTTATGAGCAGCCAGTCAAGAGATACACAAAGGGGTGCCAGACAGTTTTTTCCAGCTTGTGTTAAATCACAGGAAATGATCGGATATGCAAGAAATACTGTTTCTGGCTTCTGAAAGGAGATGGGTGTTAAATCTATATGTCCACTTACAGTGCTGTCGGGTAATCCTGCGCACTTAACAGGAACTTTATTTCATATCAACACCTGTTTTCTCGAGAACAGGGATGGTGTGTAAATTTCTAGGATAAGAGGCATTATTGTACAAATAGGAACATTTCAATAAGCCGAACATCTACAGAAATATGTCAGATTTCTTTTACAGCTGACATGCCTGCTTGTTTACATTATGGCAGTTTTTTCGGCCATTGCTGCGCATGCTGATCTCTTGATAATATAGTTAGTTTCAAAGTTTATATCCATGGAAGGTTTTCTAATGAACTAAAAGTGTTTTCATCATTAAAAGCTCTCAAAAATAGTCAAAGGAATGATACTTTGATTAAATGTACATTTTAACAATATTGTGTCAATCACTGTATCTTCTCTTTTGAAATAAATGAAAATCGTCAGTTTTCTTCTAAATCTTTTACAATAACATTTAATAATACATTAAGTTCAGCATAGGATTTAAGAAACAGACTATAGATTTCCAAAAATCGAGACGCATGGTCATTGCATGACATTAAGTTGTGTACATAAATATGCAAAGCAAGGTGTGCAGAAATGGCCCACGCGCGGAAAAGGCCGAAATGACTGTACATACTTAGATTAAGTTCTTAAATTAAAGTAAATATATCCAAATATCCACCAGAAATATTTTTTGAAATTTTGAAATTAGAAACTCTTGATAGATAATCTTGTTTGTCCGGCATGATTTGCTGTGTATCGGATCTGTTTATTGCAGCCTAAACTTTGAAATTTTATTTTTTGCAGATGAAAAGGAACTTCACCAGTCCTTTTACTTACTATGACCTTTAGCAGACTCCTATGTTTTTGTTTATTTATTGAACTGAGGTGGCAGTTGATTCATCAAAATAATAGTCTTGTATTTCAGAGCTCCTACATTGTATTTTACATGTACAAAATGGAAAGTTTAGCCTTTGCCCTGCGTATTTTATAAAATGGACTTGTCGATCTTTTACTTTGGACACTATCATAGGTTCAAAGGGGTACAGACTGAAAATTAACTTACAGAATAGCTAACTGTAGAATTCATGATTAGTCAACAATAAATTTGATCTGCACTGGTAAAAGTGGAGTAATGGTTAAAGTACTGCATGTGTTCTTTTATAAGGCAATTAAAACGGGATTCTTCGCTTATCTTGCAGTTTTTATAGCTTTTGTCATATTGAAAATCAAGTCTTGCTACTTAAAGTTATGATTGTTTTCCACAGAAAGTATCTAAAATTAGTACAAAATCTGCTTGAAATATTGCTACGGTAACACGGTCTATGTGAGTGACACAAACTTCTACAATATTTGTTTTTGCATTGACACCATTAAGGTAACAGTTGTTCTGTTTTCAGCTCTGTTTTAGTTCTGATAATTACATTCAAGGACAAAGGTTCAATATCTTTTTACTAACTGTATTTATGCATCCTGTGTCCTCAAATTTTGTTTTAAAAATAAGCACCAGGAATCTAAAAGTACCTGCTTGAAAATCTGTATAATTAATGATTTCCAAGATTAGTTTTGTGATCTAAATGTTCAAATGTTTACAAAGAGAAGAAATTTTTTCAGGGCTTTGGTCTAGAGTATGACCGGTATCTTCGTGAGATTGTCATGGCATTAGAAGAGGACGAGGCTTTCCGTAAAAAACTCGAAGAAATGAACATGACCGATATAAAGGTTGGCATTTCCATCTATTATATCCCTCGTATTGATTTTAATATGTCTAAACGGTGAAATCACTAAATTATTTTCAGGATCTGGGTCTGGAATATGACCGCTACCTTACTGAGATATTAACGGAACTTGAGCAAGATGAAACATTTCGTAAAAAAATGGAAGCTTTGAGTGAAGAGGAGTTAAAGGTTTGAGTTTTAAGTTCAGCGGCATGGATAGGGTGACAATAAACGCATGGATATGGATTTAAATCTGACACGCTGTTCATTTTGTATTAATAGTAAATTAATATTGGATAGGACCAAGATGTGACCTTGTTAATTTATACAAACACAGTATGTTCTGTGCCAATCAATAAATATTTTTTGTAGTACGGAAAATATTAATTTTGTGCTGATTGCGCAACTTGTATATCCTAGTTTATATGTCTATAGATAAAATCAGCATTCTGATGATACATTTTTGTACTTCATCCTGAAAAAAATTTTAGTTTAGGATTTATTTAGAAATCTCATCCAGTTGATGTCAGATAAAGAACATACATTTTTAACTGAAAAATGTTTCGAAATAATTGTTGGTCACTGGAAATAAAGTTGAACTTACGAGAAAGAATCAAAGCTTCTGGTGATAGTGATGGTTTTAGAAAATTAACTTTATGAAGGCACACTGTAAAGCTAAAATGCACCTGTTAATATACACAGCACAGCAAATATAACATGTACATATTTTGTATTTTCACTCATCATGCTAAACTATATTATAAATTGTGTAACTCATCTCATCATGTGACTTATTTTCGCATATTTTATTAAGTAGCCCTTGATTGGTCTTATGGGGGGAAAAAAGACAATTTTGTGGGACTTTAGTTTTGAGCTGAAAGTCCTGGAAATGACATATAAAAATAAGTGACATCTATTATTTTCAGCTGGTCTCATTACCCCTTGATTAGCCTTCAGACGTTTTAGATTGCCCATTTAACACGATCCGCAACTTTTCGTATATAGATATAGAGGGAAAGAAGCTATACATTATTAAAGATAAAATACATTTTTCCGGGGGAAAAAAGGGGGGAAAAATATAAAAGGTCCAATAGCATTAATGTTGCAAGTTACATCAGGAATGTCATGAAACCTTGACAGAGTTGTAAATCAAGCATTACAAGATGAGGTGTATTTTCAGTTTTACGATAATTTATTGACAGACCCATTATTTCTTAATTGGAGAATTGGGTATTTTTGTGGTATGTTACATCAGAATGTCATGAAACCTTGCAGAGTTGTAAATCAGCATTACAAGGTGTATTTTCAGTTTTAGATCATTTATTGACAACCCATTACTAGTAGACATTAGGGGGTGTGGGTCTGTGGGGTTAAAAGAAGAGGAATTAAAGGGATAACCTCACAATGTCCATTTCCATAAGTCCATCTATCTGTCTGCGCCCAAAGGTGGGGGTTAAATGGCTATGGCAACAATAGCCAACAGTAACTTCTGTTTGATGTCATTCATTCCGTATGTCTTATATGGCTATTTTTGGGCTTATGTGGCTAAAAAGTACAATAAAGAGAACAAAAGGATAGCCACACAACTGCCAATTTTTAGTACATGTACGTCAGTCCTTCAATCCATCCATCCATCCATGAGTTGCTGATGAAAGAATAAAACAAACTGTTGGCACCTTTAGAAAATACACATTATGAGAATTAACAATGTGACAATCATCATAGATATTTTCAATACACACAATATTATTTTATTAACATTTAAATCACCTCTTTAATATAAATAATATTTTATTAGTTCAATAACATTAACAAATAACAAGACACAACATTACTTTCATTTTTGATACTATAATTATGATAAATGTATGTTAACTAATATATATTGATACAGAATAGCTTGATGTTCGAGCATGTAAGTCTATGAATCAACTTATTTGAAGATAGAAAATCCCCCTTTTGTTTGATTCCTGAGTTTTTGTTGGACTGAGTTTTGTGCATGTACAAAATTTAAAGAACTGTGCAGCAAGGACTGAGTGCAAAACAGTTGAAACCTATATATAGACACTACATAGAGTTACGACCGTTTCGCACTATAATTATAGAGTTACAACCGTTTAGCACTTAGGCCGATTTAGTTATTCATCTTTCGACCTTTTTCTTGTTAAAAAAAATTAACCTATTAAGAGCCTCTCCTGGATTTTCAAAATTCTGTTGCCACGTTTGATCAAAACAGACATTTAACGGCTAAGGATTAAAGTTTAAGTGTTTTCTGTAACAAAATTTAAAATACTTTAGCCACCAAAAAATCAGGCACATTAAATTTTGGCAACGTTGGCTAATATCAGGGGAGACTCTGCCATTGTTTTCAGCTTGTATGAACACAGTTCAAGTCCAATTTCTTTTGCCACTAGGCTGACTTTAGCACATTTTGTGACATCGGGTAATATGCAAGGGAGGCCCTGCCTTTATTTTCTGCTTCTTTGAACACAATAGATTCAGATATGTGGTTGAACATCCAGACTCACTTAGCATCATTTGTGCTCTCTGTAAGATTTTTATACTCCCCGAACACAAAGTGTAAGAGGGGCTATACTAGATTCAGCTTGTCTGTCTGTCCGTCGGTCTGTCTGGGTCCAAAAAGTGAAGGTTAAGTGGCTATGGTAACAATAGGTAACAGTAAGTTCTCTTTGATGTCATTCATTCCGTATGTCTTATGTGGCTATTTTGGGGCTTGTGTGGCTAAAAAGTACAGTAGAGAGAACAAAAGAATAGCCACACAGCTGCTAATTTTTAATATATCTGCCCGTCTGTGACTCTGTCTGTAGATGGAATATTATTGACACTAAATCTCTAAAACCCCTGATCAGAATTTAATGATACTTCACATAAGTGATAAGTATTATGCCTAGTTGTGTATAGTCTATGTTTCGGTCACTAGATCATAGGTCAAGGTCACAGGGGCTTGAGATAGTAAAATCTTGTTCACTCTTAATCTCCTTTATCCCTGGTCACAATTTACTGATATTTCACAAAAGTACAATGCCTTGTTGTGCATGGTCCATGTTTCAGGTCTCTAGGTCAAAGGTCATAGGGACTTGAGATAGTAAAATCTTGTGGACGCTAAATCTCCAAAACCCCTGGTCAGAAGCCTAGTTGTGCATGGTCCAAAAATAAAGCATCAAATGTTACATTAATTTTATATACTGTGTCAGTGATAGTTCAAGTTGTTTCAGCTTGGTCAAGTTTTGATTTGATAAGAGTTCTGAATGAACATCCATTGAATAGCAAGCTCAGATTTGAAGCATTGTCTCAAAATTTTGCCCACCTAGGGAGTCACTTCCAGAAGGAGAGGGGTTTGAAATTCCTGTCTTAGATATTTGGTCAGATTTTAAATTACTGCATAGGAATGGTCCTTGCAGGGACCCAGTAGCAATGTTATAAAATTTCCACTGTTTGTTGAGAAAATGGTGCCATGTATATATCAAGGCCCTCTCATTTTAACTAGCTATTAACGGAGGAAAAATGATGTAGGTGACTGTTCGCAAGATGGACAAAATTGTGTTTATTTGTTCAAGCTTTTATTTATACAACATTTTCCAAATATTGTCAAAGATTTTCTGCAAACAAGATCCTTTTGTACATAGTGGATTTATATCAACAACTAGGTATCTAGGGTGTAGAAACATGCTGTCTATAAAAACTGTTCTGATATTCTTCACCAAGCCTTAACTATTAATTGGACAAAGGGGTGCATAATGATATGTTACCAACTGAGTAATGCACAGTGCAGATTATGATCAGACGGCACAGAAATGCAAACTGATCATGATCTGGTATATGAGAGTGGGATGTGATATTTTAAATTTAATTGTAGCAACACCTTTAGAAGCTATTTCTTCCTGTAGAACTGAAGCCATTTCTGCTATGAATTTTTTTTCAAATTTCTTTATTATATAAGTTGAATGGTAAAAAGTGGAATGTACCTGTTAGTAACTTGCACAGAGGGTGATTGGTTGAGGCCACTTAGAATGTTTTGGTTTATTGTTTATGTTGAATCTTTAGATCTTAATCTAAGCAACATTAAATGTAAATTACAGTATATTTAAAATTCTTGGAAGACAGAAATTTTATCTTATCGCAAGCTGTGCTTTTCTTTGAAATTTGATGTGTTATTCGCCAAGATTTGGCAAAGCTTATAAAGGTTCATTAACGGCAATTCTCAGTCTGGGCACGTATGTATTAGACTTTAATATCAATCATAATTAAAATAAATTGATGAGTATTAAACTGTTTAAATGAAATAATGTTAAATTTGTGGTTGTTGCAGTTAAAGAAAATTGACAAATTGTGTCTGTACAGATTTTATTTGATTTATGGATAGTTGCAGGTTCATTTTTTAGGAACCTTGAAAAGTGATGGCAAATTAGATGAAATTGTTTTTCGTTAGATTTTATACAAACATGTATGGACAAAAAGTCTGTACATGTATAAAGTCACCTTTGAGGAATTGTTACCCAGGTGCTTTTATTTTTCTAGAGTTCTAACATTTACCGTATAAAATGATATATGAAAAATAGTTTTGAGGGTATTGATAATGTATTAAATATCAGTTACCGAAGTCAAAGTTGATAACAGATGATAATTCTTTGACTGCTTTTAAAAATACTTCTATCAGAAATTTATGCATGTCATAAAAAGATGGTAAGCAAAATATTCCGAGTGCTGTGGAATTTCCATTGGCTGTTGAAATATATATCTTGCCACAACATTAATGAACTTTGGCACGAAAAGAGATAAGTTTGGTAAAGAAAGGCAGAGAAATATTTTCGATGGACCTAATTTAACCTTCATTTAGACTACTGACATTATTTCATTGCACTCATCGTTTTGTGAAATTGGGGGTAGGAAAATCTGGATAACTTTGTTAATTCATTTTACAGCGTAATAGTGTCATACGTTAATGTCGTACTTAAAACAACAAAGCTGTAGATGAGTTGCTAATGAAGGTCTGAGGTAAGCCGTCACCATTTATATAATTATATATCCAACATTCTTTCCTAGTTATTACATAGTTGTCATAGGTTCATAGCTTCATACAACAAACAAGTCTAGCAATATATCATTCATGTGTTTCAGAACGGAAAGATTGCCATGCACCTCGACCTTGTCTCTCATCAGATTCGTGAGAGGCTTGATGAAATCAAGCGCCAAGAGATGAATCGGTTACGTGAGCTGGCGAGAGAAAAGATGAAACAGATGAAGGGTATGGACGTTTTAGGTTCAATAGCGAAATACGGAGGTAGGATGTTACAGCAGTAGTGAGTACAGACTGCGGGCAATTCGGAGAGTGGAGTTATTTCCCCTTAATACTCACACCTTGTAGCTGCTGTAACTTGCCTCTTCTTGAGTACTAATCTCACTTTTAATTTTTTTACGTAGGTATCTTTATCAGAAAAATGTAGATTTAACTTAAATTTGAATTTTGGCGTCAAGTTTTATTACGATCATGTGCTACTGTGACAAAATAGCTAGTATACTGTAAAAGTCTTTTTTTGACGAGGTTTTTTTTTTGCTTATTTTGCAAGTGAAGTACTTCGCAGATTCATCAAATGCACTAAAATAACAAACAACAATTAAATATGTAATAGTGCTCACTCACAATTTAAAAAACACGCAAATAAATAGAAAATTGGAAAATCACAAAATAAACAACTTGTGAATATAAAGACTTTTACACAATTTGAACAATTTGCTTCATTTTTGTGTCGCCCTTTTGGAGAAAAGGCGATACATAGGGATCGCTTTGTCCGTCGGTCAGTCCATCCGTCACACAAACTTAACGTTGGCTATAACTTTGGCATTTCTTAAGATTTCTTCATCAAACTTTACAATTGTATTGCTTATGACAATAGGGTCATGATGCCACCAAATTTTGTAGGTCAAAGTCATATTTGACAGAGTTATGCCCCTTTTTGTACGTGGATTTTGTCATGAAAACTTAACGTTGGCTATAACTTTGCCATTTCTTAAGATTTCTTTATCAAACTTTCAAATTGTATTGCTTATGTCAAAAGGGTTGTGATGCCGCCAAATTTTGTAGGTCAAGGTCTTATTTGACAGAGTTATGCCCCTTTTTGTACTTAGATTTTGTCACGAAAACTTAATGTTGGCTATAACTTTGCCATTTCTTAAGATTTCTTCATCAAACTTTCAAATTGTATTGCTTATGACATAAGGGTCATGATGCCGCCAAAGTTTGTTGGTCAAGGTCATATTTGACAGAGTTATGCCCCTTTTTACACTTAGATTTTGTCACAAAATTGTTGGTTATTCTGACAAAGCATAAGAGGGCGACACAAGTGTTCTACTGAACACCCATCTAGTTTATCTAAAAGATACAGGTCTTAGATATGAAAATTACTTGCTAACAATGTCACTATCTGTATTACCTGATCTTGACAGCAAATGGGACCCACCCGAGTCCAGTACAGGTTCGTCTGAAACACGATAGTTAGATAAAGTGCCCACCTCTACATACTGAAATAATGTTGAAATTGGCATTAATCTCGTAAAAAGAAATGAAATAAATTTGCTATATCTTGCCAAGGCAGTGAACAAAGTTTACTTTATCTCAAACATTTTTTGGTTTTGTTTGAGTAAAATTTTCATTAGGTCCAGTAAAATGATGTGTGACAAAATCATTTCCGGTACATGTAAGTATCATATAGTATAATTCCCAGTTACTGTCCAAATTATGGATGAAGGGTGTGTAATGTTTAAGTTGAACTTAGGATGGGCAAATATTTTTAAGTTTGGTCTATGTAGTGATTTTTAGAGAAATCTGTTACAATTAAAACCAAGTGGAAAGTTCAAACATACGAATTAGAAATTTGCTATACAAACACCGTGTCCATGATGGTGGAAGTTTCCTTAACTTATTGAATCGACCTTGAATTGTTATCATGATTGCATGAGGGAGGCAGACAGCTACCAATTTAAAGCACATGTATTAGTGTCTTAAGGTAACCATATTGTGCTCCAGCTGGGATCTGAAACCAGTACCTACCGCATTGGAGTCAAATACCCTAACCACTTAACTGGTGAGGCCTACAGTCTAAGATTCACTGTTTACTGTATTGAGGTTGACTTTTACAACATACATTTTCACTTGGTTTTAACTTTTATCAGCTCTCTGGTTTTGATTTTTACTATATAATAGACATTAAACTATAAACTACATCTGTACATTACATTATAGTAATACATGTATTAGTATAGTTAACTTTGTTTTAGTTTATTAAATTTCTACTTTTGAGGACAATTTGTTGAAATTGTTGAATATGCAGAATTTCTGCATACATTGAAATACATAAAATACTGTTGAAACAACTGTTAAACTCCAAGAAAAAAATACGAAGCTCAAGATAGATGTTGCACAGGCAAGCTTAGAAATATGCTAGGCAAACTGTCCTTTACAGTAGAAATTTAGTTGAATAATTTAGTTTTAATGTACACAATTTGATTGGGAAATATATAAAATTTAGAAAGATTGAAAAAAGGGTGTTTACATAATGCTTCATTCTCACAAACATCTTACCTGTTTTGCGTCTTTTAGAAAGCAATATTTCGCTGTCCTCTTTCAAAGCTTCGCATTTTGTAGATGTATTCTGTAATGCACTTTTATCCTGCAAGCATAGTGTTCCAGCAAAGAGTGTGTTTTGCTAACAGTTTTATAACTAAAACATTAAAGGCCAGCTGGTAGGCAAAACTGATGCCACTTTTGCAGTTTTCATAGTTCTTAAGTGAACAATTATTAGCTCACCTGAGCACAAAGTGCTCAATGAAGACTTTATGTGATGACCGAATGACCGTCGTCCATTGGGCGTTGTCAACAATTGCTTCAAACAACATCTCCTCTTTAACCACTGGGTCAATTTTAATTAAACTTCACAGGAATGATCCTTGGATGGGCCTCTTCTAAAATTTCTCAAATTGTCACTCCACTGCTAATGATGGCCGCTAGAGCAAAAAATTATAAAATCTTTAAAATGATATCTTCTCCTAAACAGCTGGTCTAATTTTGAAATGATTTTTTGACTTTATGACCAAATTTTTGCCCTTTGGAGCAGTAGTTCTCAGGTGAGCAATATAGGGCCATCATGGCCTTCTTGTAATAATTTTCGACTTTCCGTTGTCGTCACCTGAGCATTATGACAGTTATAATCAGCATTACGGCTTGGTTCTGTAGGTTTGTTACTAAAAATACTTATTTCTCAGGATAAACAGACTGTGTAATGCAAGAGAAATTGTTTAATATTGACAATGATTATATTTTTGCTATTTTCAAAAATCTCGCTAAAGGTTCATTTCACATAGATTTACTATTAAAAATTTTTCCTTTTACAAATTTTAAATTCACGAATAAGTCTGTCTGCTCACAAATCACGAAAATTTCATCACACGAAAAATCCCCAATTTACAGTCAATTGGACGACCTAAGATACTCATAGTTGTTCTTTGTCTTTGTAGAATTCTAGTATCACATAGAGGGAAAAATCAGGGGCGTGTCTGCACCAACAAGCATATGCTCATTTTATAAATGTGTAAAAAAATGTGCAGTAAAAAAAGGGCAAACTATTTTTGTTAAAAATTAATTCTTTGTGAATTTTTTTATTGTTTATTATGGTGCGTATTTGTTAAAAATGTTAAGTAATCTTATAAATAAGGCGGTTATATTCCTCATGTAAAAAAATTGTATACATGTATACCTTTATTTAATGTTTGTCAGTAAAGTTATAAATAAAAATTGCGGAAAGGAGCGCAGGTGACTGGAGAATTTCTAATTTCAGTAGAACAGCACAGATGAATGTTCATGATATTTGTAAGGCAGCTTTATATGTCACTCAATGAAAAGTATGTAATATAGATCACCAGTGATGATATTACCATAGTCATGTACTATGAATTGCTTCTTACATAAAAGTATTCTTCAGTCATTGTATGAAAATTGGATAAAAATAGTTTTAAAAAATGCATTGTTTTCATTGGATGAAGTAAAGCTGTCCACTTATTCTGTCAGTATAACTTATGAATGTCTGATGTATTCTGATATCCCTTACAGGTATTCAGAAGATGGATGAGACTTACCTACATCACGTTGATGTCAAAAATCCACATTCATTTGAAGCCGGCGATTTGGAAAAATTGATCAAAAAGGTGTGTGAAAACTTAATGATGAAGCGATCAGACCTAAACAAAACTTTTCTTGCTGAGAAAAAGCAACAGTTTTAGCCCGACTTCAAAGCATCTATCCTACTCGCCTTGATGTCTGTGTTGGTGTCACACCTTGGTTAAGTTTTTTGTACCACCTCACTTTATTTCAAAACCATTACAGATTTTGCTTTGAAACTTACCATACATATTTACTATTATTACCTCATCTGCAGATAAGAGTACATAACCCTGTGAAGGTTTGTGTCAGAATTATGCCCCTTTTTTGACTTAAAAAAAACATTGAATATGGGTAAAATCCACTTATTGACTTAACCCTTTGAGATATTGCTTTGAAAGTTTGAAAACTTTTTTGCATCATTACCCCTATCTGTAGGCAAGAGAAGGTAACTATGTCAAGGATTTTGTTTTTAAATATGGCCCTTTATAGACATAGAATCTCAGTTGAGTTTTTCGTACCAGTCCACTTTACACAAATGTAGACAGGTAAAGGTAACTCTGTCAAGGATTTCATTTGAATTTTGGCCCTTTTAGACTAAGATACTCAGTTTAAATGTTCATTCTTGTCCACTTGTTGACTTAGGAGATTTTACTTTAAAAGTTTGAATTCTTATGTACCATCATGCCACCTATCTGTAAGCAAGAGAAGATAACTTTGTGAAAATGTCTTTTGATTTGTACTTAAACATTCCTACTTTAAGTCTTTTGTGCAACTGGCACAATTTAAAACTTTGCTTGTAGTATTCAGGGATATCAAACAAATAAGTTTGATTACTCTTAACTTAAATATTGAAAATTGTTGCCCCTGCTTATCAGAACAACTTTGTTTTGCCTTTTACTGCCAAAGATTTGTTTTATTGGCAAGCACTTAGAAAAGTCGAGCGCACTACTGACAGCTCTTGTTCTGTATCTCCTATTGTTGTTGGTAAGGCGGCATTCTTGTTTTAATGTTTCAAATTAACTTGAATGGAATCTGAAAGAACGATGAATGCCCCTCTCTACTGGGATGAATAATAAGGAAGAATTAAACTAGAGCAAAACGTAGGTCACTGGTACTGGTTTCTTTCATCTTCAGTCCCCCTTGGTAAACAAATGTAACACCTCCCATGGGTGTTTAAATGGCGGTATACAGTATGGACTGACAGACTTAAAGGTAGACGCAGCAACACAGTACAGCCCTTTTTTGATGGGGATGGGGGATAGTTAATTAGGTCATATTCTAAACTCAAATGTAAAATAGTAAGAGTTTGTTTGGTTTTATAATTGGAACTATTACTAAAATAGATTGAGGTGAATAATTGCAAGGTACTGTTGTCTGGACATAAAGATGGGATAAAGTCATTGCTGTTATGTCTTTTTTTAATGGACTTGAAAAAACAACAACTGTGAATAGTTTTAATCAAGATTTTGAGAAACTATTATAATAGAGAGGGTGAAACATTTTGGTTTTACAGGCCACAGATGATTTAGATGAGATAGATAAAAAGCGTCGAAAAGAGTTCAAGACATACGAGATGGAAAAAGAGCACCAGCGTAGAGAAGAACTGAAGAACCTTGATGAAGAACACAAAAAAGCAAAAGAAGAAGAGTTTGAAAACATGAAAAAACGTCATGAAGAACATCCTAAAATACATCATCCAGTAAGTTTGCTTTTTCCTCCCAGTAAGTGTCGACTTTCCTCAAAGTAAGTGTGGTTTTTCCTCAAAGTAAGTGTGGTTTTTCCTCAAAGTAAGAGTGGTTTTCCTTAAAGTGAGTGTGGTTTTTCCTCAAAGTAAGAGTGGTTTTTCCTCAAAGTAAGAGTGGTTTTCCTTAAAGTGAGTGTGGATTTTCCTCAAAGTAAGTGTGGTTTTTCCTCAAAGTAAGAGTGGTTTTTCCTCAAAGTAAGAGTGGTTTTCCTTAAAGTGAGTGTGGATTTTCCTCAAAGTAAGTGTGGTTTTTCCTCCAAGTAAGACTATACAGACAATGATACATGGGGGGGTGGGGGAGTAGGGGGGCATCTGTGTCCAATTGACATTTCTAGCTTCTCAATATTTATCTTCAGCTTATTTGGACATGGGTGCTTATAAATACATTATTGTAAAATAAAGCTTGAAACTGCATTTGTAATATCTTCATGTGTTGAGGATAGGGTCATTTGAATTAGGTAGAGTCACAATTATTTCAGTTTGTATTTACAAACTGATAAGTGATTCTTTCAATTTTTCGAGTTTTTGTTGTTGCTTGAATTTGCAAGTGAGCCTTTGCATTCGTAGATAAAGATGCATCATGTCAAATCTTGCTAATCTTTCACTTAACGGCTCTTCTATTCTCCCTAAAATCTAGTGTAATGGCTCTTCTAATTTCTCTACAATTGAATGTTACTGCTCTTCTAATCATCTCTCTAAAATTGAATGTTACTACTCTTCTATTCTCTCTAAAATTGAATGTTACTGCTCTTCTATTCTCTCAAAAATTGAATGTTACTGCTCTTCTATTCTCTCTAAAATTGACTGTTTCTGCTCTTCTATTCTCTCTAAAATTGAATGTTACTGCTCTTCTATTCTCTCTTAAGTTGAATATTACTGCTCTTTTATTCTCTCTAAAATTGAATGTTACTGCTCTTCTAATCTCTCTAAAATTGAATGTTACTGCTCTTCTAATCTCTCTAAAATTGAATGTTACTGCTCTTCTATTTTTCTCTAAAATTGAATGTAACTGCCCTTCTATTCTCTCTTAAGTTGAATGTTACTGCTCTTCTATTCTCTCTAAAATTTATGTCCAGCAACATTTACAGTAAATTTAAGTGGTAATAGAACAACATTTATAGTACTGGCTTAAAACCTTTGATTAACAAACTGTGGCAAGTTCAAGCTTTAGATTACAAGAATGGTTATCACCACCTTTTTTGCACTGTATACAGTAAACTATGTGCATATGCTTTTACATGGTAAGGACGGTCATTTTCAGTTTTAAAATTTGAGATTAGAAATTAAAAAGCTTTTACCGATTTTAAAAAAGATATTTAATAAGAATAAGAAATTGTAGTTACAGTATAGTATGCATGTCATACATAGGGTAATTTTCATGTATTGTGCAAATTTCTTGCATTCATTAGTTTTTGTGTGGCCTTTTCGGAGAAAAGGCGATACATAGGGATTGCTTTGTCCGTCAGTCACAAAAACTTAACATTGGCTATAACTTTGCCATTTCTTGATATCTTCTTCAAACTTTCAAATTGTTTTGCTTACGACAAAGGGGTCGTGTTGCCTCCAAATTTGGATTTGACAGAGTTATACCCCTTTATGTAGTAAGATTTTGTCACAAAATTATTGGTTATTCTGACAAAGTGTAAGAGGGCGACACAGGTGTTCTACTGATTACTGAACACCAATCAAGTTCAATTTTCACACATCTAATTTTCGCTGAAATCTGCAGGCGGCCATTGGAAATCATGTATAAAAAATACTTAGAACTTATAAAAATGATATTTATGGTGCTTTGAATATAAAAAATACAATTATACAACTATTTTTAGCTTGACTATTCGGAGAATATGGAGAGCTATTACAGTCACTTGTGCGTCGGCGTTGCTTCTTTGGTTAAAGTTTTGCCTGCTAAGTACTATCATGCACATATTTCAGTAACCACCTATGATATTGACTTGAAACTTTGTTCATGTCTTTAGGGGTGTCATACAATCAAGTCAGGTAACTCTTGTATAAATTTAGTACAAATTATGGCCCTTGTTTGACTTTGAAAATTTGGTTAAAGTTTTGCCTGCTAGGTACTATCATGCACATATTTCAGTAACCACTTATGATATTGACTTGAAACTTCGTTAATGTCTCTAGGGGTGTCACACAGTCAAGTCAGATAACTCTTGTATAAATTTAGTACAAATTATGGCCCTTGTTTGACTTTGAAAATGTGGTTAAAGTTTTGCCTGCTAGGTAGTATCATGCACATATCTCAGTAACCACTTATGATATTGACTTTAACTTTGATAATGTCTTAAGGGGTGTCACACAGTCAAGTCAGATAACTCTTGTATAAATTTGATACAAATTATGGCCCTTGTTTGACTTTGAAAATTTGGTTAAAGTTTTGCATGCAAGGTACTATCATGCACATATCTCAGTAACCACTTATGGTAGTTATATCAAACTTAGCAATAGTGTTCAGGGGCAAATTTTGCATCAAACAATTAATTTACCAAAAATTGAATATATAGTTATAGATTTTGACTTTCTTTTATGATTCAACTTTCCTAGTTTATACTTAATAGTTAGCAGAATTTTGTTTTGCTATTATACTGATAAAAGTTTTGTTTTATTAGCAAACACCCACAATAGTCGAGCTTGCTGTCTTATGGACAGCTCTTGTTAAACACTTAAGGTCAGGGAGCATTCAACACTGGTTCTGAAAATCCAGAAATCAGTTCATAATTCATCGAGAAAGTTATTCACAGGTCCTTTCGTTTACTGAGCAAAGCTTTCACAAAGCCATTTCTGATGATGTCAGGTTTTCTTGTCAAATGATCGTACAATTGTGTAAGTCATTTGGCACCCGGCCAAAACTGTATGAAAATGACCATTATCTTGGAAATGGTACGCACAACAAATGATAATGAGTGAACACGCGTGAATAAACAATTTCAATAACTAACGACAGATTCATTTTGTGTAGTGATGAATATCGATACACTGCTTTATTCCTGATTACAGTGGATATAATACTGATCGGTGCTTTTTCTCCTCAAATGTTTCAAATTTCTGTTGTTTTGATTATTGCAGATTTGACTTGTCAGTGAAAATAGTGAAAATTTAACATGTGCAAAGAAGTCCACTCTTCCATACAAATAAAATAATTGACTTTACGCCAGATGTGACTGACAACCTGAGATGACCAATCAATAACTTTAGACGATCTTCATAAGATCTTTATTTTTATATCGAACAAACATAAGCACATAGATCATACATTGTACATCACAGGAAATAATTTATATTTAAGTATGTGCAACAGGAAACTGTCTGGTTATCCCACTGTTGGCGTAAGGTCAATTGTATTTGTCTCTCATTTCTGTTTCAAGTGAAATGGTTGTCAGGAAATCGCTTCTCACAGCTGAACTAACATCCTCAATAGTCATGGTTGCTGGTTTGCAATCACTAAACCTCTGTACTTGTTGAGGGTCGTGGGTTCAAGTCCCGCTACTGACTTTACCCTTTATGTTAAAAAGTTTAAATATTCTGAAATGCTATAAAAAATTGTGTTTAACCACAAGAAAATGTACATTTAAATAATATACAAACATTTGCATAACCAATGTATTCTCGACATTTAATGAAATGCCGAACAAAAATACAAATCCTATATGCTAAAATGCCTGAAAGCAAATTTACTTGTACCATCTTGCATGACATTTAAAACAATACGAGTGGGAAAAGGCAATAGCACCATTATGCTACAGGAAATGCCTTGCCTGGCATGCTTACTACACTGCAACCTTGTTATAACGCGCACCGTTATAACGCGAATCCCGGTTTGATGTAGAAGTTCTGTGCATAGGAACACATTAAGACGTCTAAAAATATTCCAAGGAATTGGAGCCTCTTCAGACCAGCATGTAGACTAGAAACTGTAATGCTGTTGAAGATTGACAACTTGTGACAAAAGGTGTTAATTTAAAACTCTGCTTAAATACACTTAATAATTTTGACATGGTTAAAATGATACTCCCTGCATTCTCATTGATCGGAGCGAAGCTGAACTGATTTGTACAAGTGACAGAAAATTGATTGTAATAAGATCAGTGAACAGTCTGAACATTTTGCCAGAAATAAAAATCACTTCCTATAAGAGCTATTGTAATCTTGCGAGCAGTTGGTGGGCGGCTTGGTGATGGGGTACCATTATATTTTGCAGGGCAGCAAAGACCAGTTAGAAGATGTATGGGAGAAAACTGACAATATGGATGCCAAGGATTTTGATCCTAAAACTTTCTTCAAAATGCATGGTATGTGACACTTTTTCGTTGATTTATTTTGTATGTGGAATAATTTCAGGGGAGCCGGGCGCAGCTGGAGGAAGTATGGGAGCAAACAGATCATATGGACAAAGGAGATTTTAACCCTAAAACGTTCTTCAAAATGCATGGTATAGTATTTAAAGGACTGGTTAAGAAATGAGGAGGAAAGCTATTCATATGATAACTGCATTTTTAGTTAGTCATAACACTTCAACATTCAGATTGTCAATATTTTGTGAAAGGCAGTTGAAATTTTGAAGAACCAAATTAATGGAAGATCTTCTGCATTATACCTTCTTGGTGTTTAGCTCAATATGATGAAGTCCGTCCGTCCATCCATGTGTCTGCCCATGCACAATTTGTCTGTGCTATTTCTCGGCAACCACTGGTCAGATACCAATGCAACTTTACAGGAGTGATTGGTACCATCCTTTGTGTGCATGTTACACTAGGATAGTTATCAGGGGGGAAACCTAGTGTTATTTCCCTTGTCGTCTGTCTGTCTGTCCGCATTAACATGTCCCCTCTCCATAGGGAAAACCCCTTGTTGGATTTCCATCAAACTTAGTGGGAAACATCAGTATGAAGTCTAGATGTGCATATTTTAATTTGGGGTAATGTGGTTAAAGGTAAAGGTCACAGGGGCCTGAACATTGAAAATTTTGTCAATTTTCATCTATAACACCTGGTTGGATTTTCATCAATTTAAAACTTGGTGGGAAACATCAGTATGAAATGTAGTTGTGCACATAACAATGTGGAGTCATATGGTTAAAGGTCAAGTTCACAGGGACCTGTATAGTGAACATATCTTGTCTGCTCTTCATCTCTAAAAGCCCTCATTGGATTTTCATCAAACTTGATGGGAGGCATCAGTATGAGGTGTATTTGTGCATATTACAATTTAGGGTCATATTGTCAAAGTCAAGGTCATATGGGCCTGCAGTGTGGAAAAAATCATGTCTGCTCTTCATTCTTTGAAGGCCTTGTTGGATTTGCATCAAACTCAGTTGGAATCATCAGTATGAAGTCTAGTTGTGCATATTGTAATTTGGGATCATATTGCTAGAGGTCAAGGTCACATGGGCCTGAAGTTTGAAAATCTTGTCTACTTTTCATCTCCAAAACTGCATGTTAGATTTTCATCAAATTTGGACTGAAGCATCAGTATATGGTCTTGTTAAGCATATTGTTATCTGGGATCACATGGTTAAAGGTCAAGGTCATAGGGGCCAGAAAATACTGTCTGTTCATCTCCCAAACCACTTATTGGATTTTCATACCATCCAACTCTGTTAGAAGCACAGGAGTGATAGGAACCAAACTGATTTGTGCATAACCTTGGCATCTTTCACTCAAATCATTATGTCTCCCCCACCTCGGGGGGAGACATATTGTTTTTGCCCTGTCCGTCAGTCCGTCCGTCCGTCAGTCCGTCAGTCCGTCCGTCAAATTCCCTTCGATTCCGGACGAGGAACTAGAGTTCCTTTTGACCTACAGCTCTCAAACTTCATAGGATGAATGGTCTTATTGAGCAGATGATCCCTATTGTTTTTGGGGCAGTAGTTCAAAGGTCAAGGTCACAGTGACCGTTGGTCAATTTCCGTTTCCGGATGATAACTAGAGTTCCTTTTGACCTACAGCCCTCAAACTTCATAGGATGATTGGTCTTATAGAGCTGATGATCCCTATTGTTTTTGGGGTCAGTAGGTCAAAGGGCAAGGTCACACTGACCGTTGGTCAATTTCTCGTTTCCGGATGATAACTAGAGTTCCTTTAGACCTACAGACCTCAAACTTCATAGGATGATTGGTCTTATAGAGCAGATGATCCCTATTGTTTTTGGGGGTCAGTAGGTCAAAGGTCAAGGTCACAGTGACCGTTGGTCAATTTCTCATTTCCGGATGATAACTAGAGTTCCTTTTGACCTACAACCCTCAAACTGGGGGGAGTCCTCCATCCGTCCGTCATTCTTCGTTTCGGGACGATAACTAGAGTTCCTTTTGACCTACAGCTCTCAAACTTCATAGGATGAATGGTCTTATTGAGCAGATGATCCCTATTGTTTTTGGGGTCAGTAGTTCAAAGGTCAAGGTCACAGTGACCGTTGGTCAATTTCTCGTTTGTAACATATTTTAATTGGAAGCTTAATAGAGAAGGCTTTACCCTTTATCATCTTGGAAAAACATTAAATATAGCAATTAACTCACTAGATATAAGTACAGGTTAAAGTTGTGTATATATTTTAATGAGATTATTACAAGAAAGTGGTAGCTTTATTTGTTACTAAGATGATAATGACAATTAGATTGGCGTGTACTGTATCAAAGGTGATGTGACTATATTTTGTGTCCGCTCCATATCTCTTGTACCCCTTGAAGGATTTTAGAATAACTCACCACAAATGTTCACCATATTGAGACGATGTGCAGAGCGCATACGTGTAACACCACCACCTTTGTTCAAGGTCAAGGTCACAATTAGAGATCAAAAGTCATGTGACTGTATTTCGTGTCTGAACGAAGTGTTCAGCAACTGTGATGAGATGTAACAGACACATTCCCCACTCAACAATGGAATTTAATTATTTATCTTCACTTCTTCTCCACAATTATTTTATTTTAATATCCTGTCTCAGTATTACAATCATTGACAAACTGCCATTTGGGAGACATTTGTTTTTGTGACAAAAATAACCATCTAGTTTTTTATTAAGCTTCAGGGCTTTGATTTTTTCATAGGTATACTGTAGATAGAGATTTTTGTCAGGCTGTTTCTCAAATACCACTGGATGGAAAAGGAATCTGTTCAGTTTTAGGTATTTGTATACCGGTACCCATTCCTGTGTCCAAGTCACAATGGGGGTATTAATCACCTTCAGTGATAGTTCTAGTTTAGTTTTGTTTCTTCAGTATGTCTTCATTTTTATTTTAGATATAAATGGTGACGGTTTCTTGGACCAAGATGAAGTTGAGGCACTCTTCCAAAAGGAGGTAACAATGAATTGATAAGATTGGGGTTACCCCATAAATTTGTAATGGTAACCTGAATAAGTGAATGGGCAGAAAAGAAATATCACATATTTAGCACACCTGAGTACGAGCTGTAAAGATTAGATAGATGTCAGTCATCAGTCTGTGGTCCATAATTAAATCACTCAGATGAGCAATATAGGGCCATGATGGCCCTCTTGTTTGTTAGATCTTTATGAATCTTGGTCAGAATGGTTGCCTTGATGTAGTCTAGGTTGAGTTTTAATATGGGTCATCTCAGATGTAAGACTAGGTCACCAGGTCAAATCTCAGAAAAATCTTGTGTTTTCAATACAGACTGCATTTTCATTTGATCTTCATGAAACTACCTTGATGAAGTCTAAGTCAAGTTCATCATGGGTCAAAAACTATGTCACCGGGTCAAATCTTAGGAAAACCTTGTTTTGACCTTTTGATCAGGTGAAGGATATAGGGCCATCATGGCCCTCTCATTTACCTATAAAAAAACGGTGTTTTTTTTTTTTAAATCCTCACTATTTCACTTATTAATATATTTGTTTGAGAAAACACTGTTAAGGTTTATAGTTATTTGTATATTTCTAATTAGCCAGCACTTTTCTTATAATTTTGCAGTTCCACTTCCCATTTTATCAACTGGCCACAAGCTAGGGGGGAGAGATATGTTTTTTCACTTGAAAAACAGCCTCTAGTTGATAATTGTTATAGTATGAATTTATTACATTTTTCAAGCTGGATCAAGTTTATGACCCAAACCTACCCGAGGACGACATGCGAGCAGCTCGAAGACATGGCGCGTATGCGAGGACACGTGTTTGGTGAACTGGACCAGGACAAAGATCGTCTCATCAGTTTAGAAGAGTTCATGAATTACACAGCTTCACAAGAGTTTCAAAAAGATGAGGGATGGAAGGTAACAGCTGTCATAACTTTTCTGTTAGTTGATAAAAGGCCTTCTGTAGAGTCTCTTAGTTTAATCATTGTTTTTTTATGCCCCCAAGGGTGGCATATTAAAATCGCACCGCTGTCCGTCCGTCCGTGGGCCCCCTACTTACAAATTCATGTCCGGACTGTAACTTTGTCATGCATTGAAGGATTTTAAAATAACTTGGCACACATGTCTAGCACATCAAGACGACGTGTCGCGTGCAAGACCCACATCCCTACCTCAAAGGTCAAGGTCACACTTGGAGTATGAAGGTTATGGAATCCTCTATATATGCACACATTCGTGTCCGGACTAACTTTGTCATGCATTGAAGGATTTTAAAATAACTAGGTACACATGTCTAGCACATCAAGATGACGTGTCGCGTGCAAGACCCACGTCCCTAGCTCAAAGGTCAAGGTCATACTTAGAGTTTGAAGGTAATGGATTCCTCTATATAAGCATATATGCACACATTCGTGTCTGGACTGTAACTTTGTCATGCATTGAAGGATTTTAAAATAATTTGGCACAAATGTCTAGCACATCAAGACGAGCGTGTCGCGTGCAAGACCCACGTCCCTAGCTCAAAGGTCAAGGTCATACTTAGAGTTTGAAGGTAATGGATTCCTCTATATAAGCATATATGCACACATTCGTGTCCGGACTGTAACTTTGTCATGCCTTGAAGGATTTTAAAATAATTGGGCACAAATGTCTAGCACATCAAGACGACGTGTCGCGTGCATGACCCACATCCCTACCACAAAGGTCAAGGTCACACTTAGAGTTTATAGGTAATGGAATCCTGTATATATGCATACATTTGTGTCCGGACTATAACTTTATTATGCTTTGAAGGATTTTAAAATAACTGTGCACAAATGTCTAGCACATCAAGCGGATGTGTCGCGGGCAAGACCCAAGTCCCTACCTCAAAGGTCAAGGTCACACTTAGTGTTTAAAGTAATGGAATACTGTATGCATGATTACTCTGTCATGCATGGAAGGATTTTAAAATTACATAGCACATTTATTGAGCACATGGAGAGGACACAGACTGTGAGGCACCTCTTTCGGGGGCATTCGTCACTTGGGAGGGACAGCTCTTGTTTTGTTCTTTGTTTCACAGAATCATTTAGTTATGCACTTGTCACACATGGGGGTGGTTGGGATCAGCAGGATTTTTAGGCATCTGTTTTTCTCCGACGGATGTAAATTCAATGTGCCTGACGGGAGGAGAATTCGGCTTTATTCAGAGTCGTCTTACGAAAATTAGACAAACATTTACACCTCTGTCTAGGAAATTAGACTTAATTTTATCCACATGGGTAAAAAGTTAGACAAGCTATAGTTAAATTTTGTTCAATTCTCCTTGGTCCATGCCATCCCCTGTGCAGGGGAAATGATGATAAGTGTGTTAGTTGGAGATTATATGAAGAGGCTAGTGATAATAAACTATCACCCTGATCACTTTAAGTTGTTATGCCCATTCCTCATATTTGAAATTATTCTTTCACTTCTTCATTTGTGCTTATAGATTTTCTGGCATATTGCCAGTTATTGTCCTTATGTTATTTATTATGTTATTCAAAGCTAATGTATAAAAAATACGTTTTGTAGTATTTGATGTCTGCTAAAATTATCTAAACATTTCCATTTTGTTGAATAGACTGTAGACGAAGAACAGAACTATACAGATGAAGAATATGAAAGATATGAAAGAATGTTGCGTGAACATGAAGAAAAAATGAGAGCTCAAGGCTTGGATCCTAACATGGCCCAGCCAGGCATGGTGGTAAGTTAGGAGTTTGATTTGACACAGATGTCTGTCTGCTAAATGGCTTTTTGAGGGCAAAATAAGAAGACATTTTTATATCGCCCTAATGGTCGGGTGGTCCGCATCTTATAACTGAGGTAGTTTATGGAGCATGCTCCTCCTTGTTTTGAAATGATTACAATGAATTTTGGCACAAATAATTGCCATGAATAGTAAATGTGCATGCATTAATTTTTATGCATATCCATCTAAGTGTTGCAGAGTTATGCCCCTTTGAACATAAGACATTTATATTGCATAAATTTCATGTAGTTTGTGGAGTGAACTCCTTCTTTGGTTTTTTTAAAGAATTGCAATGAATATTGGCACAAACAATCATCATGAATAGTAGATGTGCAAGACACAATTTCTGTGTATATCCATCAAGGTCTTGCCCCTTTATGCCACTTTAAACTTTGACATTTCTTTTGTTTCAGTTTCATGTAGCATACTGTTAGGTAGTTTGTTGAGAAAACTCTTCCTTTAGTTTTTGAAAGTATTGCAATGGATATTGGTACACATTATTACTGTAAATAGTATACAGTGTAACGTTCTGTCCTCAAACTTCCATTATATATACTGAAAGGATAAACAAACGCAGGGTAAACATTTGAGGTGATTTAAAGTGATGTGTTTGATAATATATACAATATTTTACATGAATATAAAAAAAACATCTTTAATCAACACATTAGCAAAATGTCATTAGATTCTGACCAATAATTCATTAGTAATTGAAGCATATTTGACGGTACCCCCCCAATATCGCAAAGTGAAATCGACTGACTCGTCCGGACCTAGGTCGGTCAGAAACTCTTCCAGTTTCTCTCAAATGCCGGGCAAGACGTTCTATGGTGGAAACATTTACACTGAACTGCATAGCAACCGTTGTTGTTGCCTCTGACTTTACATAAGCAATGCAATAGCCTGACCCCTCTGAACTTCTGTCAGACACACCATGATTGCAATAGCTTCAAATTCAATGTAAATAGCGGAAAGCGATGTGTATACCTCAAGAGTATCAAGTGGTATGACCAGATGTTTTGACAAACTTGTCATCATTATTCTGCACATGCTTTTTGCTTTTTATCACTTTTTCTAAGTGGGATGGTGCAATGCATGGTTGAGTGACTTTAGGCACCGGTTTGAGTGACAAGTGACCAAGATAGTCTTCTGACCGGTTTTCCTAATTCTAGGCCAAGCATTAAATTTTTTTTTTGTATATATTGTTACCCTGCGTTTCTTTATCCTTTCAGTATATTAGTGCATAATAGTCACAGATTTTTTTTTCTAAAGCCATAGAATTGAAGCTACCAAATAGAATTGAAGCAAGGTTTTTACTGAAAATAAAATTGTTATGCTGTTTTCACCCTCTCTTCATTTACTAAAAAGAAACAGCAGTAAATGTGTAATATAGACTGCTTGTTAACAATATTCATTTTATTCATAATACAATTTTGCATGATATAACATTAAAATATTATTATAAGTCTTTAAATATAGGGTTAACTGTTTTGTAATTTTGATATTTGTGACAATATACGGCTTTTAATGGTCAGAAACTTTTTTAACAGTAGTGGTGTTAGCTGGAGCCGTTAAAACTATTTGCGACCATTAAAAAACGTATATACTGTCGCAAATGTCAAAATCACTAAACAGTTAACCGTATTCTTACGCACAATGCTCTTAAATGCAAACTTTACTGATTGCCTGATATTTGTGACTATATATACGTTATTTGATAGTCGTAAATTAAAACGGCGTAATCAATCAGAAACAACATTACATCGGTACTATGTTAGAATGACCAATTATGTCTGAATTATATTTTTTCCAGCCTCTTGGACAAGATGCTAATGTACAACACATGCAGATGCCACAGGGAGGTCAAGGTATAATAGTTTTGTTTTGAATATGATACTTTTCTATGAAAGCACTCTTCAACTACTTACCTCTCAGTAAATGTTTTCATCCTTCACTTAATTATTTAATGCTGAGCTTAGATACCCAATTATTTTGTCAAATGCGGCACATACCCAATTGTCCCCCCCTGATTCTTTTTTATCAAATGCGGCACATACCCAGCTGTCTTCCCTGTGCCACATTGTAGCATTATATAATAGAAATGACATGTGTTCAGTGATTGATTTTAGGGTTAGTCTCTGTTTTTTACCTTAGCTGTATCATGTAAAACCTTTGGGCAAGCTTGAATTTGCCACATTCTGTTAACATGCTGTGGTCCCTATTAGACCAGGACATTGTACAAAATACATGTAGTGATTCTATGTTTGTTACTTTATGAAATGTTTATTGAATATTTGTCCTTATTTAGCCTGGTAGTTAATTACATAAAACACAATTTGACTTGGTTGCAACATGTTACAATATTATTTGTGTTTTGACCTATACGTAAAATATCCTTTCTGTGAAAGACATTATGACCCTATGGCAGAGTTCTCTCCATACATGCCGTTTAGGGTTGGATCATTAACGGGAGATTTGTGAAAAATCTCCGGGTTTTTGGACATCACAACGGGGTAAAAACGAAAACCAAAAAACATGCGTTTCTGACGTCATACATGACGATTATGTTTATTCAACTTAATGTAAACACATGCAGTCGCCATTTTAAGCACATTTAAACCTTGATTCTCAATTTCTCATATGCAAAATTATTACTCAAACAAAATTCTCTGAATTTTAATGAAACAAGAATAATGTCGTACTTACGTTTGATCTGGATACAAAGCAAAACAAAACAAACAAAAGCAACAATTTTATTTCTTTCAACTGGCGGTACATAATCTTTAATCAACTAGTACATTAAAAGTATCATATAATCATATTTAATAATCCTGACCAAGGTCTTTCAAATGGTCCGGAAACGAGCGTAATACGATAAAAAACTTGCCTCGGATCACGTGACAAACATCCGGGTACCCGCAATATTTGGAAAAATAAAGAAAATACTGAAACTTTATATCTACGTATATATCGATATTTTACCAATCAATTTGACCAACAAAGAGATCCTTAATACAATATATACTATTTTAAAGACCTTGTCCAGACGTGTCATCTTGTTGCAAACATCAATTACGTCAATCAGGCGATAAGTATTACCCCGGGCAATGACCAGATGTTACTGACAATCAACACTAACGAGCGTAATAAAGGGCCGACTTTCGTCACCTAATCAACCGATTATCGATCTTGCCTGTCAAGGTTTTGACTTTGTATATTCAAACTTGGACTTAAGTGGGTATTTAACGAATTTTATGGATTTTCTTTTCTTTCAAGACAAAATTTTGATTTATCGGGAGATTTGGATGTTTTTGCGAGCTTCGCTGGGGCGCCGGGGTAAGGGTCTAAATATCGGGAGAACCTGGCGAGTAACGGGAGAACGGCATGTACGGTTCTCTCCCCATTTCAAAAATTGTGCAGTTCTTTCAGACAACCATCTTAGGAGCTTACAGACATTTTCACCTCTTTTCTTATTACATGTGAAGTTTTTGTTTTATGTTTATTCACTGTTAAGTTCAAAAATTCTCTCTCAACTTTTCACCCAGTTCTTACTGTACATGTCTATGCATGATGCATTCTGGTGAAGGTTACGTTATTTACATTATTACCTTTAAATAAAGGCATGCCTCAACAAGGAATGCATCAACAGCAGTTCCAGCAACAACAGTTTCATGATCAACAACAGCAGTTCCAGCAGCACCAGCAGGAGCAGCAGATGAGACAGATGGGTCATATGCAAGGTCAAGAACCTGTAGGTCAAGGTCAGATGCACGGAGGTCCTCCCAGTATGGGTGGTCAAATGCCTGGAGGTCAACAAGGAATGGGCGCAGGTCATGGAATGGGCCAACCTCAGATGCAAGGTGGACCACCAGGTCATGGAGGTCAGGTACCACAAGGTCAGATGCCACAAGGTCAAGGTCGGCATATTCCTAGACCACCTCCAGAAGAAGTTAAAGTTGGGCAAGGTTGGTATTGAAAGCTATTGAATGTACAACGGAAGTTGTTATATTAATATCGTTTAATGGCCAACAACCTGCATATTTCTTAGTGCTTGTTCAGCATCTACTAGCATGTGGTTTGTAGCCCTCTTTGCACGAGATTATCATTTGATAGTATTAAAGTCCACTTAGATGTATTTGATTTATGACATGTTGTATTGCATGCATACTTGATTGTAATTTTCAGGCCAGAATGTACAGGCTGCTGAGGCGGCAGTAAATCAAGCAGCGCCTGTTTCTGATGGTGAAAGTCAGATCCAAGGCGTTCAAAGTCAAGAAATTCTTGTACAAGATAAACAAGGTGAGCAACCTCAGAAAGAGGTGCCACCTCAAGACAATCAGGTTCCTGTACAAAAAACCCAGCCTGGGCAAGGTGATGTACAGGAACAGCCTGCTGGAAATCAGGCAGAAAATGTACAGGTTGAAAACGATAATGAAAATATTATAAAAATTGAGCCCTTGGGTCGGGCTGCACCACAGAAAGTCCAACAAAATGCTCAGGATGGTAAGTTTCAAGTGCTAATTTCCTGGTTAGAGCTAGATCCACCGACAAACTACACGTAAACGAAGCTGTCTTTTACAGAGATTTAATGAAGAGTTTTAACTGCGTACAGAAAGTAGTAGGATTCTAAGTCATTAATACTCTTGGACGTTTTAAATGGAGAAGGAGAAGAGGCTTATGATAGTACAAATCTTGATCTTCATGAAACATAGAGTGCAATGTGATTAGTCAATACATCTACTTCATTGAGAAGCTCTAGAAGGATGGCTTCATATATATACATTCCTTTTTTCCTTTTAAAAGATTTTCTTTTTTTGGTTGTGTTTTTCCACCTTGTGTTTTGTTGTTGTGTTTTTCCACCTTGTGTTTTGTTGTTGTGTTTTCACACTTTGTGTCTTAACCCTATTAATTTTGTGGTACCCACTGTCCCTTAACCTTAACCCTTTCAGTGTATAAATATAGGTCTTCATCTCTGTGTTCTCCATATACACCATCTCCCCAGCCTCACCAATGAAGGAAAGAGTCTTTCTGAGGTCCCTTCTTCCTGTCATATGACTGTTTCCATGGATACATGTAAAAATATAGCTCATTTCGTACTTTCTTCCCTAAAATGTCTAATCATATGAGCAGATCAAATTTGACCCTTCTTTCTATTTTGAATCTTCTTCTGAAAGAAAACATACAGAAAGCTGATTAAAAACTAAATTGTCAGTCACTGGAATAGAGTATGAGTAAAGTTTTAGTGGCAGAAAATGAAAAAAAATGAAACTTGTATTTGACAATGTTCTTTGACTTCAGTTCTGCATAGGAAGATTTAGGATTGCTTTTCATATAATCTGAAATCTGTCTTCCAAATTTGTAATCTTCCTGTGTATGTTTCAGGAAACTATTTTTTCCATTATAGCATTTATATAAAACTTACAAGGAAGATTATTTGAGACGATGAGGATGATTTTGTTATTAATTGCTACTGTTTTTCTAATAATTAAACAACTACATTTTGTAATTCGCATTTAATGTTGGCATTTGTTGTACATTATGTATTCAGAGATTCATTAAACATTGCTTTTGTACCTTTTAATACAACAGGATTGCATAGTATAAAATATGACATAACCAGTTTGAACTGGCAGGTGTGATATTTTCACGATTTACTGCTTAATGAGACTTGTAGAGATAAGTTGACATAACTGTATCATGTTCTACTGTAATCTTCAACTTAATGTATTTAACATGGAGGCAGTGATGTAGAAGTTAAGGTGTCTGCTGCTCATTCCAGAGGTTGTGGGTTCGTGCCTCACTGGTGTCACAACCGTACGTCCTCATATGACACCAGAACTGGTTTTTCCAGGAAGTTTCTTCACAATCGAGCTAAAATAGATTAGTATAAACTAAACTGATGTATTTACATTTCCTGAAATTATGTTGCTATTAAAAACAGTCTAAGGACATAAAAGTTAGTCATGACATAATTATGAAGTTAAGATTTAAATAAGATTGGTAAAATAAGGACACTGTTTTATAACCTAGACAAATTTGTTAGATTTCATATCAGCTGTTAAAATGGTTTTGTCATGTATTGTATTGTATTGTAATGTAAAAGTTGTATTTAACATGGAGGCAGTGATGTAGAAGTTAAGGTGTCTGCTGCTCATTCCAGAGGTTGTGGGTTCGTGCCTCACTGGTGTCACAACCGTGCGTCCTCATATGACACCAGAACTGGTTTTTCCAGGAAGTTTCTTCACAATCGAGCTAAAATAGATTAGTATAAACTAAACTGATGTATTTACATTTCCTGAAATTATGTTGCTATTAAAAACAGTCTAAGGACATAAAAGTTAGTCATGACATAATTATGAAGTTAAGATTTAAATAAGATTGGTAAAATAAGGACACTGTTTTATAACCTAGACAAATTTGTTAGATTTCATATCAGCTGTTAAAATGGTTTTGTCATGTATTGTATTGTATTGTAATGTAAATGTGCTAGAAATTTTAATGAGAGTTTAAAATAGTTTATAATCTTTTACTAGGCATGCCACCAGTACAGGGCCAGGTACCACAACAACCGATTCATGCTCAACAACAAGGTCAAGGTCAGGATACGTTGAAATTTCAAGGTCAAGGTCATGAAGAACAGCAGAAACAGCAGCATGGACAACAACAACAACAACAGCCTCTAGTATAACCTAGAGTTATAAATTGTTAAATTATTGATATTTCATTAAGAAAAATTATATTGTTGCCTTAACAATTTGTTGCTGAGACACATATCCTTTCTTTACAATATGTAGAAGAAAAAATAGTTTCGTTTTCAACATCTTGCCAGATGTAATAGTCATTCAATACTTTGAATTTGTAATCACAGAAGATGTAAAAAATCAAAAACAAGACGACAGTAGATTTTATGGGTTATGATGATCGTAGATTTAGAATGTGAAGGCAAAGGTCATGTTATTTTGGAAATTAAGTGAAAAAGTAGAACTTTGAATTTTTATTCACATTGAAAGCATACCAATCAAACGTGATATGTGTATTTGTGTTCAAATCTAAATGTGTTTTCCAGCTTTGACACAAGGTGCTAGATGATTGTTTTTGCAGTGTTTCCATAGTGATTTACACTGTCACCGTCTTGGAGTTATATTCTCCCCCAGTATTTGACTTGTACAACTTACCCATTCAAAGTTGGTGAATTTACATCTACTCCTTTTTCTAACACAGTATGCATAATAATCTATGACGGTCTTTGAACTTTTTATAAGTGTTTTATTCTACCTGTTTTATGTTGTTTCTGTTACGGCAGTAATGCATTAAACCAAGGAATACTGCTTAAGATGGCGTGTTAAGTGCTTTAGCGAATTTAGATGATAACAAATAGTGTCATGTGCTCTAAGCATAAAAATAGTTGATCTTTGTGCCAATAGATTGGTCTGCGTAACTTTTCTATACATTCTATGTATATGCTGTTAACAACTGTAAGAGGAGATGTCAGTTGTGCCCTGAATGTTGAGCTTATCAAAGGTAAAATAGTGCCAAAACTGGTAAAAATTGGATCATTTATAAAAGGGATTATTTACTACAGTTCATGCACATTTACAGAAGTTTTACATAGAACTTCTCACTTTATTAGGGATGGGTGTGGGGGTGGGGGTTGGGAGAGAGTCCAGTAATTAGAAGATGTTGATAGACATACCTGTATGTACAGTATATGTAAATTGAAGTACATGTATTTTGTTGATCTGGTACTGCTGCGTTGGCACCTATTTTGAGAACGCTACGCTATGTAGCTATTTAAGTAGTACATTTAGTTTGAACTTTGCTTAATGGAACAAAGCTTGATCTATCCCAACTCTTAGAAACGGTATTGTAGATCATTACACTAAAGTTACATGTACTTTTAAAATCATACAAGCCTTGTGTTTGTTCAAATGGGACTTTCTTCCACATATATACTCAGCAGGGGTAAAATATTAGTATTTCTACAGAAAGGAGTTTCAATTCTTGTATTAATTCCATATAAACAAATCTTAATGGTCCAAAGCAGTTTGTTACTTAGCCGGGTACCGGTATATAGTGATAAATCGCGGCTCAACTGGGACTTGAACCCAGGTCCTTCCACTGTCATGGCGGACACTACCAACTGAGCTATCGAGCCACATGGTCAATTAGCTGAACCATTTATCACCATATACCTGTACCCAACTACGTAACAAACTGCTTGGGACCCTTTAAGCTTGTTCCTTATATAGGGAGTATGTTAAATCAATATAGCATTTTCAAATAAAATAATGAAAATAAATTGGTCCAATAAAATAAGTTCCTTACATGAGAAATTTCGCTATATGCAGAGTTTATTGTAGCATATAACCAAAATATTTTTTTTTCTAAACGCCCGCTTTCAGTATGTTCATATCAGAATGGCTGGCTACGACATTCACAGGTATTTTCTAGTCATTTTATAGCAATATGTCAACTGCCTTGTTTATATTATATTTTATGTATTAATTTATGAGTTACTGATATGACTGTGTAGGTGAACTATTGATAGTAAATGTGTAGTTGTTCCTACTCTCACAGATATGTAAGTGAAAGATATTAATTGTTTACACAGTTTTCATATTTTCTCGAGCCATAAAATGTTTATAAATTCACGAAGTCAACCAGAAATCAGGTGGGTTGGTCTTCTTTTACCGAAGTTTCTTCTCTTGTAACTTGTGACTAATATGTTAACAGTATTGCCACAGTCGTGTGACACCCATGGGGCACTGTTGCACATGACACATATCAAGTCATATCAGATCTTTAGTTTTGATGCTGTGTGGCACTCTGCTGCAACTTGTCTTCAGAAGATTATGTCGTCCCCCTTTTCCTCAGTTTTAATGACATTAAATTGCGTAATATTTTCAATTATTACACAGATTATAATAAAAGAATTCTCATGCAGCATTTTGTTAATTTGCAAATCTGTCTGTTGCTTAACTGTGAAAACTTAACTAATTTTCAATTAATTGCAGTGAGTTTCAGTTTGTCTATCCAGTTAAGCAGTAAATACTTGTAGCATACCACTTAAACAGTGCAACTGTTGTATCACACAGGCACTGTGTTTCAACAAATATTTTTGAAAAGTATATTTTTGAATTCTGGATTTTAGAGAGTGCATTTCATGGAATAGAATTGAGCATTTAGTAATTTCAATTTTTTCGATGGTATATACAGATTTTAAGTTTCATAGTCAATTTTTATGGCTCCCGTCCATGCAGTTGATTATAGAAATAGTGATCATATAAAAACTGCATGTACAGAATCAAAGTTATAAAAATTACGAAACCGTTAATCAAGATTAGCTAATATGAAATGTCTTTTTTACATTGAATACTCTTTTACAATGAAGGGGATGGGGTTGTCGGTAGATCTTTTGCATTTGTTTTCTTAATTTTATCACTTGAACATTCCAAATACATTTTTATCTTTTTTATTACATCACACTTTAAAGTCTCATTAGCAATTTGGATGTGAAATTTCTTCTAGCTCTTGTATCACCTAGAAACATACTTTACCTATGAAATTTTACTGTTTTTGGGTTGAAAAATATTCCTAACGTTGCTATTTAAATCCAAAGTATTACTAGTTTTTCAATGATACTGGCAAAAAAACACACCCAACACTTTCTGACAATGCTTCTTTGTGAAGGAATAACAAAATATAGTGTCAACAATAATTATAACTCTATAGAACACAGTTCTGTTATTATAATCTATTTACGAGTATCTGAAATGTTAATGGGAATTTAAAACTATGTGCAGTCAGTCCTGTGCACAAAGACCACCGACGAACTAATAAGATAGGTTCTATAATGAGTAGCAGTTAGAAAACTTGGTATAAATGTTACCAGTGAAAAGTAGAAAACTTCGAATTTTTCCAGTGAAAAGCAACTACCAGTGAACAATGAATAGTGAGTTATAAAATGATATTCCAGCGCCCAAGTGCAGTGCATATACGTGTTAATGACAGTTTCTAAACCTCTCATTTCTGATTAACGGTATGATACGAATATTCTATTTGTTTTGTTTACTACCAAAGTGATCTTAAATTACTATGTCATTGTTTCTTTTGTTGCTGTGGTTAATGGTAAAATTGATGTTTTCCTTTTATTATGAATTTATGACAACTGAATAAAAATATTTTTAATGAATAGATGAAGTTCTTCAATTTATTTTCGCTGTCTAAAATGTCACTTGAAAACATGAGGAAGGACGCTATGTGATTGATTGAAGAAAACTGGGTCAAATGGCAATATTATGATACCAAATCACTTTCGTGGTGTAGTAAATGTAAAGGTATATAACAATATGAACTATAGTCCTCTTATAATCTTAAAAGAATGTTATCTGGTAAACAACTTCATTCTGTATGTACAAATTTATTAGTCCCCAACCGATGGAAGATCAATAGGTTCACACTTGTTTGTCCATCAGTCCATACATCCACACTGGGCTGTAAATTTTACACAAATGCTCCGATTTTTTTATGACTGTGCAATTGTTGCCCATAACACAAGGGTGAGTCATACATCAAACTTGGGAGCTGCCTTGAAGGTCAGTCACACTTAGGGCTTAAAACCTGTACTGTCAAGTTATATACCAATACCTGGTGTCCGGGTTGTAAATTCTACATGCGTACACCAATCTTTTTTAACTCGCCTGGCTTAACCTATTTGGTATATAACATTGTCTAACGATCTTCCACCATGCAAGCCGACTTGTACCAAGGTGAGCGATATAGGGCCATCTTAGCCCTCTTGTTATAACTTCATACAGTTGTTGCCAATACTACAGGGGTGTCACACATCATACCTGGGAAGCTTCTTTGAAGGTCAAGGTCACACTTTAGACGCAAAAGTGATGCATGTGATATACCAGGATTTTGTGTCCAGGCTCTTAACTTTTAAGAAGCACTGAAATATTTTCAGGCAGTTGTCCATATCTTTGACCTAGTGACCCGAAACATGGACCATGCACATCTAGGCATTGTGCTTATCACTTCTGTGAAGTATAATTAAATTCTGACCAGGGGTTTTGGAGATTAAAATCACACAAGATTTTACTATCAGAGCCCCTGTGACCTTGACCTAGAGACATGGAACATGCACAACTAGGCATTGAACTTTTCAAGTGTGTCAAGTATCATTAAATTCTGACCAGGGGTTTTTGAGATTTAGCATCCACAAGATTTTACTATGTTGAGCCCCTGTGACCTTGATCTTTGACCTAGAGACTCCAAACATTGACCATGCACAACTAAGCATTGTACTTATGACTTGTGGCAGTACCATTTAATTCTGACCAGAGGTATTGGAGATTCAGTGTCTGCAAGATTCCATCTACAAACAGACAGACAAGCAGCTGAACCTACAAGTTGTATGGTATGCCCCTAAACCTTTGTCGTTATAAACTACATGTATTTCACCAACACAAGTGACATATATTTCTTACAAGTAAGCCATTTTTTGCACAACACCACACAATGATAATATGAAATATATTTTATTTGAAAATAACATATAAACCTACGTCAGGCAAAATACATGATTAAAACATGAAGCGGCTTAACAGTATGATAAAAATCAAAACACCTATCCATGTAGAAATCTAAAAACCGAATTATATGTCTAATTGCACTTATTGCATAATACAAGTAAAATTACCAGCAAAATATTTAACCTGTAACATCATGCTATAACTAATATATATGTTTCAAAGCTAAACAGTTCTAAGTTGTTTTTTTAAATTCATACAACTGTATTGCCTGCAAGATTTCACATACAAACATTTTTAGATAACAACATTTCACGATAAAACTGTTCAGCATTCACTGGGTC
>JAFMSR010000010.1:42859138-42889137 GCA_022818135.1 Saxidomus purpurata | reverse complement strand
AATGGAATCCTGTATATATGCATACATTTGTGTCCGGACTATAACTTTATTATGCTTTGAAGGATTTTAAAATAACTGTGCACAAATGTCTAGCACATCAAGCGGATGTGTCGCGTGCAAGACCCAAGTCCCTACCTCAAAGGTCAAGGTCACACTTAGTGTTTAAAGTAATGGAATACTGTATGCATGATTACTCTGTCATGCATGGAAGGATTTTAAAATTACATAGCACATTTATTGAGCACATGGAGAGGACACAGACTGTGAGGCACCTCTTTCGGGGGCATTCGTCACTTGGGAGGGACAGCTCTTGTTATGTCTCCCCCACCTCGGGGGGAGACATATTGTTTTTGCCCTGTCCGTCAGTCCGTCCGTCCGTCAGTCCGTCAGTCCGTCCGTCCATTCTTCGTTTCCGGACGATAACTAGAGTTCCTTTTGACCTACAGCTCTCAAACTTCATAGGATGAATGGTCTTATTGAGCAGATGATCCCTATTGTTTTTGGGGTCAGTAGTTCAAAGGTCAAGGTCACAGTGACCGTTGGTCAATTTCTCGTTTCCGGATGATAACTAGAGTTCCTTTTGACCTACAGCCCTCAAACTTCATAGGATGATTGGTCTTATAGAGCTGATGATCCCTATTGTTTTTGGGGTCAGTAGGTCAAAGGTCAAGGTCACACTGACCGTTGGTCAATTTCTCGTTTCCGGATGATAACTAGAGTTCCTTTAGACCTACAGACCTCAAACTTCATAGGATGATTGGTCTTATAGAGCAGATGATCCCTATTGTTTTTGGGGTCAGTAGGTCAAAGGTCAAGGTCACAGTGACCGTTGGTCAATTTCTCATTTCCGGATGATAACTAGAGTTCCTTTTGACCTACAACCCTCAAACTGGGGGAGTCCGTCAGTCCGTCCGTCCATTCTTCGTTTCGGACGATAACTAGAGTTCCTTTTGACCTACAGCTCTCAAACTTCATAGGATGAATGGTCTTATTGAGCAGATGATCCCTATTGTTTTTGGGGTCAGTAGTTCAAAGGTCAAGGTCACAGTGACCGTTGGTCAATTTCTCGTTTCCGGATGATAACTAGAGTTCCTTTTGACCTACAGCCCTCAAACTTCATAGGATGATTGGTCTTATAGAGCTGATGATCCCTATTGTTTTTGGGGTCAGTAGGTCAAAGGTCAAGGTCATACTGACCGTTTGTCAATTTCTCGTTTCCGGATGATAACTAGAGTTCCTTTAGACCTACAGACCTCAAACTTCATAGGATGATTGGTCTTATTGAGCAGATGATCCCTATTGTTTTTGGGGTCAGTAGTTCAAAGGTCAAGGTCACAGTGACCGTTGGTCAATTTCTCGTTATAATTTGGGGTCACTAACTCAAAGGTCAAGGTCATAAGGGGGGAGACAAGTTTTTTTGTGAAAAACAATCTCTAGTTTTGTTCTTTGTTTCACAGAATCATTTAGTTATGCACTTGTCACACATGGGGGTGGTTGGGATCAGCAGGATTTTTAGGCATCTGTTTTTCTCCGACGGATGTAAATTCAATGTGCCTGACGGGAGGAGAATTCGGCTTTATTCAGAGTCGTCTTACGAAAATTAGACAAACATTTACACCTCTGTCTAGGAAATTAGACTTAATTTTATCCACATGGGTAAAAAGTTAGACAAGCTATAGTTAAATTTTGTTCAATTCTCCTTGGTCCATGCCATCCCCTGTGCAGGGGAAATGATGATAAGTGTGTTAGTTGGAGATTATATGAAGAGGCTAGTGATAATAAACTATCACCCTGATCACTTTAAGTTGTTATGCCCATTCCTCATATTTGAAATTATTCTTTCACTTCTTCATTTGTGCTTATAGATTTTCTGGCATATTGCCAGTTATTGTCCTTATGTTATTTATTATGTTATTCAAAGCTAATGTATAAAAAATACGTTTTGTAGTATTTGATGTCTGCTAAAATTATCTAAACATTTCCATTTTGTTGAATAGACTGTAGACGAAGAACAGAACTATACAGATGAAGAATATGAAAGATATGAAAGAATGTTGCGTGAACATGAAGAAAAAATGAGAGCTCAAGGCTTGGATCCTAACATGGCCCAGCCAGGCATGGTGGTAAGTTAGGAGTTTGATTTGACACAGATGTCTGTCTGCTAAATGGCTTTTTGAGGGCAAAATAAGAAGACATTTTTATATCGCCCTAATGGTCGGGTGGTCCGCATCTTATAACTGAGGTAGTTTATGGAGCATGCTCCTCCTTGTTTTGAAATGATTACAATGAATTTTGGCACAAATAATTGCCATGAATAGTAAATGTGCATGCATTAATTTTTATGCATATCCATCTAAGTGTTGCAGAGTTATGCCCCTTTGAACATAAGACATTTATATTGCATAAATTTCATGTAGTTTGTGGAGTGAACTCCTTTGGTTTTTTTAAAGAATTGCAATGAATATTGGCACAAACAATCATCATGAATAGTAGATGTGCAAGACACAATTCCTGTGTATATCCGTCAAGGTCTTGCCCCTTTATGCCACTTTAAACTTTGACATTTCTTTTGTTTCAGTTTCATGTAGCATACTGTTAGGTAGTTTGTTGAGAAAACTCTTCCTTTAGTTTTTGAAAGTATTGCAATGAATATTGGTACACATTATTACTGTAAATAGTATACAGTGTAACATTCTGACCTCAAACTTCCATAATATATACTGAAAGGATAAACAAACGCAGGGTAAACATTTGAGGTGATTTAAAGTGATGTGTTTGATAATATATACAATATTTTACATGAATATAAAAAAAACATCTTTAATCAACACATTACCAAAATGTCATTAGATTTTGACCAATAATTCATTAGTAATTGAAGCACATTTGACGGTACCCCCCAATATCGCAAAGTGAAATCGACTGACTCGTCCGGACCTAGGTCAGTCAGAAACCCTTCCAGTTTCTCAGTTTCTCTCAAACGCCGGGCAAGACGTTCTATGGTGGAAACATTTACACTGAACTGCATAGCAACCGTTGTTGTTGCCTCTGACATTACATAAGCAATGCAATAGCCTGACCCCTCTGAACTTCCTTCAGCCGTACCATGATTGCAATAGCTTCAAATTCAATGTAAATAGCGGAAAGCGATGTGTATACCTCAAGAGTATCAAGTGGTATGACCAGATGTTTTGACAAACTTGTCATCATTATTCTGCACGTGCTTTTTGCTTTTTATCACTTTCTCTAAGTGGGATGGTGCAATGCATGGTTGAGTGACTTTAGGCACCGGTTTGAGTGACAAGTGACCAAGATAGTCTTCTGACCGGTTTTCCTAATTCTAGGCCAAGCATTAAATTTTTTTTGTATATATTGTTACCCTGCGTTTCTTTATCCTTTCAGTATATTAGTGCATAATAGTCACAGAATTTTTTTTCTAAAGCCATAGAATTGAAGCTACCAAATAGAATTGAAGCAAGGTTTTTACTGAAAATAAAATTGTTATGCTGTTTTCACCCTCCCTTCATTTACTAAAAAGAAACAGCAGTAAATGTGTAATATAGACTGCTTGTTAACAATATTCATTTTATTCATAATACAATTTTGCATGATATAACATTAAAATATTATTATTAGTCTTTAAATATAGGGTTAACTGTTTTGTAATTTTGATATTTGTGACAATATACGGCTTTTAATGGTCAGAAACTTTTTTAACAGTAATGGTGTTAGCTGGAGCCGTTAAAACTATTTGCGACCATTAAAAAACGTATATACTGTCGCAAATGTCAAAATCACTAAACAGTTAACCGTATTCTTACGCACAATGCTCTTAAATGCAAACATTACTGATTGCCTGATATTTGTGACTATATATACGTTATTTGATAGTCGTAAATTAAAACAGCGTAATCAATCAGAAACAGCATTACATCGATACTATGTTAGAATGACCAATTATGTCTGAATTATATTTTTTCCAGCCTCTTGGACAAGATGCTAATGTACAACACATGCAGATGCCACAGGGAGGTCAAGGTATAATAGTTTTGTTTTGAATATGATACTTTTCTATGAAAGCACTCTTCAACTACTTACCTCTCAGTAAATGTTTTCATCCTTCACTTAATTATTTAATGCTGAGCTTAGATACCCAATTATTTTGTCAAATGCGGCACATACCCAATTGTCCCCCCTGATTCTTTTTTATCAAATGCGGCACATACCCAGCTGTCTTCCCTGTGCCACATTGTAGCATTATATAATAGAAATGACATGTGTTCAGTGATTGATTTTAGGGTTAGTCTCTGTTTTTTACCTTAGCTGTATCATGTAAAACCTTTGGGCAAGCTTGAATTTGCCACATTCTGTTAACATGCTGTGGTCCCTATTAGACCAGGACATTGTACAAAATACATGTAGTGATTCTATGTTTGTTACTTTATGAAATGTTTATTGAATATTTGTCCTTATTTAGCCTGGTAGTTAATTACATAAAACACAATTTGACTTGGTTGCAACATGTTACAATATTATTTGTGTTTTGACCTATACGTAAAATATCCTTTCTGTGAAAGACATTATGACCCTATGGCAGAGTTCTCTCCATACATGCCGTTTAGGGTTGGATCATTAACGGGAGATTTGTGAAAAATCTCCGGGTTTTTGGACATCACAACGGGGTAAAAACGAAAACCAAAAAACATGCGTTTCTGACGTCATACATGACGATTATGTTTATTCAACTTAATGTAAACACATGCAGTCGCCATTTTAAGCACATTTAAACCTTGATTCTCAATTTCTCATATGCAAAATTATTACTCAAACAAAATTCTCTGAATTTTAATGAAACAAGAATAATGTCGTACTTACGTTTGATCTGGATACAAAGCAAAACAAAACAAACAAAAGCAACAATTTTATTTCTTTCAACTGGCGGTACATAATCTTTAATCAACTAGTACATTAAAAGTATCATATAATCATATTTAATAATCCTGACCAAGGTCTTTCAAATGGTCCGAGCGTAATACGATAAATAACTTGCCTCGGATCACGTGACAAACATCCGGGTACCCGCAATATTTGGAAAAATAAAGAAAATACTGAAACTTTATATCTACGTATATATCGATATTTTACCAATCAATTTGACCAACAAAGAGATCCTTAATACAATATATACTATTTTAAAGACCTTGTCCAGACGTGTCATCTTGTTGCAAACATCAATTACGTCAATCAGGCGATAAGTATTACCCCGGCAATGACCAGATGTTACTGACAATCAACACTAACGAGCGTAATAAAGGGCCGACTTTCGTCACCTAATCAACCGATTATCGATCTTGCCTGTCAAGGTTTTGACTTTGTATATTCAAACTTGGACTTAAGTGGGTATTTAACGAATTTTATGGATTTTCTTTTCTTTCAAGACAAAATTTTGATTTATCGGGAGATTTGGATGTTTTTGCGAGCTTCGCTGGGGCGCGGGGTAAGGGTCTAAATATCGGGAGAACCCGGCGAGTAACGGGAGAACGGCATGTATGGTTCTCTCCCCATTTCAAAAATTGTGCAGTTCTTTCAGACAACCATCTTAGGAGCTTACAGACATTTTCACCTCTTTTCTTATTACATGTGAAGTTTTTGTTTTATGTTTATTCACTGTTAAGTTCAAAAATTCTCTCTCAACTTTTCACCCAGTTCTTACTGTACATGTCTATGCATGATGCATTCTGGTGAAGGTTACGTTATTTACATTATTACCTTTAAATAAAGGCATGCCTCAACAAGGAATGCATCAACAGCAGTTCCAGCAACAACAGTTTCATGATCAACAACAGCAGTTCCAGCAGCACCAGCAGGAGCAGCAGATGAGACAGATGGGTCATATGCAAGGTCAAGAACCTGTAGGTCAAGGTCAGATGCACGGAGGTCCTCCCAGTATGGGTGGTCAAATGCCTGGAGGTCAACAAGGAATGGGCGCAGGTCATGGAATGGGCCAACCTCAGATGCAAGGTGGACCACCAGGTCATGGAGGTCAGGTACCACAAGGTCAGATGCCACAAGGTCAAGGTCGGCATATTCCTAGACCACCTCCAGAAGAAGTTAAAGTTGGGCAAGGTTGGTATTGAAAGCTATTGAATGTACAACGGAAGTTGTTATATTAATATCGTTTAATGGCCAACAACCTGCATATTTCTTAGTGCTTGTTCAGCATCTACTAGCATGTGGTTTGTAGCCCTCTTTGCACGAGATTATCATTTGATAGTATTAAAGTCCACTTAGATGTATTTGATTTATGACATGTTGTATTGCATGCATACTTGATTGTAATTTTCAGGCCAGAATGTACAGGCTGCTGAGGCGGCAGTAAATCAAGCAGCGCCTGTTTCTGATGGTGAAAGTCAGATCCAAGGCGTTCAAAGTCAAGAAATTCTTGTACAAGATAAACAAGGTGAGCAACCTCAGAAAGAGGTGCCACCTCAAGACAATCAGGTTCCTGTACAAAAAACCCAGCCTGGGCAAGGTGATGTACAGGAACAGCCTGCTGGAAATCAGGCAGAAAATGTACAGGTTGAAAACAATAATGAAAATATTATAAAAATTGAGCCCTTGGGTCGGGCTGCACCACAGAAAGTCCAACAAAATGCTCAGGATGGTAAGTTTCAAGTGCTAATTTCCTGGTTAGAGCTAGATCCACCGACAAACTACACGTAAACGAAGCTGTCTTTTACAGAGATTTAATGAAGAGTTTTAACTGCGTACAGAAAGTAGTAGGATTCTAAGTCATTAATACTCTTGGACGTTTTAAATGGAGAAGGAGAAGAGGCTTATGATAGTACAAATCTTGATCTTCATGAAACATAGAGTGCAATGTGATTAGTCAATACATCTACTTCATTGAGAAGCTCTAGAAGGATGGCTTCATATATATACATTCCTTTTTTCCTTTTAAAAGATTTTCTTTTTTGGTTGTGTTTTTCCACCTTGTGTTTTGTTGTTGTGTTTTTCCACCTTGTGTTTTGTTGTTGTGTTTTCACACTTTGTGTCTTAACCCTATTAATTTTGTGGTACCCACTGTCCCTTAACCTTAACCCTTTCAGTGTATAAATATAGGTCTTCATCTCTGTGTTCTCCATATACACCATCTCCCCAGCCTCACCAATGAAGGAAAGAGTCTTTCTGAGGTCCCTTCTTCCTGTCATATGACTGTTTCCATGGATACATGTAAAAATATAGCTCATTTCGTACTTTCTTCCCTAAAATGTCTAATCATATGAGCAGATCAAATTTGACCCTTCTTTCTATTTTGAATCTTCTTCTGAAAGAAAACATACAGAAAGCTGATTAAAAACTAAATTGTCAGTCACTGGAATAGAGTATGAGTAAAGTTTTAGTGGCAGAAAATGAAAAAAAATGAAACTTGTATTTGACAATGTTCTTTGACTTCAGTTCTGCATAGGAAGATTTAGGATTGCTTTTCATATAATCTGAAATCTGTCTTCCAAATTTGTAATCTTCCTGTGTATGTTTCAGGAAACTATTTTTTCCATTATAGCATTTATATAAAACTTACAAGGAAGATTATTTGAGACGATGAGGATGATTTTGTTATTAATTGCTACTGTTTTTCTAATAATTAAACAACTACATTTTGTAATTCGCATTTAATGTTGGCATTTGTTGTACATTATGTATTCAGAGATTCATTAAACATTGCTTTTGTACCTTTTAATACAACACGATTGCATAGTATAAAATATGACATAACCAGTTTGAACTGGCAGGTGTGATATTTTCACGATTTACTGCTTAATGAGACTTGTAGAGATAAGTTGACATAACTGTATCATGTTCTACTGTAATCTTCAACTTAATGTATTTAACATGGAGGCAGTGATGTAGAAGTTAAGGTGTCTGCTGCTCATTCCAGAGGTTGTGGGTTCGTGCCTCACTGGTGTCACAACCGTACGTCCTCATATGACACCAGAACTGGTTTTTCCAGGAAGTTTCTTCACAATCGAGCTAAAATAGATTAGTATAAACTAAACTGATGTATTTACATTTCCTGAAATTATGTTGCTATTAAAAACAGTCTAAGGACATAAAAGTTAGTCATGACATAATTATGAAGTTAAGATTTAAATAAGATTGGTAAAATAAGGACACTGTTTTATAACCTAGACAAATTTGTTAGATTTCATATCAGCTGTTAAAATGGTTTTGTCATGTATTGTATTGTATTGTAATGTAAAAGTTGTATTTAACATGGAGGCAGTGATGTAGAAGTTAAGGTGTCTGCTGCTCATTCCAGAGGTTGTGGGTTCGTGCCTCACTGGTGTCACAACCGTACGTCCTCATATGACACCAGAACTGGTTTTTCCAGGAAGTTTCTTCACAATCGAGCTAAAATAGATTAGTATAAACTAAACTGATGTATTTACATTTCCTGAAATTATGTTGCTATTAAAAACAGTCTAAGGACATAAAAGTTAGTCATGACATAATTATGAAGTTAAGATTTAAATAAGATTGGTAAAATAAGGACACTGTTTTATAACCTAGACAAATTTGTTAGATTTCATATCAGCTGTTAAAATGGTTTTGTCATGTATTGTATTGTATTGTAATGTAAATGTGCTAGAAATTTTAATGAGAGTTTAAAATAGTTTATAATCTTTTACTAGGCATGCCACCAGTACAGGGCCAGGTACCACAACAACCGATTCATGCTCAACAACAAGGTCAAGGTCAGGATACGTTGAAATTTCAAGGTCAAGGTCATGAAGAACAGCAGAAACAGCAGCAAGGACAACAACAACAACAACAGCCTCTAGTATAACCTAGAGTTATAAATTGTTAAATTATTGATATTTCATTAAGAAAAATTATATTGTTGCCTTAACAATTTGTTGCTGAGACACATATCCTTTCTTTACAATATGTAGAAGAAAAAATAGTTTCGTTTTCAACATCTTGCCAGATGTAATAGTCATTCAATACTTTGAATTTGTAATCACAGAAGATGTAAAAAATCAAAAACAAGACGACAGTAGATTTTATGGGTTATGATGATCGTAGATTTAGAATGTGAAGGCAAAGGTCATGTTATTTTGGAAATTAAGTGAAAAAGTAGAACTTTGAATTTTTATTCACATTGAAAGCATACCAATCAAACGTGATATGTGTATTTGTGTTCAAATCTAAATGTGTTTTCCAGCTTTGACACAAGGTGCTAGATGATTGTTTTTGCAGTGTTTCCATAGTGATTTACACTGTCACCGTCTTGGAGTTATATTCTCCCCCAGTATTTGACTTGTACAACTTACCCATTCAAAGTTGGTGAATTTACATCTACTCCTTTTTCTAACACAGTATGCATAATAATCTATGACGGTCTTTGAACTTTTTACAAGTGTTTTATTCTACCTGTTTTATGTTGTTTCTGTTACGGCAGTAATGCATTAAACCAAGGAATACTGCTTAAGATGGCGTGTTAAGTGCTTTAGCGAATTTAGATGATAACAAATAGTGTCATGTGCTCCAAGCATAAAAATAGTTGATCATTGTGCCAATAGATTGGTCTGCGTAACTTTTCTGATATACAGTATTCTACGTATATGCTGTTAACAACTGTAAGAGGAGATGTCAGTTGTGCCCTGAATGTTGAGCTTATCAAAGGTAAAATAGTGCCAAAACTGGTAAAAATTGGATCATTTATAAAAGGGATTTTTTAGTACAGATCATGCACATTTACAGAAGTTTTACATAGAACTTCTCACTTTATTAGAGAGGGGAGGGGTGGGGGGAGTCTAGTAATTAGAAGATGTTGATAGATATACCTGTATGTACAGTATATGTAAATTGAAGTATTTTCTTGATCTGGTACTGCTGTGTCGGCACATATTTTGAGAGTGCTATACTATGTAGCTATTTAACTAGCACATTTAGTTTGAACTTTGCTTAATGGAACAAAGCTTGATCTATCCCAACTCTTAGAAACGGTATTGTAGATCATTACACTAAAGTTACATGTACTTTTAAAATCATACAAGCCTTGTGTTTGTTCAAGTTTGACTTTCTTCCACATATATACTCAGCAGGGGTAAAATATTAGTATTTCTACAGAAAGGAGTTTCAATTCTTGTATTAATTCCATAAAAACAAATCTAAATGGTCCCAAGCAGTTTGTTACTTAGCCGGGTACCGGTATATGGTGATAAATCGCGGCTAGACTGGGACTTGAACCCAGGGCCTTCCGCTGTCATGGCGGACACTCTACCAACTGAGCTATCAAGCCACACGGTCAATTAGCCGAACCATTTATCACCATATACCTGTACCCAGCTACATAACAAAGTGCTTGGGACCCTTTAAGCTTGTTCCTTGTATAGGGAGTATGTTAAATCAATATAGCATTTTCAAATAAAATAAAGAATGAAAATAAATTGGTCCAAGAAAATAAGTTCCTTACATGAGGAATTTCGCTATATGCAGAGTTTATTGTAGCATATAACCAAAATATTTTTTTTCTAAACGCCCGCTTTCAGTATGTTCATATCAGAATGGCCGGCTACAACATTCACAGGTATTTTCTAGTCATTTTATAGCAATATGTCAACTGCCTTGTTTATATTATATTTTATGTATTAATTTATGAGTTACTGATATGACTGTGTGGGTGAACTATTGATAGTAAATGTGTAGTTGTTCCTACTCTATGACAGATATTTAAGTGAAAGATATTAATTGTTTACACAGTTTTCATATTTTCTCGAGCCATAAAATGTTTATAAATTCACGAAGTCAACCAGAAATCAGGTGGGTTGGTCTTCTTTTACCGAAGTTTCTTCTCTTGTAACTTGTGACTAATATGTTAACAGTATTGCCACAGTCGTGTGACACCCATGGGGCACTGTTGCACATGGCACATATCAAGTCATATCAGATCTTTAGTTTTGATGCTGTGTGGCACTCTGCTGCAACTTGTCTTCAGAAGATTATGTCGTCCCCCTTTTCCTCAGTTTTAATGACATTAAATTGCGTAATATTTTCAATTATTACACAGATTATAATAAAAGAATTCTCATGCAGCATTTTGTTGATTTGCAAATCTGTCTGTTGCTTAACTGTGAAAACGTAACTAATTTTCAATTAATTGCAGTGAATTTCAGTTTATCTATCCAGTTAAGCAGTAAATACTTGTAGCATACCACTTAAACAGTGCAACTGTTGTATCACACAGGCACTGTGTTTTAACAAATATTTTTGAAAAGTATATTTTTGAATTCTGGATTTTAGAGAGTGCATTTATGGAATAGAATTGACCAGTTTTAATTTTTTTCGATGGTATATACAGATTTTAAGTTTCATAGTCAATTTTTATGGCTCCCGTCCATGCAGTCGATATATAAATAGTGATCGTATAAAAACTGCATGTACAGTATCAAAGTTATAAAAATTACAAAACCGTTAATCAAGATTAGCTAATATGAAATGTCTTTTACATTGAATACTCTTTTACAATGAAGGGGATGGGGTTGTCGGTAGATCTTTTGCATTTGTTTTCTTAATTTAAACACTTGACACATTCCAAATACATTTTTATCTTTTCTATTACTGGTACATCACACTTTAAAGTCTCATTAGCAATTTGGATATGAAATTTCTTCTAGCTCTTGTATCACCTAGAAACATACTTTATCCATGAAATTTTACTGTTTTTGGGTTGAAAAATATTCCTAACGTTGCTTTTTAAATCAAAAGTGTTACTAGTTTTTCAATAATACTGGCAAAAAAACAAACCCAACACTTTCTAAACTTTGTGAAGGAATAACAAAATATAGTGTCAACAATAATTATAACTCTGTAGAACACAGTTCTGTTATTATTCTATCCATTTATTTATAATCTATTTACGAGTATCTGAAATGCTAATTGGACTTTAAAACTGCTAATAGGACTTTAAAACTATGTGCAGTCAGTCCTGTGCACAAAGACCACCGACAAACTAATAAGATAGGTTATATAATGAGTAGCAGTTAGAAAATGTGGTGTAAATGTTACCAGTGAAAAGTAGAAAACTTTGAATTTTTCCAGTGAAAAGCAACTGCCAGTGAACAAGGAATAGCGAGTTATAAAATGATATTCCAACGCCCAAATGCAGTGCATATACGTGTTAATGACAGTTTCTAAACCTCTCTTTTTAATTTCTGATTAACGGTATGATACGAATATTCTATTTGTTTTGTTTACTACCAAAGTGATCTTAAATTACTATGTCATTGTTTCTTTTGTTGCTGTGGTTAATGGTAAAATTGATGTTTTCCTTTTATTATGAATTTATGACAACTGAATAAAAATATTTTTAATGAATAGATGAAGTTGTTCAATTTATTTTCACTGTCTAAAATGTCACTTGAAAACATGAGGAAGGACGCTATGTGATTGATTGAAGAAAACTGGGTCAAATGGCAATATTGTGGTTCCAAATTACTTTTGTGGTGTAGTAAATGTAAAGGTTTATAACAATATGAACTATAGTACTCTTATAATCTTAAAAGAATGTTATCTGGTAAACAACTTCATTCTGTATGTACAAATTTATTAGTCCCCAACCGATGGAAGATTTATAGGTTCACACTTGTTTGTCCATCGGTCCATACATCCACACTGCGTCTGGGCTGTAAATTTTACACGCATGCACTGATTTTTAGCTCGCCTGGCTTTGCCAGGGTGAGCTTTTCTGATGGATGATTGTCTGTCGTCCGTCAACATTTTGATTCAAATGACATCTCTGAAACCACTAGGCCAATATTGATGAAACTATGCAGGGATGTTCCTTGCATGAAGCTCTACCAAAATTGTTAAAAGAATTCCATTCCATGCAGAACTCTGGTTGCTATGGCAACAAATAGGAAAAACTTTAAAAATCTTCTCTGAAACCACAAGGCCTAGAGCTTAGATAATTGGCATGTAGCATTGTCTAGTGGACCTCTACCAAAATTGTTCAAATTATGACCCCAGGATCAAAATTGACCCCGCGCGGGTGGTCACTTAGTTTTGCATAGGCTTATATAGGAAAAACTTTAAAAATCTTCTCTGAAACCACAAGGCCTAGAGTTTAGATATTTGGCATGTAGCATTGGCTAGTGGACCTCTACCAAGATTGTTCAAAGTATGACCCCCGGATCAAAATTGACCCAGCACGGGGGTCACTTAGTTTTGCATAGGCTAATATAGGAAAAACTTCAAGAATCTTCTCTGAAACCACAAGGCCTAGAGCTTAGATATTTGGCATGTAGCATTGGCTAGTGGACCTCTACCAAGATTGTTCAAAGTATGACCCCCGGTTCAAAATTGACCCAGCACGGGGGTCACTTAGTTTTGCATAGGCTTATATAGGAAAAACTTTAAAAATCTTCTTCTCTGAAACCACAAAAATCTTCTTCTCTGAAACCACAAGGCATAGAGCTTAGATATTTGGCATGTAGCATCGTCTAGTGGAGCTCTACTAAGATTGTTAAAATTATGACCCCCGATCACCATTGACCTTTCCCGGGGGTCACTTAGTTTTGCATAGGCTAATATAGGAAAAACTTTAAAAATCTTCTTCCCTGAAACCACAAGGCTTAGATATTTGGCATGTAGCATTGGCTTGTGGAACTCTACCAAGATTGTTAAAATTATGACCCCCGGATCAAAATTAATCCCACACGGGGGGTCACTTAGTTTTACATAGGCTTATATAGGAAAAACTTTAAAAATCTTCTTTTCTGAAACCACAAGGCCTAGAGCTTAGATATTTGGCATGTAGCATTGTCTAGTGGAGCTCTACCGAGATTGTTCAAATTATGCCCCTGGGATCAAAATTGACCTTGCGTGGGGGGTCACTTAGTTTTACATAGGCTTATATAGGAAAAACTTAAAAGAATCTTCTCTGAAACCACAAGGCCTAGAGCTTAGATATTTTGCATGTAGCATCGCGTAGTAGACTTCTTCAAAGTTTGTTCAAATTATGCCCCTGGGGTCAAAATTTGCCTTTCCCCGGGGCGGGTCATTTATTTTACAAAGATGTATATATGAAAACCTATTTGGTATATAACATTGTCTAGTGATCTTCCACCAGGCAAGTGGACTTGTACCAAGGTGAGCGATATAGGGCCATCTTGGCCCGCTTGTTTTATGACTTTGTGCAATTGTTGCCCATAACAAGGGTGCATCATACATCAAACTTGAGAGCTGCCTTGAAGATCAAGGTCACACTTGGGGCTTAAAACCTGTAGAGTTATTTACCAATACTTTGTGTCCGGACTGTAAATTCTACATGCATACACTGATTTTTATAACTTCATACAGTTGTTGCCAATACTACAAGGTTGTGTCATACATCATACCTGGGGAGCTGCCTTGAAGGTCAGGGTCACACTTTGGACTCAAACGTGATACATGCGATATACCAGTATTTCGTGTCCAGGCTCTAACTTTTAAGATGCATCGACTGACTTTGAAATATTTTCAGGCAGTTATCCATACCACAAGAGAGTGTCATGCACAACATCCAGGGGACCACCTGGAAGGTCAGTATCACACTAAGGGCTAAAAGTTGTAATTAAGGATTATGTTCTGGTATATTGTGACTTGGCTGTAACTTCTACATGAATACACTAATTTTTAAAATAACATCTCACAGTTGTTGCCCATACCTTGTCTGTTAAAGGTCGGGGTCAACTACTGGAAGGATTTTTTAAAACTTGAGCCACATGTTACACATGTAGGAGACTACATGCAATATCCTTGTTTCAACCAAGCCTGTTCAAGGTCAAAATTAGGGTCAAAGGTTATATTTCTATATCACCTTAGCATTTTGAGTAAATGTTGCTCAAGTTCAATGTCCCAGACTAACCCTTTGAAAGATTTTCATCAAACTTTGTTCAGATGTTAATCAGATCATGATGAAAAATGTCAAGGTCACTGGCCATGTAACTGTTTCTCCCAAACCCCTTGAAGGATTTTCATCAAACTTCAGTCATTCATTTATCTCATCCCTCATCCTGTCGTGTTCAGTTGGAGACTTTTATTCTTGATTGCGAAACAAGCTCTTACAACTTGGATTAATTGCTTTTGGGACTCGCTCCAGAAGGCATCAACCTGTTTTGCCTAGTTTCATGGCACTGGTGGGGATTGCAATCTGTAGGCTAATGAAGAACAGTGCATCAATGTCCTCAAAAGAAAGCTTAGTCTTACTAGTAACTTCCATTTATTAAGTAGCAGAATGACAGCTTTAGGACTCCTTATTTTAAGTGCCAGTACTATTAAAAACCAGTGTGACAGGTCTGGGACTTATTAAGAACTAGTGTGACAGCTTTGGGCTTATCAAGAACCAGTGCGACAGCTTTGGGCTTATCAAGAACCAGTGCGACAGCTCTGAGACTATTTAGTACCAGCAAGAGAGCTCTGGGACTGTATCAAGTACCAATGTGACAGCTCTGAGTCTCTATTTGCTATCTGCTCTTGTTTCTCCATTACTGTCAACGCGGCCTAGATCGCTGTATATGACATTTAGGCAGTACAGGTAACAATACTGCTTTGTGATTTGTTGTTTACGGATTACATGTATAATGGTCTAAAGGATTTACAAACCTCAATCTAAGTCTGTAATTGGTCACATAAAAAGATAATGGAGTAGTTATAGTCGCTGACATGAAATCACTGTAACCTCTCGTAGACTCAGGGTCATAGGTTCGAGCTCTGCTACCAACCATGTCTCTTTAATGTGAGAAAGTTGGCAGTTTCTTACGGAGATTAGGAGTCTAGTACTGGTTCTTCCTAGGAACGATGGTTAGGTAAACTGCTTTTTGTTTGTAAATGTGCTTTTTGGGTCCACCGTCCTCGTTATAAGATAAGATCAATTTTAATTTGTGTCCGCAAGATAAGTAACAATACAACATATTGTTACTTATGGTTCGCGGTGCAAAGCGGTACGACCCGTGCATAATTAGGTAAACTGCCTGCCTGTTAAAGTGACCAAGATAGGGTTGGAAGGGGCGTTAAACTTGTACAACTTCAATTTATCACCATTGGAAAGCTAGGGTCTGACCCCTTTGAACAACGAACGGCAGTGACCAAATTGAAAGATGGCTATCTTGGCCCCGGATGCCTGAAAACACTGATCTGAATGCCTCCGATATAAATTGTCATATAATTACGCATGTGCGCATATTTATGTTGACAGCTGTATTTCAATCGCACTTTAAAACTTTAACAAAGAAAACCGTTTCTAAAATTGCTTGTGATTATTGTCTGTTATAAGAAAACAAATTTTCATAGGTAACAGTTTAGCTCATTCAATCCCTTTAATATAAATATATCTGTTTAACACTTATAGCATACTTTTTTTAATATAATACTCCAGTTTACTTTATAAACAGGTAAATAACATATACAAAATAGATGTTGCATGAAAAGAAATGTTTTTCGATCAAAATGTGACGTCAGTAATAAACGTGAGTCTTAAGCCTGACCCTCTCTAATTTGATAGACTAACCCATCTGTAAAACTCGTATAAAAATATAAACAAGAACTACCTTTAAAAAAATAGTCGGCGCAATTTTTGGTATATGAAAGCGATTGTTAGCTAGATTTTTATAGTAAAAATTGATTTTATTCAGTCGGAAGGCGCCAAATGTCACATGGTGGGGGGAAAAAAAGAATCATGAGCGGGATTCGAACCCATGTACCTTCCCTTGCAAAGTTGTTAAACTTAATGCTCTCCCGACTGAGCACTTGTCAAATTTGTCCCGAATAGTAATTTAATATTTATCGCGTCATGTGTATCAGGAAAACTTATAAATATATGCTACTCGAATTATTGACCGTTATTCACTGGCCGAGAAAGTATAAATACTCTACACTTATAATTAACATTAGTTTGGAGGTAACAACATATTATGTGATAGATATGAATTATTTACGTACTTAAATTATTAACCCATTCAAGAAAGACTGAAAACGCAAGAATATTTTATTGTACATGTATATTCTCTTTCGGTAATATCCGGTGCATAGAATGACCGAAAAAAAAACAACAACAAAAACGAATAAGACCGAAAAAAAAAAAACAGTTTATCTGTGCAGACCGAAAACAATTTGTATTTCAAAAGATAATTTACAGTTTAAGTATAGATAAATCACGGACCTATAAAGTTATGTCCGTGGATAAATGAAGAAATTTGTAAATCAAGTAAAATGACCAAAAAAAGACCGAAAAACAAATACTGCCGACCGAAAACAACTTGTTTTTCTAAAGATAATAAATATCATATTGCCAGTACTGATTTACTATTCACTATTTATAAATTCGTTCATTTATCTAAAACTTAAAATATAAATTATACATTATCTTTTGAAAACAGGTTGTTTTCGGTCTGCATAAACTGTTTTTCGGTCAATTTTTCAGTCATTTTCGGTTGTTTTCGGTCATTACATGCACCCAGTATTATCCGTTAGAAGGTGCCTTACAGCGTAAATTTCTCATTTCAAAACATGCTATACATTCTACTGGTTATTTCATTGGCGGCTGAAAAGTTTCAAACTGCTTCCGGTCAAAAGTGAGCTTAATACGGCTGCGCCGAAAAAGAAAAACGAAAAGAATGGCTGTTCATTTCAATTTTCATACTATCTGCAAATTATTATACTGTTGCAGTAAATCATAGATCAGTAGCAATGTTCTTTTTTTGTAACATACACTTACTTGTATCATATATAATTGCAGACGCGCTAACATATATCTAAAATTTGGCATTCTAAAAATTTCTTTTATAAACAACATTTTGCTTTCTTAAACCGAGTCTTCATTCAGGATAGAATTGTTTAAATTCAATGAATAATGTAAGAAATCAATCTTTCCTTACAGACAGGATCAACATTGTTATTCAGTAGTAGTAAATTCTTCTGTTCTCGTATACATATATTTTGTCAATGTCACATTATGTGAAAAGTGGTTGGAAAAATACATATATACATCTATATATGAAATAATTGACTTCAAATGATGGTGTTCAAAGCATATTGATTCGGTTTTAGACACAAACTTTTTATAGAATCATGTACACCATCATTTGTCAAATTTTACCCACTGTAATATAATAGCTATACAGACGCTGATTATGAAAAACTAGGTCACAATTTCATGCATACTTTTAAATTGTTAAATTAAATAAAAATATCTTTCGGACAGCACTTTATTCTCTCATTCAGGACGATTAAAAGTTTTTATCATCACAAAAAGCTAAGCAAAGTAAATATAGGACAACAATTTATTAAAGGGGATTTTTACATTACAAAACAAACAAATATACCATCTAGTATCAAAATTCTCTAAAAAAAGCTGTTAGGCTACCACGATCCAGACATACAAACTAGGTCAATCACACTCAGATCTCATTGGTCGCCGTGATTGGCTTACTCTCTGGCAACCAATCAAATTCAACCTTTGGCTATACTGGCTGGAAATTGCAGTCAGATAAATTTCTCCTATTTTTTGGCTTCAAAATTCTGTTTTTTAGGCATGACGGGATACATGCCGGGGTCTCATCCCAATATTAAGCTAACATACATGCTCTTTGGGACGGACCTTGATAAAATTCTCATCAAATCAAATCAAATCAAATCAAATATGAAAAACTAGTCTATCATTGGCTAAGATCCCTACTGTGAATACACAGGTCTGTCTGGACCCCCTGTGGCCACATATATCACATTCCAGTTCAATTGTCTTTAAGTAAATACCTGTATTCCATGTCTATGCATTTCGCAGATACCATACACATATGTAAGAGATATATATATACAAATGCAGTTGGTTAGATAGTGGTCTAATGGTGTGACAGATTGTAATACTACTGTCTTCACATGTGCATAAGTATATAAATATTAATGTACAGTAGCGTAAATATTTATGTTTTGGAGAGTGTTATTCGTGAGTGAACACTTCCAACTGATTACAGAAATTGCTGCCGATAAAAACTTCTTGTTGACGATGATTGTAGCATACCGACTGTATATACTCTATACGTTCTGTCACGAGTGTGTGGCCGTATTTCAGAGCGCCTGAGATAAAATGTATTTTCCCACTGCCTTTACAACACACCAGCAACGATCCATCATCTAACATCACCATTCCAGCTGGTCCTTTAAGCCCACTGTGCTTGTAGACAGCAGATAGTTCACCTTGCAATGTCATACTGACCACAGAGTTACTGCCGTAGTCACTGATATAAATCAGTTTGGAATCCTCACTGGGAAGGATGTAGTTTGGGCTTTGGAATTTTTCATCATCAAGGGATATTGAATTCTGGACTTTACCTTGTGTATCCATTATATTGACACATTTAGGGTCATAGGAAACCACGTAAAGCTGACCATGGTGATAGTCTACACCTCTGCAATGCCCTTTTACTGAAATTCTGCGGACAGTTGAAAAGCCACAGCTTGATCTGAGTATAAGGATTTCCTTTTTCTCTGGTATTGTGACAGCGATCTGATCCCTAGGCAGCACAGCAACGTCCAACGGTTGTGAGTCAAGCGTTTTCTCCTCCATTACATTCTTCGTTTGTGTGTTTACTACTTTCAACTTTTTGTTTTTAAGATCAACCAGTACAATTTTGTCCGAGGACAAAACAGCACATGCTGTAATAAAGCATTCGTTTTCATCTGATTTTGTTCTTACTGTAATATCTTCTTTATATGTCAATTTATCAAATGTTTTATTCTTTCTTGGGGAGACCAAGAAGGCAGACAGCTTAAGATTTCCAAATGTATCTTGCCTTGACAGTACTTTCTCCAAATCTTGGTTCCGTTCAAATCTATATTGCATGTCTGTCTTCGCCAAGGACTCTTTAACCTTCTTCACGTCACCTGACTTCAAGTTGGATTGTGCTCGTTTCATGGCAATGTAAAGATTTCCATTCTGACCTAGGGTTTTCTTATTTTGTAGATCGGTTTGCAATTTCTTCACATCTGCACAAACGGTGGTGCAGGTGTCTAGCACGGTCTGGATTACTTGTTTATCGGTTGACTTCTTCTTCTCAGCGTCAGATTGAACTTTCCTTTGAAGTTGGTCCAAGTGATCATTTATCTCTTTTCTGAATTTGATAACATCGTTAATTAGAGTGACATAACTGGTGTCTATTTCTTTATCTCGGACTGTTGCTTCTTTTATAACATCTTCAACTTCCTTTACCTTCTTATTCAATTTCTGCATTATCTCCCTGTATTCTTCGCTATCTCCGATACCTGCACATTTGTCGGGTATGTAGGCAAGGCCACATGTCCTGTGATGTAGGGTTATGCAGTCGGTACAGCCAAGCTTTTCATGCTGTGTGCAGAAATATTTTATTATTTCACCGCTGTGAACTGAACAGTTTTCTGTGCAAACCTCTGAATCTTTGTCGGGAAGTGCATGCTCGGGCATGTTTCCTTTGTCAAGAAGTTGATGATGTCTTGTGGCTTTTAACCGTTGGTGATATGTAAAACAGTTTTCACAAAGATATTCTCGACAATTAACACAATATCCACGAGCTTGTATGTGCTTACCAGCAATCTGGCACGGATCACAGATGTGGTCGAATTCTTCCGCCGAACCTTTCGACACCGATCCTTGAAAATCTGAAGTTTTACGCCCCGACACTGCCATATCTGGACTTATAATACAGAATTTAATTGTTCCAAATCCATTCCTGGCAAAACAGTCAAACTTAGGATACCAGTTCAACAAAATTCTGCTGTTTTAATCTGAGGTCATCTTGACAAATAAGCACAAGCTTAAACTTTATCTAAGAGCAACAGCTGTCAAGTAGCTTGATATTAAAATTATTTCCATGCACATAAGTTTCGTCTGATAATTTCCAACTGATTTAATATTGCCATCGTCACGGTGAAGAGAAATAAGCAAGTTAGATATTTTCACATTCAAAAACTGACATTTTATGACCCACTATATTTTACTTCCTTTTTCAAATATCCGGTTCAAAGGTACAATTATAAATAGTTTTATGTACTCAATAATAAACTACACCCAAGGATCATTAACTTTTACGGTTTAAAAAACTTCGTCAATGTTGGTTATCTCCTCTTCAATATATTTTGATAGACTTGCTCTTTAATTACCACGGCAATATTACGTATTTCCTGATTCAGTATATTAAAAAGAGGTTCAGTACTAAGACCTCCTAACATTGAAGTGGTCTTGTTAAAGGAACTCTATTTACTAAGACAGTATATCTAAACCCCGATGTGTGAAAGTTAACCTTAGGCTAATGTGTTTCGTTAGGGCCATCGTTGGTTCACCCTCCGACGTGTTGACTGCCAAGGGTGAAATTACTACAAGATGCGAAGACACGATAGGGCGATACGACATTGCGATATCGTCCCTTCACACTCGTGTTATCGTCTATTCGATCTGCGAAATTACGACAAAACACTGCGAAAATGTGAAAACGCGATACGAAGGGATGAGAATAAGATGTGAATGGAAGATAACATGATGCAAAGACACGATGGGAAGATGCGAAGACACGTAGGACGATAGGAAACTGCAATATCGCCCCTTCGCATCTTGTCATCGTCCTTTCGCATTACGGTATCGACCTTTTGTATTGTGTTACCGTCTCATCGCATCGTCTTATAGTCTCTTCGCGTCTTCTTATTGTATTATACAAATGTAATCCCTTTGCATTTCTTCCTTTCGTATCGTCTTTTCGTGTGTGCTTTAGACATTTGATCACATGTCGTGTGACATGGTTCTTAATTACGGCAACCTTAGATAACTTTGACCTTTGAACACATCCTAGAAAGATGCAGTTTTTACATGCAAAGTGGACAAATGAAGTCATCACATGAAGTTACAAGACCACTGTCATCGTATTTTCACACATAAACACACATGAAAGTTACAAGACCGTTGTAATCGTATTTTCACACATAAACACACATGAAAGTTACAAGACCACTGTAATCGTATACTTCACACATAAACGTACATGAAGGTTACAAGACCGCTGTAATCGTATTTTCACACATAAACGCACATGAAAGTTACAAGACCGCTGTAATCGTATACTTCACACATAAACGCACATGAAAGTTACAAGACCGCTGTAATCGTATTTTCACAAATAAACGCACATGAAACTTACAAGACCGCTGTAATCGTATTTTCACACATAAACGCACATGAAAGTTACAAGACCGCTGTAATCGTATACTTCACACATAAACGCACATGAAAGTTACAAGACCACTATAATCGTATTTTCACACAAAAACGTACATGAAAGTTACAAGCCACTGTAATCGTATTTTCACAAATAAACGCACATGAAAGTTACAAGACCACTGTAATCGTATTTTCGCACAGAAACGCACACGAAAGTTATAAGACCGCTGTAATCGTATTTTCACACATAAACGCACATGAAAGTTACAAGACCACTGTAATCGTATTTTCACAAATAAACGCACATGAAAGTTACAAGACCACTGTAATCGTATACTTCACAAATAAACGCACATGAAAGTTACAAGACCGCTGTAATCGTATTTTCACACATAAACACACATGAAAGTTACAAGACCACTGTAATCGTATTTTCACACATAAACGTACATGAAGGTTACAAGACCACTGTAATCGTATTTTCACACATAAAGGCACATGGAAGTTACAAGACCGCTGTAATCGTATTTTCACACAAAAACGCACATGAAAGTTACAAGACCACTGTAATCGTATTTTCATAAATAAACGCACATGAAAGTTACAAGACCGCTGTAATCGTATTTTCACACATAAACTCACATGAAAGTTACAAGACCACTGTAATCGTATACTTCACAAATAAACGCACATGAAAGTTACAAGACCACTGTAATCGTATTTTCACACATTAACGGACATACAAGTTACAAGACCGCTGTAATCGTATACTTCACACATAAACGCACATACAAGTCATAAGAAAACTGTGATCGTATTTTCGCACATAAACGCACACGAAAGTTACAAGACCACTGTAATCGTATTTTCACACATTAACGGACATACAAGTTACAAGACCGCTGTAATCGTATACTTTACACATAAACGCACATACAAGTCATAAGACCGCTGTAATCGTATTTTCACACATAAACGCACATGAAAGTTACAAGACCACTGTAATCGTATTTTCGCACAGAAACGCACACGAAAGTTATAAGACCGCTGTAATCGTATTTTCACACATAAACGTACATGAAAGTTACAAGACCACTGTAATCGTATTTTCACAAATAAACGCACATGAAAGTTACAAGACCACTGTAATCGTATACTTCACAAATAAACGCACATGAAAGTTACAAGACCGCTGTAATCGTATTTTCACACATAAACACACATGAAAGTTACAAGACCACTGTAATCGTATTTTCACACATAAACGTACATGAAGGTTACAAGACCACTGTAATCGTATTTTCACACATAAAGGCACATGGAAGTTACAAGACCGCTGTAATCGTATTTTCACACAAAAACGCACATGAAAGTTACAAGACCACTGTAATCGTATTTTCATAAATAAACGCACATGAAAGTTACAAGACCACTGTAATCGTATTTTCACACATAAACGCACATGAAAGTTACAAGACCGCTGTAATCGTATTTTCACACATAAACACACATGAAAGTTACAAGACCACTGTAATCGTATACTTCACAAATAAACACACATGAAATGTACAAGACCACTGTAATCGTATTTTCACACATAAACGCACATGAAAGTTACAAGACCGCTGTAATCGTATTTTCACACATAAACACACATGAAAGTTACAAGACCACTGTAATCGTATACTTCACAAATAAACGCACATGAAAGTTACAAGACCACTGTAATCGTATACTTCACACAAAAACGTACATGAAAGTTACAAGACCGCTGTAATCGTATTTTCACACATAAACACACATGAAAATTACAAGACCACTGTAATCGTATACTTCACAAATAAACGCACATGAAAGTTACAAGACCACTGTAATCGTATTTTCACACATAAACGTACATGAAAGTTACAAGACCGCTGTAATCGTATTTTCACACATAAACGTACATGAAAGTTACAAGACCGCTGTTATCGTATTTTCACACATAAACACACATGAAAGTTACAAGACCACTGTAATCGTATTTTCACACATAAACGTACATGAAAGTTACAAGACCGCTGTAATCGTATTTTCACACATAAACACACATGAAAGTTACAAGACCACTGTAATCGTATACTTCACAAATAAACGCACATGAAAGTTACAAGACCACTGTAATCGTATTTTCACACATAAACGTACATGAAAGTTACAAGACCACTGTAATCGTATTTTCACACATAAACGTACATGAAAGTTACAAGACCGCTGTAATCGTATTTTCACACATAAACACACATGAAAGTTACAAGACCACTGTAATCGTATACTTCACAAATAAACGCACATGAAAGTACAAGACCACTGTAATCGTATTTTCACACATAAACGTACATGAAAGTTACAAGACCGCTGTAATCGTATTTTCACACATAAACACACATGAAAGTTACAAGACCACTGTAATCGTATACTTCACAAATAAACGCACATGAAAGTTACAAGACCACTGTAATCGTATACTTCACACAAAAACGTACATGAAAGTTACAAGACCGCTGTAATCGTATTTTCACACATAAACACACATGAAAGTTACAAGACCACTGTAATCGTATACTTCACAAATAAACGCACATGAAAGTTACAAGACCACTGTAATCGTATTTTCACACATAAACGCACATGAAAGTTACAAGACCACTGTCATCGTATTTTCACACATAAACGCACATGAAAGTTACAAGACCACTGTCATCGTATTTTTACACATAAACGCACATGAAAGTTACAAGACCACTGTCATCGTATTTTCACACATAAACGCACACGAAAGTTACAAGACCACTGTAATCGTATTTTTACACATAAACACACATGAAAGTTACAAGACCACTATCATCGTATTTTCACACATAAACACACATGAAAGTTACAAGACCACTGTCATCGTATTTTCACACATAAACACACATGAAATGTACAAGACCACTGTAATCGTATTTTCACACATAAACACACATGAATGTTACAAGACCGCTGTAATCGTATACTTCACACATAAACACACATGAAAGTTACAAGACCGCTGTAATCGTATACTTCACACATAAACGCACATGAAAGTTACAAGACCACTGTAATTGTATTTTCACGCATAAACGAACACGAAAGTTACAAGACCGCTGTAATCGTATTTTCACACATAAACGGACATACAAGTTACAAGACCGCTGTAATCGTATTTCCACGTATAAACGGACACGAAAGTTACAAGACCACTGTAATCGTATTTTCACAAATAAACGCACATGAAAGTTACAAGACCACTGTAATCGTATTTTCACACATTAACGGACATACAAGTTACAAGACCGCTGTAATCGTATACTTCACACATAAACGCACATACAAGTCATAAGAAAACTGTGATCGTATTTTCGCACATAAACGCACACGAAAGTTATAAGACCACTGTAATCGTATTTTCACACATTAACGGACATACAAGTTACAAGACCGCTGTAATCGTATACTTTACACATAAACGCACATACAAGTCATAAGACCGCTGTAATCGTATTTTCACACATAAACGCACATGAAAGTTACAAGACCACTGTAATCGTATTTTCACACATTAACGGACATACAAGTTACAAGACCGCTGTAATCGTATACTTCACACATAAACGCACATACAAGTCATAAGAAAACTGTGATCGTATTTTCGCACATAAACGCACACGAAAGTTATAAGACCACTGTAATCGTATTTTCACACATTAACGGACATACAAGTTACAAGACCGCTGTAATCGTATACTTTACACATAAACGCACATACAAGTCATAAGACCGCTGTAATCGTATTTTCACGCATAAACGGACATGAAAGTTACAAGACCGGTGTAATCGTATTTTCACACATAAACGGACACGAAAGTTACAAGACCACTGTAATCGTATTTTCGCACAGAAACGCACACGAAAGTTACAAGACCGCTGTAATCGTATTTTCACACATAAACGCACACGAAAGTTACAAGACCACTGTAATCGTATTTTCATGTCACAGTGGTGATTATTAGTAGTTTTACACCTAATAATATTTGCACGAGTTGTACATGAAATGTGACAACTCAGTCATGTGATCATATGATATCAGGTGACTTCTATTTATATTCTCTTAGTTACTAACAGTGTGTAAAGAAAACATAACAACTGGTGATTGGTTTATTTGTAACACCTGATTAAACATCTCACTCTTTCTCATGCTTGGGGGGAATTTTAAGTTCACACAGTTGGACAGATACCAAGCTAGAGCAAAGATGTAGTTTTTCTAACTACATCTTAGTATTTACTTCTACAAGCAGTTGTATTTTACAGATAAGGTAAATCCAGGTTTTCCCTTGTCCAAATCCCCTTTTGCCTGTCCATCAATATCAGTTAATAATTAATTTGGTTATTTAAACATTTGGTTAAATTCCTTTTACCCAAACCTTGTTTATAATTAATAACTGTTCCTGTCTTGAAGTAATTCATGATTCTACTTAAGTAATGTCTGACCAAATTATTGTTGTGCAATAATTTGCTTTTGCTTTTAGTTGCTTTTATATGTTTTTATTTGCTTTATGCTTATTCTTGTTTTCTTGTATTTGTAGGACACCTTTTTAGTCAGTTATGACTTGGTGAACCTACAGAGGAAATGAATAACATTATTGATAATATAAATATGGAAACATACTAAACTTCTTTATTTCCTTGTGACCTACCCTCAGAGATATGGGAACATATAACTAAATAATATCAACGGTCACAATGGCGCCCAACATGGGACTGTGACTGGATATATACTTCGAGATCATGTTTACCTTGTTCTCTTAACCCGTACGAAATTCGAGGACGAATTTCAATATGGTGGGGGAGTATGTCACGGTTCGGACTCAGTTCACAATTTGGGAGAATATGTGTAAGCGGCCCGGTAGCTCAGTCGGTAGAGCATTCGCCCTGTAAGCGAAAGGCCCCGGGTTCGAGCCCCGGTCTGGCTGCACATTTTTCTCGTACTGTGACATTTTGGCTGAGAGTTTGAGTTACTTACCAAAGAAGACTCCATTTTACTCTCTAACACCTTCATTCTACTCATAAGCTCTTGAAGCTGTTTTAAAACAAGAACATTAGAATCAGATGTATTGTCAACCTGACTACTATGCTGCTGCATTACCTTAGGTTTTGGAGTGCTAGAGTTGCTAACACTTGCTAACTCTTGCTGCTCTACTTTTCTAATTTCCCTAAGTAAAGACTGAAAATCCTTTATATTATTGTACAAGTGGTGAGTAGTCCTTTTTAAATCTTTATTACTCAGGCCAGTCCATAACTTGTTACGAAGCATAGAATCTTTCGCAACTTCATCAATATGACCTTTTTGAACTGCCCTTGATAAAGTTTCTTCAAGGCGAACACCATAACTCACAATTGATTCGGATGCCTTTTGACAATCATTGTAAAATGACTGCATTAAATCCTCACCGCTTTCTACATTTCCATAAAAAGCATCTAATTTATGTAAAATAGCTAAGGGTGTAGCATGTTCTCCAACAGAAACTAACATAGATCGAGCTTGACCCTTTAAAGAGTTTCTTATGGACTGCAGAACTAATGCTTCTGGTATATGACAGTCACTAACTAAACATTTGACCTCAAACTGCCATATGTTATAACTGACCTCACCCTTAGGTACATCCTCTGAACCACTAAATACTGGTAACTTGGGAATATACGGTGTTCCAAGAACAGTATTATTTAGAATGTCTCTCTTGGGAGGACATGAATCTACAGGTACTTTAACCATTGTATCATGTAGAAACAAACTATGTTTAGGTTCATCTACAGGTACTTTAACCTTTGTACCATGATGAAACAAACTATGAGTTGGTTGATTCACATGAGGCTGGTTAAATAAACTAGCACCTCTACATGAATCTGTAACTACCTGATCCTTTACAGGACTCAATCCTATACCTCTACCTCTACCTACCAGAGGAGAAAAATTTACATGAGGAGTACTTTGTAAAGGATGGTACTTCTGAAATTGTAAAAATTGATCATATTCAGATTTGGGAATAACTCTATAAATCTGACCACTATTTATGTCTGAAATGACTTTACCTAAAGCAGCATCAGACGGGATGTCATCAGGACCACCTGTAGCACCCTGAGAATCGGCCATTATGACAATGAAAACACACCAATGTACACTACAACAATGCCAATGTGTCACTTACACAACTAAACAAATGTAACAAAACAATTGTTACAAAAGTGACTTGTACACAACAGATTTCACCTCAACTTGAAAGTGAAATAATAACAATACAAACAATTTTATAAAAACCACACGGTGTGGTACCAAGTACAAGGCTTAATACGAGTTTCTGGACAATGCTAACACACTCATTATTAATATCTGAAAAAGAATCAAGAATGCAGCCGGTACAGTGATTGGGTCAATCCCTACCTACATGTCTCCTGCTACACCCTGACACCATTCAGACAAAAACACTAAGAACAGTCAACAATTGCCCTTTGTGCAAAACGCCTTGCCCAGTATTTTGACAAAACAAAACCTGGATGAATACCGTCCTTGTACAATTTAAAGTTCACTGAACTTCTACTAGTTCTAGAGCTAGATTTCCTGTAATGTAAAAGATCAGCTCTGAAACGAAAGGATGTAACACCATGTAACTGGTTGACTGACCTTAAATAGTCATTGACCAAGGCAATGCGCTCATTTAAAATCAAGTCTTGACCCCTAAATTCCTCTGGACTAGAGTGAAAACGACTCTTATTCCAATTCGAAATAGAATATGGCGGTATATCCAGCCAAACTACCTTAACAGATGGAAATCTGGATAGAAATTGAATATATTTTTGAATCCAGTAAACCATGTAAGAATGACACTGAGAATCTGATGAATGTCTCAGAGTAATAAATTTTGTACCATTAATGCGGAATGTGAGATCACAAGTACCTAACCATATATAAAGTGTAACACATCTATATATATACACTTTCTTGTGCAAGTTTTTAACAAGCCACTGGTACTGGTCTCCAAGTCTGGCACCGCCACGGTATACAAATTCAAAATTTACACCATATCTTTTAAAGAAATTAAAATTTGAATGTATATAACTGCCTTTGCTGTCTGACAGAAGTATTGGCTGTGAATTCAAAACACCATTGAATTCAAATGGCCTATCTACATATTTCTGCAGCTTACCTACTGACATTCAACAAGCTAAGTACTACTGCAGCTGAAAAGAAGAAATGCTGAAAAATAAAACCTGTAAATTTAAAATCACTCATTCATGACTTTCTCACCATGCTGTTAATTAGCTATGCAGTGCTAGGAAGTAAAAGAAATAGTTTACCCCAAATTGTAAAATATTCTTTCCCCAGTAAAAAAATAATTTACCAGGTTCAGACCAATATAAGGGAAGTGGGAAGGGTTGGGAAATACAAAATTTCCTAAACTGCAAAAATGTAAACAAAAATGTAAACAAAAATTGCAAACAAAAATTGCAAACAAAATAGAAAACTGAAAATAATGAAAGCAAACAAAGTTAATACACTGCAAATCAAATAAATGAAAAACAGAAGAATAATGTACTGCAAATTAAATTAAACAAAAGAAAACACAACACAAGCACAGTTAGTGTCAATCACTAAAACACTGGTGAAATTGTCCCCAAATGGCTGCAAATCCTCCAGAAATATATGTTGGACACAATG
>JAFMSR010000010.1:42811678-42858638 GCA_022818135.1 Saxidomus purpurata | reverse complement strand
TCATACCCCCAACCTGTACACAGGAGGAGGTAATTCTATCAAGCATTTTGACAAAATTATGCCCCTTTTTATGCCCCCACAATGTGGGAGCATATAGCGTTGCACTTGTCCGTCCGTCCGTCCGTCAATCCGTCAGTCCGTCCGTCCGTCCGTCCGTCCGTCCGTACGTCCCGAAATCTTGTGAACGCAACTCCTCTTAAACCGGATGGCAGATTTTGCTTAAACTTACAGGGATGAACAACCTTAATGTGTAGATGGTAGTAAAGGAAGGAATTTTTGCTGCGACCAAATTTAAGAGAATTATGGCCCTTTGTTGATTTTTTCACTAGATACTATGTAGAAATTTTGTGAACGCAACTCCTCTTAAACCGGATGGCAGATTTTGCTTAAACTTATAGGGATGAACAACCTTAATGTGTAGATGGTAGTAAAGGAAGGAATTTTTGCTGTGACCAAATTTAACAGAATTATGGCCCTTTGTTGATTTTTTCACTATATACTATGTAGAAATTTTGTGGACGCAACTCCTCTTAAACCGGATGGCAGATTTTGCTTAAACTTACAGGGATGAACAACGTTAAGGTGTAGATGGTAGTAAAGGAAAGAATTTCGCTGCGACCAAATTTTACAGAATTATGGCCCTTTGTTGATTTTTTCACTATATACTATGTAGAAATTTTGTGAATGCAACTCCTCTTAAACCGGATGGCAGATTTTGCTTAAACTTCCAGGGATGAACAACCTTAATGTGTAGATGGCAGTAAAGGAAGGAATTTTTGCTGCAACCAAATTTAACAGAATTATGGCCCTTTGTTGATTTTTTCATTATATACTATGTAGAAATTTTGTGAATGCAACTCCTCTTAAACCGGATGGCAGATTTTGCTTAAACTTCCAGGGATGAACAACCTTAATGTGTAGATGGTAGTAAAGGAAGGAATTTTTGCTGCGACCAAATTTAACAGAATTATGGCCCTTTGTTGATTTTTAGTTTTCAACTTGTGGCACATGTAGTCCAAAAAATATTTGACCTAGAGTCATGAGATTGACAGAACAGTGGCGTGTGGGGGCATCCGTGTCCTATGGACACATTTCTAGTTCTACTTAGAATTTACGTTAAAGTTTGCGTACCACCTCAAATATTTTCCAATTCAATTGTCATCTGGCTTTGAAAGTTAAAGTTTGCGTACTACCTCAGATATTTTCAAAGTCGATTGACATATGCCTTTCAAACTTTGCACACTTGTTCACCATCATGATCCGAACCTGTGTACAGGAGGAGGTAACTGTATCAAGCATTTTGACATAATTATCCCCTTTAGAGACTCATTTACAGTCAGTTCTCATTTCTTATTTTTCCATCTTTGTTATTTTATATTGTCAATCACTAAGAATAGTCGAGCGCGCTGTCTACTGACAGCTCTTGTTTTTTATTTTTGTAATAAACATATGGTTGTTGGTATTCATTTTCTTAGTTAGACCATTTTCTATCCATCTATAGCAGTTTTGAAGTAAAATTCGAGAAAAAGTTTATTTTCATTTTTTCATCCCCATCCTGTATTTACACATTTTTCTTCTTACTTGTGTGAAAATGCGATTAAACGGAGAGAAAATAAATCTACCATGTCCATTGAGTTGTGAACTCTTTAGACAAGGGGAGTAACTCCAAACGACTTGGAAGGATAAAAAATCATACGAGTTGTCCCGTCCAATATGGAAAAAATATGGATTTTTGGGACCCGAGTCCAATACGAAACAAATATGGTTTTCTTGGATTGTAGGTTTCTGATGATGCTATTATAGTCTTAAGAAACCGTAAATGCATATCAAATCATACAGTACAATACTGGTTTCTATTTTATCGTCACGTGATGTAAACAAAAGTTTTCAATTGGTTAAAATCATACAGGTGTGAAATAAAGTTGTAATACTTAGGAATGGCCAAATTATCAAACTATACACCAGGTTTTCTCCCTTTAATCACGGCATAATATATATCTTTCCTCCGCCCCTTAACAAGTCATATCACAGCTGTTTAATCTACATATATGTAATAGTTAATGAATACTTCTAATGATTAATATGATGAAATTCATCATTGTTTCATAATATTATATTATATTCTCTTTACCTCCCCATTTGCATGAGATAGTACAATTAATTCATTAAGCAACAAATATGTATATAATACAGCAAATATATAAGTACAATGTTCAGTTCTAAATCATTGGAAAGAAATTATGTTATATACAAATGTTACACTCTTTCATTTCGTTCAAATTGGGCCGAACTTGAAGAATTCAAATGGACTTAATTAAGGAATTGCAGGTATTGGAGACTTAAAAGGGAAAAAAAAGGACAAACATATATCAGTTAGGTGAACCCATATACTACAAGGAAGTTGCGTACAGAGGCGGTTAGATGTCAAGTAAATGTTTATTTAAACCTGTGAAGTAACAAACCACTCACAAACTTTTGCAGAACAATAACTCTACTTAGCAGTGGTGTTAGCTGAGTACAGCTTCAATAAGCCGGAAGTTACGTTAAGTGTAATTAAAACCCGCCGCTATACTGTATACGATTAACTTATGCAGAGATTCAGTCAACCTTGCACGAGAGCTTCCGTGTACAGACCTCGCTCCTTGTACTGTATATAGAAGCCGTGATTAGAGACTAGATAGAAGCAGTCTTGGCAACTTGGCAACACAGGGACATAAGAATCCGATATTGTTGATGCTAAATGTATAATGAATATTCCAGAATACTAGATTGTTTTAAATCGAAATACAAATACAGAATTCAAGTACCCTATTTTATCTCATTGTTGAACGTATTAAACAAACAGAAAAATCACTTTTTACGAAATAAAGGATTGTATTTAATCAAATACCCGTACGTTATAGTTCCCATTCCTCAAACAAAAGTTACACTAAACACTAAGTATAGCTTTTGTCAATTTTTATTGGCATTTTTGTTATTCAAACAAATGCATCTTTTATTCTTACGCGTACAAATAAATTCCTTTGATGATTGTATGGTAATTATTTTGAAAAAAAAGCCATTGATTTCTAGTGTTTAACATCAAAAATGTTGCAGAGGTTACGATGATGGTGATAATGTTCTAAAAAAGCTATGACACCGTTGTGTTGGACAGATAGTCGAACTCCACGGAGGTCGCGGGTTCGAATCTCGTTGAGTTGAACGGTTGACGACAACCTCCACATTTCTTTCTTTCGGCGCAGAAAATTTGGAAGCAAGGATTGAGAGTACATAATACAAGTTGTTCAAACATAGGTTAAAATTGAAATAAAATAGACTAATTTATAAATGTATTTTTAGTTTAACCTTAATTATTTCACACCGATTAGAGACGCAAATTCTTACAACTTAAATTAGCTTCTTACGATGACTGCCTCCGTAGAATCTTTCCAGTCCTCGGGCAGACAGAATGGCTTTTGAGAGTCTGACAAGTTCTCGGGCAGACAAAATGGCTTTCAGAGAGTCTGACAAATTCTCGGGCAGACAGAATGGCTTTCTTAGAGTCTGACCAGTTCTCGGGCAGACAAAATGGCTTTCTGAGAGTCTGACCAGTTCTCGGGCAGAAATAATGGTTTTCTGAGAGTCTGACCGGTTCTGGACAGATAGAATGGCTGTCTGAGTGTGACCAGTTCTCGGGCGACATAATGGCTTTCTGAGAGTCTGACCAGTCCTCGGGCAGACAGAATGTTGCCCGACAGAATAGCTCTCTGAGAGTGTGACCAGTCCTCGTGCAGACAGAATGGTTTTCTGAGAGTCTGACCTGTTCTCGGGCAGACAGAATGGCTTTCTGAGAGTGTGACCAGTTCTCGGTTAGAGAACGGATTGTGGAATTGTTTTACACATTGAGCGGGTCAAGGGTTAATGGTTACAATATCTTGAAGCTTTTTTGAATAATTATCTGGTCCATGTCATGTTAAATCACTCCTGCTGTACAATATATGGGTGGTCAAGACTACCGAGCTGGGTTCGAACCCAGTACCGTGTGACCGACACAAGTCCAACATCACTTGTCCATTTTAGAATGGTTTTTAGAATTGTTAGATGCTGTTCATGTGCATTTTGGCTGAAACTGTCTGAAATAACTGACTAAAATTGAGAAAGTTTCAGGTATTTTAAGTGAAAAAAGAGATCACTTTATGAAGCTGTTGACACAACTCGCTGGAGTTTCTCAGAATAGTTCCTGGCATGAATCAACAGTTATGTTATCGCACTAATTTGTTAAACAGCGTATTGATTACAACACTGGTGTTATCAAAGATTTATCAATCCAATCAAAAAGCAGAAAGTCATTAGATGCGAGACTATTATCTGCATTGCCTCTAATTATCTCTTGCTTTAAAACGAGCATCCCATTAAGATATCGATAGCTGCCTTTAATTCAATATAAAATCATCTATTCTATCGGAATAAAGAGCTGAATGTATTTTCAATGAGCCCTTCAAATCCATTTTAACCTTATAAATATTAACAAAAACCTTTTCATCGCCATGATAAATATTTGAATATATAATCTATTATTGTTTGGTGTTATGTGCGGCTTTAAGCATAACGTTTTTGGGTTAAGAGTGAAATTTCACATGTTAAGCTAAAAATTGAGAAAACATGTCAAAAACCTTTGGTATTGTTATTTGCACAAGTCATTAGCTATAGTGAGAGTTGAGACATACCTTAACGCGCCCTTCAGTTGCTATTGGGTGTCGCCTAGGGTGTCACTCATAATTACGACTGCATCTTAACACGCGAATCGCTTTCATCTGAACGGATTTACATTTTAACGCAAGATTTATCAAAATTTACTGATTGATTTGTGATCGATACGAGTGTTTATAAATCATTTTTCAAAGAACACGGTTGCACAATATAGTTTTAAGTGAAAGATAATATTTGAAGCAGTTTGGAAGTATAAGTGTATAAGTGTTTGATATAATGTTTGACTTGTAAGCGAAGCGTGGTAAGTGTTAGACATCCCGAGTGTTGGTAGCAACTAATGATTTACTTAATGGAGGATTCTATTTAAAAAGTCTTGAGAAGAAATTATCTAAAATTGTGTCACTGAATAGTTCTTATGCTCCATGTATAAAACAAAAAGGAAAACAGTATACTGAATTACTTTAATATTAAATGGAATTTTAAACGTTTGAAAGTGTTGTGCTTTTATTTGAAATGATGCCGTCTACTTGACAAATTTCTTTAGGAATGTTACAGCAATATGTCAGTTTTGGCATTGAGCATGCAGACTAGAGAAAATTATTTAGGCACTTCCGGTGGCCGTATGCACGTGCAGGGATCATTTTTTAAACAAAATGCGAAACTCAAATCGATCCCTGAAACACCGTCTAGAAGGAAAAGGTTAAAGAGGCTAAAGAAAATGCACTCTTCCGAGACCAACTCCCGGATTTTAACTCTGTTAAAGGTATTTTTGTTTTACCTTATTTCATTTTCGTTTCGTTTGGATTCTTTTTTTCTAAATAGAAAAAAAGACAAACCCTTTCATAACTGGTTAATTTTTGGTATGAATACATCATAGTGACCTGGTTGCATAAATATTTTTAAAATAAGACTTATTGTTAGTAGAAGAAAAGGAACGATTTTTTTTCCGTAAAAATTGGATTTTTTTTCGGATTATTTTTTAAAATATTTATGCAACCAGGTCCCTATGGAATACATGTGATGAAATATCGTAATTGGTATTGAAACCCCGTCACGTTTCCGTCGGATGGGGTACTTTGTCTCTGGTCACGACGCGGTTTATCTGAAGTAGTGTATTTCATTTCATCAATGAGTTTCATTCGAGTATAGTTCATATATCATTCTATTGATTTGCTGATGTCAGTAAAATGTATATTCTATAAATTACACTCTCGTTTGATGTCACACTTGTATAGTTTTCTTTGTTGCTTCCTTGAATGCATGTTCAACGCTATATGCAACGAAAAGTTGTTTTACAAAATTTAAAAACTGGTCAAAACTGAAACAAATCTAAATGCTCTTTCGCATTTTGATAAAGTTTTACACATTTCAGAACATTATAATTTCAATCACAATGATACTTAACTCGGTTGTTATTCGGTTTATAGTCATTTTGAGAGAGTTTGACCTCATTTTGTTTTGGAAACCATCAGCGGTTCTTCTATGCCTATAAGGTTATAAATCTTACCAGATTAAGGGTCTTTTACGACGGTTGAATAGTGATTGAATTGTATGTAAGTCTCGGCTCATAAATTTCTATAAGTCTTATATACATAAAACGAATTTTCTTGCCCTAATTTTGTTGGGAATTGAACACCCCGTATAAATGAGTTTATTCAAGAGTTAATATAGCTGAATAAAGTGTGCCAGTGTGGGAACGCTGAAGTTAATAGAATACAATTTTCCTTCCCACAGCCCCCTTCTCTACTTCATTTTAGACGAAATGATAAAATAGGAAAACGTAAATTGACACTTTTGCATCTTTTATAAAGGGCGTGATTTAATTTTTGTTATTTCTAATGTGATCCGCCTTAGTGATCACTGACCATATGTTTGGGTTTATTGAACCTCTCAGCGGTTCCAGCACCACCGTCAGTACTGCTGGTTATATGAGGAAGTTGTCAATATCTGGTGAAGAATTATCTATAGTCCTTTCAAGGAACGATGATTAGGTATAAACTGCCTCTCTAAAGGGATATGAAACTACAAGGTGCTTTTAATGTGACAACATATTTTGACTTAGGATCGATTGACTTTTTGGTTGTTTCTAGTGGTAAAACGTGACATATGGTGAAGTGTCTTGAAATTGACACATACGACATGTCTAACTATCATGGCTATAGTTTATAACCACTCATCAGAGTCAAGAGTTAGGGAAGATAGCACGAGAGTCCACGTTGTCTAAGGCTAATTTTTTCTCTATTTGTCTGTTGTTATTCTTCCACTATTCCTTCTGTCATTTTCTCCATTTGTTTATTTAATTCTACCCGTCTTTTTCTGTGTTTTTCCCCGTTAGACGGTATTTATTTAAAGTCATAAACATGCGGAATGGTTCGATCTTTTCGGATATACATGTCGTACCAATAGTTTAAGAGGGCCTAACCGAGTTTCAAGTGACATGTTTGATACTTGTAGAAATGTCCGTGGAGATGATCACGATAAACATAACATGAAAATATCATTAATATTTGAATATAGACTGTGGAAATATGTTAGTTGTTTTCATTCATGAACACAATGACTCGGGCGGATCGAAAACTGGCCCAGAGTGAATAGAAATAACGGATATAGTTTCAGTTTTAGAGTGTAGATTTATTACTCTTCATTTTTTTAAAAGGTGTAACTGAAACTTGGCTGGGTCGACGATCGGTCTTTATTAAAAAAAATATATAATTGATGGATTGAATTTAAATATTTACTTAAGCGTAATTTTATGACACTGAACATTAATGAATGATACCGTTCTTAAAAAAATCAAATATATAGGTTCAATTATAATTGGTACTTATCACGAGAAAGCAAAGATTAAACAAATATTTAATTCAACTTTAAGTGCTTGCAGCGCACGTACCGGAGTCGCAAAACAAATTTTTGAGCTGTTTTAAACAGATTTGTTATGTAAATTAACTCTTAACAATGTTGGCTGTAGATGAATCTGCCTTTGTCACCAATGTAGATCATGATCTGCATTGTTTGCTATTCAGTCAGTAAATGTTCGGCAGGCATCCTTATGATCATTTGATGTATACTGTTCCAAAAGTCAAGTTAAAAAAATGGCGGCTTATTAGTTAACGGTTACATGTACATACTCATAAGCCTTACATTTTACTTTTCAGAAAGAAAGATGGACACTTCGATTTTAAACATTTTGCTTCATTTAAAAGGCGTCTTTTCCGGACTTTAAGAAAAATGGCATATTTTTTTTACAGCCGCGTAGTTCAATGAATGTTAGCCAATTCGGTGCCCATGATTTAATGTGAACATAGAGACACTCAGGGTTTCTTAATTCCTAATATTATTCATAATTAAACATTATCGAAAATCCATTAAAAATAGATTGCCTGATTGTTAAGTTTTGATGCGGTACCAACCCGGTATACGTTAATTAAATTTAGAGAACAGGGTTTCAATTGAATGTAGCTTGAAGTTTTGAGAAGAAACTTCACAACATGTTAATGTCACACAAGTTAAACCCATTGTGCTGTTCGCGTGTTTTCATACGCACTAAGTAAATATTTTGCAACCGGGTACCGTACATCATAAACTATTTGCGAGTGTAAAATTGTGTGTGACTAATTGAAATGCGATTTTATATTGTTGTTTTAATGTTTAATATATTGACATAGATCTTGTAATAAATATTGAGCTGTTTTAGAATAACCACGAGTGGTGTCCACGAGTGGTTTTGCTTCGTCACAACTTCTGTAACCAAACAATCAGACGTAGTAGCGGTGGTGCAGATGTTAAGGTGTCAGCCGCTCATCCCGGAGATTGCGGGTTCGAGCCCCACTTGGGTCACGACCGTACTTCCTCATATCACACCAGTACTGGTTTTTCCAGGAAGCAGATTCGAGAGTGACTCGATAAGCTATAAGCTTTCTTCACAATCGAGCTAAAATAAATTAGTATAAACTAAACAATCAGACTTTTTACCTTATATTGCATGCATTGTTTCCGAACTGAAATCCTACGTTATATGCAATAGTTTTGCATAAGATTGCTGAAAGTCTGCAAGTTATATAATGTCATATTGTTAAAAGCTGGGTGGTATCTTGTTCTGGAACTATTTGACTGTTTGTATTCGTATATACTCACAGAAAAGAGAATAAAATATATTATATGATATATTCTTTCTCATTACAAGTCACGTGTCACCTATCGTGGAGCTGAAATACTTGCATACTTTGCTAAAACTAACAATTGGCCTTTTGAGAATTTCGGTTGAAAAAAAAACGTTTACCACAACACTGATAAGCCCAGCCAATCTTACATTGCAGCGTGACTACTGCGCATGCGTAAGTGACGGGGCTCATTCGGAATCATGTTTTTATAGCTACTGACTGGTCACAACAGTTTCAGCGAAGTTAACATATGCAAAAAACTAAAACACCCAATCAGAATTAATCAACCACCAAACCTTTACATTTATATGGTAGATAATAACCTTTTCATCCACCACAGTACTGAAAATGGATTCTTACAATGAATAAAATATATAGAAAGTAAAATACAATAATTTTCTGTCATCTGAAAAGAATCGATCAATATTATTATTTCACGTCATTTTACTTTTGCAATTTTAACGACAGTTTAATTACTTACCCTTTGTACACTGTATTTAAACAGTTTATCGAAATTTTTAGTTTAAATAGCATTGGACCATAGAGAAATTCATTTGTAATAAGATACTGTTTGAAAAAATTTGAAATTCAAATATTAATCCAATTTTACTGCTTAGATTTGTAAATACTTTTAAAGTCATGTTAATAATATCTTCAAACTAAAATGTCGTAATGTGTGTAGAAACAAGAACGCTTTGCGGCAGGTACATGTTCTATGTTTGCCTAGTCAATACCTGATACCGCCAAATTATAAATAACAGGGTATAGCACACAAAATGGCACTTCTCATTTTCAATTGTTTTGTACCTTATTGGGCAATGATGTATTTTCACAGACATGGGTCAGTCTGCATTTGCTGGTTCATTTACGGGTCTTTCAGATTGAATAGTTCAAAGATACGCACTAAATGTATACAAATTGAATGATGAACGTTGTCGGCATGTGTAGATTAGATTACATGGTCTACACTGGTTGAAAAGGCCATACAAATCTGACCTCAGGTACTATTCAGGCCGGCATGACGATGTCATATGATGGTACACTTAAAAACGAAAAGATGCCCCCCCCCCCCAAAAAAAAAACAACAAAAAAAACTACATTTTAGAAAAAATAGCCTAGCTATACCTAACCAGATTCGGTATTCAGGGTACCGTATTTGGCATAAGCCTTGTGATTTTCAGTATGTCATCTACTTAATTCAATGGTTTTCAAAGAATGTATAAATATTTTAGTTATAACATTTACACCTTTCGAACCTGCATAATTGTGGAACGGCTCATCTTATTGATAGATATTTGTATCAATAGTGATATAGATTGGAAAGCAACCTAATGCGAACATTGAATAACTGAGAGAATGGTAATAGAAAACGATCTGCATTTTCAGTGTCATAAAACCCAGTCTGTTTTACATGCAGTCAGAATATATAATTTGCGTACATGCTTTGAATTTCAATGTCTTTTGAAACTGAATAATAAATATTGATAGAAAGGCGACACTTAAAATACGATTAACTAATATTTGCGAGGGATTTATTACAAAAGTGCACTTAAGGTCTGTAGTCGTTAAAGATCATCATCCGAAAATGTCGTGTACCCGTCAATTCCGGAGCATAACCGGTGTTGTATAATATTTCTTTTTCATTATATCGACTACCGGTGCGGGTATACACAAAACGGTTGCGCAGCAACAGTAGTTGAAATGATTGAAAGTAGGTCCAAACAAAAGAGAAAAAATAGGTCGTAGGAAAAAACATACTACAATTAGATTACCCTGTTTTTATGCCCCCCACAAAGTGGGGTGCATATAGCGTTGCACTTGTCCGTCCGTCCGTCCGTCCGTGAGTCCGTCAGTCCGTCAGTCCGTCCGTCCGTCCGTACGTCCCGAAATCTTGTGAACGCAACTCCTCTTAAACCGGATGGCAGATTTTGCTTAAACTTCCAGGGATGAACAACCTTAATGTGTAGATGGTAGTAAAGGAAGGAATTTTCGCGGCGACCAAATTTAACAGAATTATGGCCCTTTGTTGATTTTTTCACTATATATCTTGTGAACGCAACTCCTCTTAAACCGGATGGCAGATTTTGCTTTAACTTCCAGGGATGAACAACCTTAATGTGTAGATGGTAGTAAAGAAAGGAATTTTTGCTGCGACCAAATTTAACAGAATTATGGCCCTTTGTTGATTTTTTCACTATATACTATGTAGAAATTTTGTGAACGCAACTCCTCTTAAACCGGATGGCAGATTTTGCTTAAACTTCCAGGGATGAACAACCTTAATGTGTAGATGGCAGTAAAGGAAGGAATTTTTGCTGCGGCCAAATTTAACAGAATTATGGCCCTTTGTTGATTTTTTCACTATATACCATATAGAAATTTTGTGAACGCAACTCCTCTTAAACTGGTTGGCAGATTTTGCTTAAACTTCCAGGGATGAACAACCTTAATGTGTAGATGGTAGTAAAGGAAGGAATTTTTGTTGCGACCAAATTTAACAGAATTATGGCCCTTTGTTAAGTTTTTCACTATATACCATATAGAAATATTGTGAACGCAACTCCTCTTAAACCGGATGGCAGATTTTGCTTAAACTTCCAGGGATGAACAGCTTTAATGTGTAGATGGTAGTAAAGGAAGAAATTTTTGTTGCGACCAAATTTAAGAGAATTATGGCCCTTTGTTGATTTTTTCACTATATACCATATAAATTTGTTGCGACCAAATTTAACAGAATTATGGCCCTTTGTTGATTTTTTCACTATATACCATATAAATAATTGAACATATAAATTTTACATTTGTAATTTAATTTAACATGTACATAAGGTTACCTGTAGATCATTTTAGGTATATGTACAGAAATGAAACAGTGGAATGAAAAAGTTCCACATAAAAATCTTACATACAGATATGCTTGCTCTTGTTTATGAGCACATCTGCACAGTGGGGGCATCCGTGTCCTTTGGACACAATTCTAGTTCTTTCTGTTTCAGGCGGCTGAGGATGGAAGGAAGCGTGCGTCGACCCTACCACCTCTGGAGAGGGAGCCAACCTTCCACAGGAAACCCAAACATTTCAACCAGTATGACGGGACGCATGAAGATGTAAGATTTTACTGTATTTAGTCAAATACCACCTACTAACTTACTATAGAAAACACTGACGGTGGAAAGTTACTTAAGTAAAATCAGTTTAACCAGACACACAGGTTGATGACGAGCCATCTTCAGGTTTAAAAAAGTGAACACTAGTTTCTCGTTATTTTGCCACTCCTATATATCGCATATCTTTCATTGAAAAACAATCACTGTTAAAAGGAAAAACTGGTAATTAGCAACATAAGTTTTAAGGAATAAAATTTTCCATGTAATTCAAATGAGACTATATGAAATATTTATCCTCGGGTTTCATTGGCTGGTACATCTATGCCATAGAACAATAAAAAAGTCGTGCCTGACGTGAGATGTATGTCCTTTTATAATTTATTAGGCTGCTGAAAGTCATTGGAAGAAACAGTATGAAAAGGTCAGCATAGAGGTGGATAACAAGGTCAAAAGCCATCTCAAGGTAAGTCTGTTACTACTAGTTACATCAAGGTAAGTCTGTTACTAAGACGGCACCATTTCATTGTAAAGTCCAATCCATCTTTAGATACGATAACGCCATTACAAGGTAAAATGGTCCCATTTCAATCTGAAAGTAAGCCAGTCAGAAATCTCAAGAGTCAACCATTGATTATTCAACTCGGTATTTTTGCAAATATGATCGTCTCCCTAAGTTTTCGCTTTGCTTTTACTGCATAAAATAACTGAGGGTGGGAATGGGGGATTACCAGACTTTATGCATGAACTATGGTTCGTCATACAGCATTAAAACCTAATTTGGTCGATACTGAATTAACTAAAGTCAGTTAATAATGGCCCCATAAATCACACACGCTCGCAAATATCGAGAAAAGAAGGGTAACTCTGGAGACACCGTGAAATTTGACTTAATTCCCTTGATTTTTTGCGATATTGGAGGGGGGGGGTGGTCATATAAGTTGGCCATGAAATAAAAGATAAGTTTGATACATATTATATTGATTTCATATTTTTCCGTTCTTTCCAGCGGCAGCTATTGCATCGATTTGAGCGACGGTTGAAAAAGATGGAGGATGCGATGTCGGAGGACATGACTGGGCGGCACGGGAAAGACTATAACCCTTGGGAAGGCAAAAACGGAAAACATGTAAATAAATCACTTGCATTCATGTGACAAAAAATCATAAATTTTTATTGTAGGTTAACGTGTAATTATTAATATGGGTCTATATAATATGAAGAGGTTGACATGAGTACGAGTGCATGATTTAGTAAACATTTTTATCGCATCGAAATATGTTTTTAATTTATGATGCCCGCTTAGTTTATGACAGCTACTTGTAGAAATTTATCGCATTTATTTTTTTTGCAGTATGCCACTATAATCATTTTGAACTCGGATTTTTTTTAAGTTTTGTACTTTACCATATAATAAAGCGTCCGAAATTGTAACTAAATATGTCTTCATACGCATGCGCACTTCAGGCGTTTATTACCGACTACATTTTCATACAGACCAGCTATAATACAAAAAAAAAATTGCTACATTTCCCAAAGTCCCACTTTAAATGTAAAATTACTAGCAGGTCTTATACTGCCAAAGACGATATCTTACGGGCGAAATTGACCGTAAATGTTTTGTTCGAAAAACAGTCTTAACATTGCTTTAAATACAAATCGAATGTACATGCTATAATATAGCGCAGTATTTTTTCAATGATGTTGAACAAAATACGAAACGCTGTCTACCTCCGGCCTTCGTGGCTAATTACTGCGTATCAGTACTCCAAATCATTGTTTATTAAACGACTAACACCGCTGGAACGGATGTTATTTCATAAATAGCATTCTTGAAAACTATCCTAGTCGGTATTGCTTAGCATTTTTTTTGCACGACATTGTTACACTGGCCTTTATAAGCCAATGGATAGCAGTAATTAAGATTTTGAAGACACGTTTTACTTGCATACGAGATCGGGATATCTGCAGTTGTTACCAGTTCTGTAAAATCTCACCCCCTGGTGCAAGATGACTTAATGACGTCAGAATGAACTACTTTTGTGAATGAATTTGTAAATTCATACATTACTACAAGAAAATAGTGCGTAAATATAAGTCATTAGTTTTATTTTATTTTTGCTTCTATTATCAGAAAATGGTATGCAAGAAAAAGCATCTATCACTGGCTGCACGTGCAGATGAGAATATCTGGCTCTCGGGTAACTGTTTTTGGCGGTTACTCGGCAGAGCCTCGTTACCGCCAAAACAGTTACCCTCGAGCCAGAAATTCCCATCTGCACGTGCAACCAGTGAAAGACTCTTATAGTCTATTACTAAAGGTTAAAGTGTGTATTAGCAGTACAATATTGCAAATTGTCAAGACAAAATCCTGTTGATTTTCTTTCTGGAAAAATAAAACGTTTCCCTTATTCTACTTTTTTTTCAGAAAAAGAACAAAGATATATTTAGTAAATACACAGAAATTGGTGCTAAAACAGTACAGGACGACGAAGCATTTACAAAAAATGAGAAAAGCCTACCTAAAATAAGAACTAAAAACGGGAGTGCTAAAGACGGCGAACAAAATTTGCCAAACGCTAAAGTTCAGTTCCCAGATATAAATCAAAATGGCGACGTAATAGACGGTGTTAACTCGGATGAGGAAGGTTCAGCAGAATCTGTACATAATGAGTCTGACCATGACAGTCAAGAAACACATAAAGACAAAGAAAACGTGTTTAATTTGACTAGACTAAAAACAAAACACGCGGAGCAAAGTTTCAGACATATGGATATAAGTCCTGTGCAAACACCACACATGCTGCGTCCCATGACTCGGGAGCAGACCAGACTCAGTTTTGGTGACAAAATTAAAAAGGTTCTAAATGGTGCAGTGCATGTTACCTGTCCAACAGTAAATAAAACCATGAGATTGTACATTTGTTCGGGGTTTACAGGTAAATTTCATTCTATTTTGAGAGAAAAATTTAAGGTAGATCATTAGTAGACCACGTGCTACTATTGTCGTCTGATATATTGATAAAACTAAGTCATTATCCCCCCCCCCCTTCAAAGAAGCGGGGGTATATTGCTTTGCACATGTCGGTCCGTTGGTCGGTCGAAGAACTGAAGAACGCTTTAGCCTACAATCCTTAAACTTGGTGTGCAGGTTGGTCATCCCAAGTTGATTTAGATGACCCAATTGATTTTGAGGTCAGTAGGTCAAAAGTCAAGGTCACAGTGACCGGGTATTGTAAAACGGTTTCCGGGCGATAACTCAAGAACGTGTGGCCCTAGCATCTTGAAACTTGGTGTAAAGGTTGGTCATGACCAGCAAATGACCCTTATTGATTTTGAGGTCAGTAGGTCAAAAATGAAGGTCACAGTGGCCGGGAATAGTAAAACGGTTTCTGGACTATAACTCGAGAACTCGTAAGCCTAGCATCTTGAAACTTGGTGTGTAAGTTGGTCATGATTAGTAGATGATCCTTATTGATTTAAAAATCGGTAGGTCAAAGGTCAAGACCACCGTAACTTGTTTTGGCCACATTAAGTTTTTATTTAGACCAAATTGTTTTTGGGTCGATTGTTAAAATCAGGCCAATGTTAACAGAGTATATCGGCCTTACGGCCGAACGCACAACAGACAAACAAGTAGTTCCATATAAACAGTTGTTAGACATTATAGCGATTTCTGTTTTCAAAATTATATTGTGATAAATCTAAATAATTTAAAAACATTTCAGAATAGAATAATATTATTTCGTTATTGTTCTTTAAATGTGTAATTAATCGTAAATACTATTAATGCGCGAATGAACGACTTGGACATAAAAATTTATAAAAACTCGTTTTTTACCAGTGACTCTATAGTCGGCGGACGTAGAGCAGTTGGTAGAGATGCTGGAATTTGAATTTGCGCTGACTTATTGCGGCGGACGCGAGTTCGAAACCCATCTAATACAGCTTTTTTTACATTTTTCTTCTGTTTTACTTATAATTTTAAGACTTTAAACCATTTTAAATGTTTTACAGCAAATAATCATAGAAAACTTCATTCATGTCAAACTTATAAGGATAATGTTATTATTCGATAACAGTAAAGTTCAGTCAGTAGTCGTGTCAGGTTTTGCTTGTACAACCAGAATTGGTTTCCTTGGGTTCTTTTAGGGCCATGCCTCAACATCAATCATCACCAATTTCTAGAATATTTACATGTCAGTTTTGTTTGTGGGCCCGCTGTGATACTTTGTATCACTGTTTCTCTTGTTCAGTTATTAATTTACTCTGTGCCTTCTTTGATCTTGCTCATTGTTCAGTTTTTGCCTACAATTTAGGATTGGAATTTATTTTGTATTATTGACACAATACAATCAACCCTATGGGCAAATCCCATAACTTTTGAATGACATTAAAAGTTGTGCAAACTTTGAATTTTCAGTTCAGGTTTGTAAAAATCCACTTCTCAGTTACCATTCACAGCTATGATACTTTATAGGGTAGTTGAACATACATATGTAGTCACTGAATGCAAAAGGTAAGCACATGGGTTCCTATCAAAAGTAAAGTTTACACATATGGTTAAAGGTCAAACTCTGTGGACATTTGTGTCTCCAGTTTGTTGATAACTTTACTCATGCATGGGTTGTCCTGATATTTACACATGTATGTGTACAGTCTGTGTTGTTCAGAGACAATCGACCCTCCAGCACTTTCAGTCCTTTGATTTTAAAGGCCAACAATTTTCTTTTGTAAGGCTAAAAATTGTTGTTGTTCTTTTTATGGTGCTAAGGTGTTATAACTGGTCGAAGTTCAACGTTTTTATGTCGTACTTAGATTTAAAATATGATCTACAATTTCTTCCTAGACTCAGAAGCTGAACGCACAGTCCTCTTTGAAAGAGTGTTTCCGGAACTGAGGACCCTTTGTATTCTCCACGGTAGAGAGCTTCAGTTGATTGATCCACATTGGGGTCTCAGAGACGCTTTGACAGATGATCACAGTATTCCTGAAACGTGCTTGTCAAGCCTTCAGAGATGTCTGGAGGATCGTTTACAGATTGTTAACACTGTGGTAAATACAACTTTTCAATCATTTTCAACGAGCGGCACACGAAATAAAAAGCTTGAAAGCCACGTGTAACCGTATACATTTTTGAACTTGCAAGGGAAATTTACTCATTTTAATACAGCCCAGTAACATTAACCAACCCTTCTTTCGTAGTAGAGCTCGCCTGATTGCATGTCACGTGTGAACACAGGGTTAACTCTAATGTTAACTCGTAGATATTATCGCAAATGTTAAAATCACTTTACGGTTAACCCCTTTTCTAACACACAGTGGTCTACAATGCAAATGGCAGATTGTTCCATTTTTGCACTATACATACCTTATCTAAACTTCGCAAAGTTTTGAAAGATGTCAACAATCAGAATCGACGTTACATTTAAAGTGTGTTAGAATGTGACAATGCTTACTCTTTGCATGCTACTGATTTCAGGTGATCTTGACAGATCGTTATGGTGAACCTATGCTTCCAACAAATTTGCAAATTGAAGAGTTCGAGTACATTCACAATGCCGTTACCTTGCACAGCAACCCACAAAAGGCGAGGATCCGTCAACAAATAGCGATGTTAGAGAATCCTTCGTCTGTAACTGAGCAACAAACTTCCCGAAAACATTCTATGAATGGCGTCAATACTGACGTCATCAATGGTAACGGTCAAGACGTAAACGGCGACCAGGGGACACAAGAGGTTGAGAAAACTGTAAGCAAGAGGAAAGACGACGGGAAAAAGGAGCAGCAGATGATCAAAGCACTGAAAGATGAAGAAAACCGCTTGCCAGACCCAGCAATGTTGGAGACTTGGTACAGGCTGGATGAGAACTCAATACCTCCCACCTACAAACTTCAAAACATCAGGTAAAACCAATAATTTCGGTGTTAGTTAGGAGTAGCCGTCCATGTTAACAATTGTTGAACTTTCACTGCGTTTCTTTTAACAAGTAAGGACTTACTCTCAACAAGTACCGCCGTACTTCTCAATAATATTGTAACATTAGTTTCGAAAAGTTAAATTTTAAAACAAAAGCGACTCATTTTTAGCTCGACTTTTCTATGAAAAGGGGAGCTATCCTACTCGCCCCGGCGTCGGCGTCGGCGTCGGCGTTGGCGTCACACCTTGGTTAAGTTTTTCGTACCACCCCACTTTATTTCAAAAGTATTAGAGGTATGGCTTTGAAACTTACCATACTTGTTTACCATCATTACCTCCATCTACAGAGAAGAGTTCATAACTCTGTCAAGGTTTTTGACAGAATTATGGCCCTTTTTTGACTTAGAAAGTGTATTGAGCTTGGTTAAGTTTTTCGTACCACCTCACTTTATTTCAAAACCATTGGAGGTATTGCTTTGAAACTAACCATACTTGTTTACCATCATGACCTTCATCAACAGACAAGAGGACATAACTCTGTCAAGGTTTTTGACAGAATTATGCCCCTTTTTGACTTAGAAAATACATTGAATATGGGTAAAATCCATTTATTGCCTTAACCCTTTGAGATATTGCTTTGAAACTTTTAATGCTATTTCACATCATTACCCCCATCTGTACGCAAGAGAAGGTAACTCTGTCAGGGATTTGTTTTAAAAATTAAGGCCTTTTATCGACTTAGAATCTTGGTTAAGTTTTTCGTACCAGTCCACTTTTTGACTTAACTGTTTGAGATATTAATTAGAAAGTTGGAATACTTGTTTACCATCATGATTCCCAAACATGGGCAGGAGAAGGTAATTCTGTGAAGGATTTTATTTGAATTATGGCCCTTTTTGACTTAGAAACTCAGTTAAAATTTTCATTCTTGTCCACTTGTTAACTTAACCATTTGAGATATTACTTTGAAAGTTGGAGTACTTATGTACCATTGTAAGACCTATCTGTTAGCAAAAGAAGATAACTCTGTGAAAAATTTTCTTGATTTGTACTTAGAAATTCCTAGTTAAAGTCTTGTGTGCCCTTAACTGTCAAAGTTTTGTTTTATTGGCAAGCACTAAAAAAGTCGAGCACGCTGTCCTACTGACAGCTCTTGTTACTCTGCGCACTCCTTTTGTATCGGGATGTGAAACAATAATCGAGAAAGTATGTAGTGTATGTTGTCTTATTTCAGTACCATAGTGAAGGACTTTGGAAAAGGTGATGTATCAAAACGCGAGTATGCCAAACAGGTTTGGCTTGAAACCCAGTCCAAGCTTCTGGATATGCTAAATCGGTATGGAACCACGAGATCTTATAAATCATGTAAGTATAGTAAGGGTCTTTTCAATTTTAACAGCGGAGAGGGAAATGTGATCTTGGGGCAAAATTTTCAGAATTAAACCGTTTTGCATATTTTTAACACACAGTGTTTAAGCAATTCAGCTTCCTGTGTCCAGTAGATTAAAAATAACATGTTGAACTCGTAAAGCTAAAACATCATTGTACTTTTTTAAATGACGTCACATGCCAGTAATTTGACGTCAAAACTAACACCAGTTTGCAAGAGCAGTAAACCGATAAAATTAGGAAATAGATTTTTATTTTGAGTGATATACCGGTTAGTAATCACAATGCAGAGTTCAGATGCGTAGTAATGTATTCATGAAGGCCGAAAAATATATTTCCTCAGTAGAAATGTAATCTGTGTTCGTGTAGGTAATTTAACTGTGAATGTAATTTATTTTTACGTACATTATTGTGTAATTTGTCTGTTAATTACTTTATTTTTACGTACATTACTATGAAATTTAACAGTTAAAGTAATTTATTTTTACAAAATTTACGTATCTTATTATGCTATTTTTAACTGTTGAAGTTATTTGTTTTTATGTAATGTACGTAAATTACTATTGATTTAATTGTTTAAGAACATTAGAGTTAGTGTACCCGATTTCGCACACTTTTTATGAAAAATTAACTATTTACTCAAAAGAGCTTACGAATCAAAACATTAAATGTACTGATCATAAAAAATGAACATTCTTTCACATTTTTTTTCTACTTTCATTTTCTTCTATAATGACGTCATACCATTGGTCCGCTTGATTATGAACATCTAAAATGTGACCGGTTCACCTTAAATAGTGGACCCGGTTTCGCACACCCTGCTATTTTTAGAACTACGGATCAGTTATCAAAACAAGTTGATGAAAAAGAAGGAATAACATCTTAAAGCTTGTAAAATTGATATTATTTCACATTTTCTATCTATTTTGTATATATACAAGGAATACCTCACTATAGTCACCATCTGCAAATTTATGCAATGGCTTTAACATGCTGTAGAGACTTCAAAGCATCAATAATTTGTAACAAAGTTTAGCTAAAACTTAAGCATAGAGTCACTGGGCTGTCCTGCACTGTAAATGAAATTACTCGATTAAATATTTCACTATCCGAAAATATGAAAAATGCTAAATCAAGTTCAGCTATTTGTTGGGAGAACAAGAAAAACAACTGATTTTTCACATTATTCTACGTAACAAACATGAAAAAACTTGCAGATTCGCTGGATTGAAATAGATGACTGTTGCATTTCAGTTGTGAAAATTGCCACTTGCGTTGATTTTTTAAATATTTTTGCAACTAAACCAGTGGCCTCGGTTTGATTTGTTTATGTTTACGTCTGCCTTTTCCAAATTTAGGCCCAGAAACAGGATCCTTCCGATGTCATTTTCGTCTGAGTCTACCTAAATCCCATAAAAATAAAACAAAAACAAGCCAAAATCAACAACAGTTTATTCAGAATTTACATAGAACTAGAAGGTGTGCGAAACCGCGTCCTGTACGAAATAGGGTACACTGACTCTAGTATATGATCTAATTGTTTACGTACATTGTTATGTAATTTAACTGTTTAAGTAATTTATTATATAATTTAACTGTTTGAGTACATTATTATGTAAATTTATAGTTTACATACATAATTATGTAATTTACCCTCTAAGGTAATTTATTTTTTCGTAATTTACGTACATTGTAATGTGATTTAATTGTTTAAGTATATTATTATGCAATGTAACTGTTTAAGTAATTTATGTTTACGTTATTTACGTACATTATTATGTTTGAGTAAGTTATTTTTGACGTAATTTACGTAAATTAATTATGTATTTTGAACAAATTCTGTTATTTTCAGTACTTGAACACGAGCTGAATCATGTTCTACAGGAGCACGATACAAGCTTAGACCAATGTATCGTGATTACCCGGGAAATCTATGATATTGATGATAACCTTGATGACATGCGAGCAGACGAATACGCGGATGTGACGTCAGGGTCACCTCATAGCAGAAACTGGAGTGCTTATAATCGACTGCGAACATTTAAAGAAGAAACCATACCAAAAAAGGTAAATTGCAGACATATGATTTACCACAAAAAGTTACCTACATGCACATTACATTTGGTGTATTCATGGACCTAGTTACACACGAGGTTATTTATTCTTAATGATGATTCCGGAAATGGCCGGAACAAACGATATTATATTATCTTAAAATAATTGTGAAACCTTCCTCAGCCATCGGGTGCCAGTGCCTACTCTTTCAATGACAGTGTATTTATACACTCTGGGACTTTTTGTTGAAATATGTTCGCTGTTTCAGGTTTCGGACCAGCACATTCTTCCTTTTCAAACATCATGGGCTCCAGGAGGTGTCCGTATCGGAGGTGATCGAGGACATCAAACGTATTTGGACCGGATGGTAAAGCACGTGCGTGACGTCATAAAGAGACGTCTGCTGGATGGTTTCAATGAGGAAGATCACGCGGGAACAAAACATTCTAAACTGTTTGAGGAAGTTGCAGAACATGTCCTATTTTATCAACAAAGGTAATACATTTCTTTTAGAAAATAACTAGATTCTATACTTCATTTACGGAAGACATGCTGAAACATGTTAGACTTCCAAGATGTATATCCAAGCCTATTGCACAGCGTGCATTTTACCAAATCATATTTCAAGTACACGTGGTAAAATTAACAGAAAATGTTTGGTAGTTACTTAGATATTGTGTGTAATGGCTTTAAACAGTATTTTAATATTTTTCAGATCTCGGACATTTCAAGGTATGAAGGAGACTTTACACTTAATCAAGTCTTACCTATGTTCCACGTGTCACTCGGTCCTTGTGATGCACGGGCGCCCGGGCAGTGGAAAGTCTTCAGTACTCGCCAAGGCAGCAAAAGAAACGCATCGATGGTTAAAGGGGTAGGTCACAAATATCTTATATATCATTATCACTGGCTGTAAATTAAAAATAGCTATGTGTCCTTCAACCTTTAAAAGAACCGATTTTGATCATTTGACTCTTATATAACTGAGATTATTATTATTATCATCTTCGGACGTTGAAACAGCCAGGCAATAATACTCTGGGAAAAAGCTATAGCCTATTATCTATGAAGCATCTTTACATGCCAGTTCTGTTAGTCTTTTCCCCCTATATCTTCATAAAAATTTGATGGTATAAAATTTGAACCTTGCTCAATGAGCAGGATTTTTATTTTTTGTTATTCTTTCTTCTTGTAGCCAAGATGTTGCAGTTGTTGTTAGATCGGTGGGTTCAACAAAGGAATCGAGGAACGTACGAAACCTTCTGTACAATATATGCCAACAGTTGTGTTTGATTTATGATACAGAATCCAGCGAAGTTCCCACGGTATGTCACTTAAACTTCATCTTAATGTGAGCACTGTTGTGGAAAAAACACATTTGAACAGTTTCATAATGGAAACAGTTTCTTCATCTTTCTATTGTGTCTTTTGCTGGTTATTCATCATTCTTTTGCTGATTGTTCGTGTTTCTGTTTTAGATTATTCGCCATTCTGTTGCTGATTGTTCGTGTGTCTGTTGTTGAAAATTCGTCATTCTATTGCTGATTGTTTGTGTGTCTGTTGCTGATTATTCGTCATTCTGTTGCTGATTGTTCGTGTGTCTGTTGCTGATTATTCGTCATTCTGTTGCTGATTGTTCGTGTGTCTGTTGCTGATTATTCGTCTTTCTGTTGCTGATTGTTTGTGTGTCTGTTGCTGATTATTTGTCATTCTGTTGCTGATTGTTTGTGTGTCTGTTGCTGATTATTCGTCATTCTGTTGCTGACTGTTTGCGTGTCTGTTGCTGATTATTCGTCTTTCTGTTGCTGATTGTTCGTGTGTCTGTTGCTGAGTATCCGTCTTTCTTTTGCTGATTGTTCTTGTGTGTGTTGCTGATGATTCGTCACTCTGTTGCTGATTGTTTGCGTGTATGTTGCTGATGATTCGTCATTTTTGGAACCAGACGGTGCGTGTATCCAAACTGGTTATTCTAGTTTTTGATATTGTCTTTGTACAAATTATTTGTTCACTTTAAATACATGTATTAAGAAGTTGGGTTTTCTGCAAGGCCAAAATAAAAATCATCATGCATTTAAAAGAAACAAACTATATCAATTTCTTGTCCTAAAAAAACTTTATTCTAAATATTAAAGAAATTCTGGTAAGTATACTCAGTAGTTAAGTGTCATATTGAAATTCATTTCTTTTTGTTCCAATTGTTTAACAACTTACACCTTTTTGCATTTTGTGTTTCCAGGATTACATCGGGCTTATCAACGACCTCTCACAACGAATGCGTCTAGCGACAGAACATAGACCCTTGGTGCTATATATAGATGCGTTGGATAGACTTGATGGTAAGACCCAAACAGAATACATGTAGTTATAACTGTAGTGTTAACCCCATCTTAACATCAAATGTTATACAGATAGTGTATAATGATATAACTGTCATGCTTTCCTTTAACTTATCCGAAAGTTTCATATTTCACAGGCGTAGATTATGTGTTACAAACATGTATTATAAACTAAACTGTCACATGACATTTTAAACAAAAACGTTCGTAAAATGAAAAATGCAATCTCAACTCATTTATTATCTACATTTGTAAATCAGTTTGAGTGATATAGACAATTTTCTATCATATTTCAGATGATCACGATGGAAGGAAATTGTCATGGTTACCTAAGACACTACCGGACAATGTACATGTCATTGTTTCTACTCTGCCAGATGAAAAGTTTGATTGTATGCCTTGTCTCAAGACGTTACTAGGTGAAGGTGCAGACGTATTTTTAGAAATTCCAGAACTTCTAGAATCTGACATAATGATAATTCTGAATCACTGGTGCAATATTGATAATCATACCCTGACGCAAGAACAATTTGACGTCATATTTAACGTCATGAAAAAGTGTCCCACTCCTTTGTTTTTAAAACTTTTGTTCAATGAAGCTTTGAAATGGACTTCTTATACGGAAATTAAGGAATCCAAATTACCCGACTCCGTGAAAAAAATGGCGGCAATAAAATTCGGTCAGCTGGAAATGAAATTTGGCGAAGGACTTGTTCGGAGAGCTATTGGTTACATAGCGGCGTCACGAAATGGTGTAACGGACCATGAAATGCTAGACCTGCTATCACTGGACGACGCTGTGATGGGTGAACTGACTCCGCATTATAACTTGGTTCGAAGACGTGTTCCGACTTCATTATGGTATCGTCTGCGCTCAGAGCTATCTTTATACATTAAGGAAGTGAAAGCAGACAACGTGAAAACGTTTCAGTGGTCACATTTGCACTTCTACGAGGCAGCTAAGGAAAGATACCTTATACAACGGGACAAGGCGCCGTCGTATCATAAAGCAATGGCAGAATATTTTCTTGGCAAGTGGGTAGATAAGCCAAAGCCCTATCCCGGAAATGACAAGGGGGCTATGCGCTACGTGGCTGAACAGCCATTATACTGGGAACCAAACGATTCGCCAAATGACGGCACATTGCGTGTTTATAACCTGCGAAAAATTAACGAGCTTCCGTATCATCTGTTGCTGTCTAATCAACTTCAGCTGTACAAAACAGAAACTCTGTGCAATTTCGAATGGGTGCTTGCCAAGTTGTGTGGAACGTCTTTGCGAAGCCTTGTTGAAGAGTACCACATTGGTCTTGAAATGGAGCCATCCGACAATGACCTCAAACTAATGTCTGATACGCTCCAGCTCTCCGCAACGGCAATTCAGCGAGATTCACGGCAACTGGCGGGACAAGTGGTCGGGCGACTGCAGGGTATCGTAAACCGGGATGTACCTTCGGCTCCAGGTGATCCTCCGAGGTACCCTTTTATACATACAATGGTAACACAGGCAAAGAACACGTCCATTCCGGCTTTGGTACCGTCAATAGGTTGCCTCACAGAGCCAGGAGGGATATTGTACGATCTGTTGTCTGGCCATACAAAGGAAATAACAGCGGTTACAACGACAACAGATGCGCAGCGAGCACTGACTGCTTCTGAGGACAATACGTTGAAAGTTTGGGACTTAAAGAGCGGTAAAGTCACCTCAACAATAGACGAGTTTGGAAAACGTGTATCAAAGCTCAGAACTGCTCTAAATAACAAATACGTTATTTCGGTCGAGGGTAGTGTCATAAAAGTTTGGTCACTTGCAGATAAAGAATGCTGCCTGGTTGTCGACCAGTATCTAGATCCACCTGTGATTAGTATTGCAAGTGAAGGGAAGCTTCTGGTAGCGTTCTTTGATGGTGTAAATGCACTGAAAACATGGGATCTCAGTGACCAGTTCAGGCATATTAATGAGACGAAAATTGAAGGTGACAGCGTGTTTAGTGACAATTCTGTAATACTTGCTCCGAATTCGTATGGTGATTATGTATTGCTTGCATTTAGAGGTGATAACTCAGCGAAAATCCAGCATGCTAGAACTGGCAAAGTTATTCACAAATTGAAATGTCATGATGACTCCTCTTCGATCGTTGCCTTGGCAATAACACGTGACTACATGATCTTAGCTTGCAGACAACACTATATGAAATTGCACGAGATTCATCAGCTCGAAATGTTTGATGCAAAGAAAGGAAAGTACTTGCGAAGTATTCGAGGGTGTACACAGGACTTTATCACGGAGATGCATATAAATCTAGTCGGTTCCCACGCAATAGTGATATGTGCATCTGAAACAAGCAATTCTTCAAATATAGCGATATGGAACCTTGAAACGGAAGATCACAAACATCTTGCTAAGCATTCTGGGGTCTCCACGGTTAGCGCATGCGCCGACTTCCGGTACTGTTTGACAGCACAAAAAGGCGACAGCACATTGAAAATCTGGAATATCAGTAAATACATCAATCAGCCGATGCCAAGAATGAAAAAGTCTCTTGGTGTAGCTGAAATTCACCCAATGATAGATAACCCACGATATGCGATAGCGAGGCAAGTCAATCACGGCCCAATCAGCATCTGGAATGTTGCAAAAGCCAAATGTCTGGCAAGTGCAGTCCGGATAGAACGTGGTTTGTCAGAACACTCTGACGTTGTTCTTATCAGAAATTGCAATGTGGTTATTTTGACTGAAAAGGGGCTGAAAGATTCCAAACCGGTGTTTAAAACCGTGCTGATTTACGATCTTCGTCAGAAACGGTATGTCAAAAAAATCACCCAGTGCTTCATAGTACCGTCTCCTGCACACGAATATGTTCTCCTGGATGCCGAAACATTGCTTGGTCCGGCAGAGACTAGAAACCACTTTATCATTTGGAGTTTGGCGACGGGAAAGGAGTTGTTTCGGATAAGGCCAAAGTTCAAAGAGTCTGATCCTAGAGCTAGTATCCGAGAAGCTGATTTGGAACATTCCCTTAAACTTAGAGCAAGCACTGCAAAACTTACACCCTGGGACAGAAGGACCGAAAGTAAAGCAGCGAAACAGAAACGAAGAGAAAAGGCACGAGAAGAAGAAAGGAATAATCTGGAAGAACGTATCAAAGAAAAACAAAACGGGATTGAACAGTTCATCATCAGTGGAGACTTGAATGTAATTATTGCTTCTTTTTTCGCGCATCATTTGGCTGTCTTCAACGTAGGTACAAAATTACACGCCCAGACATTAGAGAGTGAAACTTCAATGTTGTTTCTTCACGTTGCTGCGTTGAACTATGACGGAAGTTCTCTTGTACTTGCAAACTACGACGAAGAATCCAAAGTTAGTTACGTGACTTTGTGGGATACTGAATCAGGGCAAGTGAAAAAGCGTCTGAAGAACGAGATCGATGTTCTTGCTATTGCCATAACAGACGATGGTTCCCGTGTTGTTTTCGGAAAAGCAAACAAAGAATTACGCATCTGGGATCCAAACAGAAAATCCCCGGATGCAATGAAAAGGATCAAAGGCTATGACAGTTTGGAATTCGGGGTCGGCAGCCAGATATTTACCCTCAACAACGGAAGACGCGCGGTAGTTTTCGCGGGCGATATTTCAGTCTGGGATTTAGAAAAAGCTACCTTATTGGCTGCATTTACACCGGATACACGCATCGAAGTGGTAAACGTAGTTATGAGCGGACAGTTGATCACCATAGGTGTTCACGAGTTTTCCGAACTGGTGGTTCTGAAAATTAGCGGAAAAGATGTAAAGTCAATTGTTGACGCAGATCACGAGGATCTGTTTGGAGAAACTACTGGCGATACATCAGATGAAGAAGAGGATGAAGACGATGACTTGTAGATCAAGATCTTCGGTTTTAAAGTTGCTTTAGACACAATTCAAAAGACCACATCCGAATAAAGATCGCACTGAGAGAACAATAGGGAACAGTGTACATGTATTATCTTTCTGTAGTAAAAAAACTGGTAAATGAATACCACCACCCTGCAATGTTCCTGGCGGTCTTCTTTGTTTCAAAGATGCATCTGCACTGATACTCACAGCTATGGACTATGGTGGTGCAACCTTTGAGTAATTATTTGCTGAACTTTACATTTTGTAAGACTTTATATATGCACTGAATTATTGTTGCATGGATATTAATTATATAGTTACTGTTTTAATTTGTTGTGATTTATATATTTGTGCCTAAAATATGTTGTCAACAATTATTTCTATTTACATGTTTGTGTTAATATATATACAAATGAAGTCTGTGATAAATGTATTTTCATGTGATATATTTGACATATTTTTTGATGATTTTGACATAATTTTTTTATACATATGACATAATTTGTTTGATATAATTTGTGTCTGGTATTCAACTGAAAATCCAGATATTTGACAAATTGAAAACTATTATTTTGATCATTTTTTCTAGTTTTTTTCCTCAAAGAGGTGCTTTAGCATTTTTTGCCTTTCATACTTTATGTGTATATGTATAGGTACAAAATACTTTAATACAGCTTTTTCATATTTTATATTTGAAATATACATTAAAATGTGATTAAATGATATTTTCTCATTAATCGGTCTAAACACATTGAATTTATCTAAATTAATATACGTTCACATTTATTTAACGGTGTTGCACATATTTTTCTATTCAGTGTCCCAATCATATTTCTACAGCATATGCGTATTTTTGAGAGCGTTTCTGTGAACTAAGTATGTTAAAATTAACATTAAATACGTTACACAAATCACTTCCGTCAGAAAAACCGATGTTTCTTTGATGGTTTTCAAATCTTAATGTTTGTAGTGGATCAAAGGATGACACACTATAAACAAAATGAAGAAAAAACTGTTATAATTTTACCCAAAAAATGCATTTACTATAAGAGAAGCAATGGCAACTAAAACGAATGGCAAATGGCATGTCCAATCAGACAGTCTGCTATGGAGCTTTCAACAATAAGTTTTCACGAGGTACACACGTTTATATTCCATTCCAGTTAATTGGAACGTGATTGTCTGCAATTATGGTAACGCAGTCATTATATAAACTGATCACGTGTTTGCTTTCACTCTATGCTCAATAAAATATGTTACTTCAAGATTGTGTTTCACTTTGATGACTTCCCGCCAGTTACATTTTAGTTTATAGCCGTTGCGGTGTGGTTAGGTGGTATAACGCCCTATCACAGTACTAACAGGAGCATAAAATCAAAACTCTACGACATTGTTCCCTTAAAGTGACATTATGCGCATCTTACTGCACATAGTGTATTTAAATGTGTTAAACTAATAATGCCGCATTAGTATTTGAAGTTGGTACTTTAGAAATAAAAAAATTGGACTAATAAAATAATAGTTCCTTTTCTCCTGCCTGTAGTTCTATTTAAATTGACTCTCCCAGTCAAAATAGGAAAAGTAATATTTGGAAAGTTATTATTTCGTACTGGTAGCTGGAAGGGTTTGGTGTTTTGGGTTAAAAGCTATTATTTCCTCTACCCTTTTTACACACACCTATTTCAGCTGGATTTTTACTTGAAAATGTGCATAATTCCACTCTAAAAAAGACTTAACAAACCCGTGTTTAGTACTTTAGGTTACCAATAATTGTTGGCCTTCTTCAAAAAATCCTGATATTGTCTTGAGTGGCATTTTTCTTTTTCAACTCAAGAGCGAAATCAAAAGTTAGCACTGACCAAACAGGATAATCAGTGTCTCGACCTTGTCTGAAAATGTTCCCTCGAGGGATGCAAATTAAAGAGATTTACTCCTAGGTATTAGCTCGTAAGATGAATAACACAAGACCTGGCATAAAGAATCCTATGACAAAGATGAAAGTTGACGCAGAGGTGTCAAAGGAGAACACACATAGAAGCCTATTTATTGAGAATTAAACGTAGACAGAAGTAATATTATCGGAAATGACAAATAAAAAAATACTAAAAAGGGCAGTACACCTCCAACGTTCGACAGTTTTTCAGTTTTTATTCAGCAAATCGGCAAGTACTTGCCTTTGGCCACTTAACATATGAATAAGATGAATACGGCCAAATACACCAAATAGTACAATTTCAAATATGCATATATAAACATAAGCAGGTTAATTTATAAGAGTTTCCGTCCTTATTTTCAGAGCTACATTTAAATATTTTGCTACATTTATGATTGTCTTTTTCTTTTTTGATCTTAACAATGATACAAAGATGTGCATATTAGGCCATGATGTATTTCCCAAAAATTGATTTCTTATATTAGAGTAGAATGGACAGCACAATAAAAAGTGATATTCTGATTATATCCTATTACATGTACAAAATTTACAAATCCGTTCTTCTCTAGCAGTACCAGAAAATCTACCAGTTTCTATTTCTAAATCATGTGAACTTAATCTAAATCGAGATAATTGTTTTCTAAGTACATTATTTGTAATTACATCAAGATATTTTTCATAACAAAACTCCAATTTGAATTTTCTATAATATTCAAGTTTTGGTAACGTCGTGATTTGAGCATGCCAGACCTGGTTATACTGGTCACGTAACCGTTGTTTAATTAACGGTAGATAATTAACATTTATATCGAAGTCAGTCCATATATAAGTAAGACCTAATGAATCTAATAACGATTTTACATGGAATGCCCAGCACTTATTACTATTACTGTTACACTGATCAATGAAAGCTCTTTGAATCGATGAATCAGTGTTTTTCATTATCTTTAGCCAGTATTTTAAAGCTCTTTCTTTACAAATTACAGATAAAGGGTATCTACCTAGTTCACCAAAGACTGCGAAAGTTGATGTCTGTTGGCGCACACCTAGTATATTTTTACAAAACTTTATATGTAATTTATCTATTTCTTTAAAATCATATATTCCCCAGAGTTCTGCTCCATATAATATAATCGGAGCTACCATAGAATCAAATAATAGCAGCTTCGTTTTAACATCTAAAGGCACTCTGGTAAATATTGATAGTAAACAGATGAAAGCTTTAAGTGCCTGATCTGATAGAGTTTTTACAATATTTTTCATATTTCCTGTATACATAAAATTTCCCCCTAGATAACAGAACTGGTCTACTACATCTAGTTTCTGACCATTAATAAACCAATCGAAGTCATGCTTTTGTTTTCTCTTTTCAAAAATACATATTTTGGTCTTCTTAACATTAATTTTTAAGCCCCATTTCACGGAGTATGTATGTATCATATCAAGCTGCGCTTGTAAACTTACAGGATTAGTCGTGAACAACACTATGTCATCCGCAAACAGTAACATGTACATATTTAACTGATCAACGTCTCGTTCGCTTAGGTTGTTAAAATCAATACATTCAGTTATATCATTCACGAATAATATAAATAGAAGAGGTGAGAGTGGTTCCCCTTGTTTCAAACCAAGTGTCACATCAAAAAAATCAGATCTGTCCATACTCAACTTGACACAGGATTTAACATCTGCATAAATAGACTTAAGCATAGCAATCATTTTACAACTAATTCCTGTTTTCAACAATTTGGACCATAATGCATCACGTATAACTGTATCAAATGCTTTCTCGTAGTCAATAAAAGCACAAAATAATTTAGAATTGTTGTTAAGTACCTTTTGAATTATAGAATGAAGCAAATATATACAATCAGCAGTGCTACGATTATCTCTAAAACCATACTGTGATTCATTAAAAACATGTTCAGATTCACACCACTTGTTTAATCTATTTCTAAGAACTAGTGAGAATATGTTTGCAGTGATATTTACAAGCGTGATACCACGATAATTAGAAGGGTTGTCAAGGCTTCCCTTTTTATGTAAAGGGACGATAACTCCCTTACACCATAGTTCAGGGTAAACCCCCGTGTCAAATATTTTATTAAAAATTGTTACGAGATAAGTTTCAACAGTAAATGGGCAATCAAGCTCGTCAATTGCTATCGTATCTTGATGTAAATGACTATTTTGTTCTTCGCTTCCAAAATCGCCTTGCACTGGATTGGAAATATTTCTAAAATGCTGAACAAAATCATTAAGGCTTACATTAGATGTATCATATTGATTATTTTTCTTGAATTGTTTTACATATTTCCAAAACTGTTTAGGACTTTTTTTACTCAAGTCTGATAACTTAGACTTTTGTTTTGAGTTGAATTTTGCTTTTGCTTTTCTCTTGACAGTACCATAAGAGCTTCTACTAGACAAAAAACTGTGTCTGTTTTCATTTGTAGGGAAAGCATGATACAGCCTTTTATAGTTTAAAAATACAGCCTTAGATCGTTTACATTGATCATCAAAGCAAGGAGACTTCTTAATTTTTGGTCTTGGAGGACTTTTAAGAAAAGTCTTACCACGCAGTTTAAAAGAAATGTCATGTACAATATCTGAAAAGTTATTAATGTATGTATTAATATCAATCATATCATTTTCTAGGTCATGAGACAAACTTTCTAACATTTCCGTACTCTCAAACAAAAGCGTATTAAGCTTGAATGGATCTGTTTGATCCCAAACAATTTTATCATAAGTTAATGTATCGGTATAATAAAATACCACATTTTCACAATTCATTGAAAATTCAACTGGACAGTGATCAGAGAATTCCGTTAGATCTAATACATTCATATTCGATATAAACTGAAAATTGTTACAATCGGTGATCAAATAATCTACTACGCTAGCTGCATGCCTATTTCTTTTCAAATTATAGCAAGTATATTTACCATTTTCAAGACGACCATTAGTAATCAAAAGATCATTTTCTTTACATAGTGACAGCAATTTATTACCGAAAGCATTAACAGTTTTATCATTAGATGCACGTGCGGGAATGTCAAATGCATGCGTATCATCGACAGGTATGTCAACGTAACGGTCGAGATTAATATTTTCAATAAAATCCGGACGATGCCCAGTCCTCGAGTTCAAATCACCTGATAAATAGATGTCACCATAAAAACTGTATTTTATAATGCCATTATTTAGTTGCTCAAAAAAGTCAAATTCAAATAAAGAGGACGTTGCATTACTATACACCGTTGAATCTTCCGGCGGGATATAACATGTACAAAAATACATATCTCTTAAAGTACCAAAATATTCTTTGGCAAGTTTAAACCAAATAATACCATTTGCATTCATGTTTACCAGTTCAATTTTATTGAAATATTTTTTCTTATAAAAAATTACAATTCCGCCACTAAAGCGTTTAGCCCTCTTATTTGATTTTGGTCTTGGACATGAAAAAGTACAGTATCCGTCAATATCTATATTTGAAATCTTAGAAGTCCACGTTTCTGTGAACATAAAAATATCATAATTGTTTATAAAACTCAAAAAGTCATGGTCATCTAATTTGCTGTTTAACCCTTGTACTTTCCATAATAGAAATTTAAGCTGCTTGTCGTCTGCTTCCTAACTAGACTCTGGCACGAACAATTTGCCGTCAATGTATAGTTTGTCATAGCCAAGGACGGCGCGCTTATTTGCCTCTTTAGCTTTGATAAGTTCTGGAATTAGTTTTTTCCTGCGTTCTTGAATTGATATTGGGTACTGATCCCCGGCTTTAATAACTGTTGACTCGCGTTTTTCATAGATTTTTTGTTTAATGTTCGACAAAGGGACTCCAGCAGAACATCAGAAGAAACCAGCAAAGACACAGGCAATTAGAGCTATGGATAATGAATTGCAATGGTGTCTCGATCACAGCTTAGGATAACTTAGCCAATTTAAGGTATTAGTATTTCCGAGACAGCAATTAATTTCAGTTGAAAATGGAGTAATTTCTCCGATCACAAGGAACCAATGACCACAGACTTACAAAAGTAAAATACTTGAATAGAATAGGTCTAGATCAATTTCTAGATCATTATATGTCAGTAAACCAGTAGTGGTAAAGATGTTCAAATTGAAACACATACAATTTACATTTTACAAAATTCGCTATGAAGTCATTGAACAAGAAACAGTATGATTTCGTATAATATATTATAGAAAGTGGATTTCCAAGAAGCTTGGTCTGACAGTTGTAACAGGAGAGCAATGCCGTTAGTTCTGGTTATTAATATCGAGAAATATGAAAAACGAATATTAATTATCTCTTGGTAATAAAGGATAGTTCAGTGACTGCAATTAATTGTAATATTCTTACATGGAATGCTGGAGAAATAATGTTCTCTGCATTATTGTGGGACAATGCTGTCTGCATCATTGTTTAATATTGGCATTTTTACAGATATACCTAAATTTTTATGGACCTTGAATTGATCAGCGTTTGAAAGATTTATTTGAAGATAATCGAACTATATTAATTGCGTATGAATGATTATAGGCTGTATTTAGGCAAACTCCAAAGGTTGCTCGATCCCGTGAAAAGGTGATTGTTGATAATAATGAACTTTCAATAAAACTTGTTCCCTTGAAGTGTAGAGAATGCTATTAACGCAAACTTAAGGGGGCGGGGAGTAATCTAATTTCATTCTGAAAATGAGTTCGAGACACTTATACGGTGTCAAAAGATTATATAGGGTCGGTCAAGCATGTTCCTGAAAAATGCCATAACTGTATTTCTTAAAAAAACATATATGGCTATCGAGAAGAAGGAAGCTAGATATGAGGGTATCAGTTCCTGATAGCATGGTTATTTAATTCAATATAATGTTGAAGTCCAAAATGGCAGTGCAGGATGATTTAATCGCACGGCTGGACAATATATTCGTTGATAATAGACAATTGTTGATCACAATAACTTAATTACCCTTGAACGTTAAATGCTTAGGAGAGCTTGAAGTACGATTATAAAAACAAACAACAAACACATGTGTACTCTCTCTATATATAATATACAATGTACTTGTCATAAATAATACTATCAAATGAAAACTGAACAGTAAGTCTAGAAACGATGATTTCTTAACATTTACTCTGCTAAAGTTCAAAATAAGTTCAATTTCAAGATAAGAAATTTCAAAGGGCAATACTCATAGAAAATGTCCTGCCTGAGTAGCGATAAATCACGTTCAAATCACGATCAAACGTGCAGTCCGAATTTGATCTACAATGTTCACTTGTCACATGATATGCATGAAAATTCATTGTACGTATTTGTAAATGAAACACTTTATAATTCTAAATACACGCACGTGTTTCCCAGGCATGCACGGACTAGTTTGTATGTTTTTATGGGTATCGCTGGTAGAAGCGTCGTGTTTAGGCGAGTTTATAAACCCTGGTCCCACTGATACTTGTATCCTCGAGTGGACTCAACAGCTGTAACAGTAAGTGTATATGTAAGACATGTCAACAACAGGCCCAAATGGACCAGTATCGCCCTTCGGGTCAGACTGGACTGTATTCAGAAAAAGTTTTGTGAAAATCTTTACAATGTTATCAAGGAATTAAAAGATATTACTGTAAAGTAGGAGATACCACATTTTAATAAAGGTACCTCCCAATACACTAAAGAGATACATGTATTTCAACACTAGTATAATAGATAAAGCTCTCTACCGTACATAGATATTTCTTCTAACTTGCACAATATCTACCGATACATATCTGTGATACAGAGATACCTCTCAGCGTAAAAGAGATATCTGTATTAAAACGAAAGATTTCTCTTCCAGATTAGAGAGATATCTCTTTTTGGAAGAAATTGTAAAATGACTTTTGTGCTATTTTCCTACCGTATGAAGTTCATTTCCCTTCCGTGTGAAATGGGTCTGGTGGTCAATCCCACCTTCCAGCTCGGACCAGGCTTTGATGGTGAGGACACTGTCTTTGTAGGTAGCAAGTTCCTTAACAAAAATAACACAAACATTTGACATCTGGGAACTAAATGGCTACAAGGACTCGTATCTTTTCGGTCATCTCCGACTAGCTTCGGAGAGATGATCCGAATAATTACATGAAAATAATACAAATAAGCTACCAGCATTTTTTTCGTATATTCTGCGATCCTTTGTAGCCATTAGCGTTTAAATTGTCTGATAACAAACTTAGTTTCCGTAGTATTTGCTTTGAACTTCAAAAAACATAAACATATAACAGTGGATCTGAGACCAAAATCGTAAACTCACTTTTAATCAAAGCACTGAAAGTGCTGACAACAATGTGTCCTCTGCAAAATGAGTGATACCTCGCTAACAGTATCTATGTTCTTGACCATGCGGTTTTAGAGAATATTTTTTAATTGTTTCGTATTTTATGCCATAGCAACCAAAGTTTTGCATGGAATGGAAATCATTGAACATTTTGATAGAGTTTCATGCAAGAAACATCCCTGCAAAGTTTTACAACATTGGACCAGTGGTTTCAGAGATGTCATTTGAAGGAAATGGTGGACTGACGGACAGACGGACAGACGGACGGAATGCAATCCCAATCAATCCATGTAGGAGAGTTACAGCCTTTATATGACAGTTGGGACAGACTGAGGCATTGGATTTTGAAAAACTTGTGGCATTGGAATATCAATAGGTGCAAGATATTAAGATGATATTTTAAATATATAAAATATAGTTAAATGAAATAAACTATTGTAACAAAACATACGTACAAAAAAGCGAACAAATAACAAATGAACGAGATCAAAAATTGGAGATCATATTACATACTATCTATGAAATTGTGTTGCTGATGGGATAAATGTTTTTTTAACCATATTCATGATTATACTAGCTTGCATTGCATTTACATATGACATTACACAAACTTTGACTGTATTTAACGCATTTCTGTTGCATTCCAAATATGTTAAAAATTTCTGATTACCTTTTACATTGAGTCACACAAAAATCATTATCAGCACCCTCAACACATGACCTGGGGGTCATAATTTGAACAATCTTGGTAAAGGTGAACTAGGCGTTTCTATATGCTAAATATCTAATATTTAGGTCTTGTGAATTTAGAGTGAAAGATTTTAGAAGTTTTTCCCATATAAGCCTATGTAAAACCAAGTGACACCTCGGTTGGGTTCAGTTTTGACATGGGGGTCATAATTTGAGTAATCTTGGTAGAGATCCAGTAGACAATGCCACATGCTAACTATCTAACCCCTAGGCCTTGTGGTTTTAGAGAAGAAGAGTCTTTAAGTGTTTTCTATTTGTTGCCATAGCAATTAGAGTTCTGCATGGAATGAAATATTTTGAACAACATTGATAGAGCTTCATGCAAGAAACATTCCTGGAAAGTTTTAACAATGAGATAATGGTTTCAGACAACATGGTGTTGTTAAAGGAAATTGTGGATGGATGGATGATAGACATAATGCGATCTTAATAGCACTATTGGTCCATTTGAGCTAAAATCATAAAATGCAGTTTTATGTATCAGATTGAAAATGCATCACAAGTGTATATGCGGAAGATGGTCTTTCACAAAGCTATGATTTAATAGTAGAATACTGTAAGTGTATTAAAGTGACATTATGCGCATTTTTTTCAAGTAAAATCCAGCTGAATATGGTGTGTGTACAAAAGCGTAGAGGAAATAATAGCTTTTAACCCAATATACCAAACTCTTCACGCTACCAGTATGAAATAATAAGTTTCCATATATTGATTTTTCTTATTTGACTGGGAGAGTCAATTTAAGAAAAGAACAACTGCATGCAGGAGTTGATTCCCTTCCACTGCCGAAATCTCCACCAACATAAATAACGACACAATCAATTATCATTTTATCAGTCCGATTTTTTTATATCTAAAGCACCAACTTCAAATACTAATGCGGCATAATCATTAATTTAACACATTTAAACGAACAGCAACCAAATATTGCTTTTATAAAACTGTCACCAAAAATACACTATGTGCAGTAAGATGCGCATAATGTCACTTTAACCATCAATAGTGATTTATACATTGGGTGTGTTAAAACAAGAGGGTTTAAATGGCCACCTGTTACTCTGGTTTCAGACAATAAGAATTTAAAATGTTTGTATTTTAGGCATTATACCCAAGCGAGTCCTTGATAGGGATAATATTGATCAAGGGGTTGAATTTTAACAATCTTGGTAGAGGTTTAGTTAACAATGCTGCATGCCAATTATTTAAGCCCTTGGCCTTCTGGTTCATAAAAAGATTGTTAAAGTTTAATGCTGTGAGTTCAGAAATGTTGTTAAAGAAAGAAGTTAATGGACATCAGATAGACGGCAAGGGGTCCTTTTTTAAAGCCACAATTTGCCTTGCTATGATGGGACACAGACAAATTGCAAGTATTTGAGCATTAACATAGTAACAGTTTAAATGAAATGTATACATGGTGAGCACTTAAATAGTAACACTATTAATGAAGTATGTACATGGTGAGCACTAACATAGCAATACTATAAATGAAATATATTATGCTTCAGTAATAACAAGAACATTTATATCTTTGAATAAATCCGATATTGTTTATGTTGACATTGGATGTGTGTTGTACAAATGTGTGAACAATTGAATTTAAAGACACACTCCCATTAACTGCAAAGTTATGCAATAGTAGAAAAATGAAATATTAGTAAATTTAGCATTCATAAAGACACTGCTTTCCTCTCACTCAGGTCAAGCAAATATTTCAAATTTAAAGTAATAAAGTTTTTTAATATGTTACAAATAATTTTACAGTATAGGTTGTCGGTTAACAGAAATAGAGCTGGACGTTGAGACATATCCCCCCCATTTGTCTCTGTCCAGTTGAACCAGACAAGCACAGTCTCCAAGTCTGGTTCACTCAATAAAATTCCAGGGACCAGACAAGGAGACACTTCCTACCTGTATTCAATTAAATCCGAGCATTCAAAATATTTACAGGTTGCACTATGTTACAAGATGATCTAGACAAACTATCCGGTAAAGTTGGAAAAAGTCTGGGGAAATTGCCTAGTAAATGCAAAGCAATCCATTTCTTCAAATATTAAAAAAACAAGCTTTTAAGTACGTGAGACTGCAAATATGATAAGTTAATATTTAAGTGATTTCAATTATGTAATTCAACACTTTACCAAACATGCCTTGGCCAAAGAAGGCCATTCTTTCTCGTCTAGGATCATTTTCTATTGTTTATAAAACGAACAGTAAACACGTTGTAACTCTCTGGAGGTAACAGAAATTATTTAACCTCTTCACCGGTTACACCGTTAACTCAAGCGGAGTAACTCAGCATATCTCAATAACGTCTATCTGTCGCTAAGTTAAGGGTCGCCACTATCGGTCGCTGTTTTGTGGTCATTCAATGCAGCTTTTCGAGTCCGAATGGATTTAAAATCATTTGATGAAATCCGACAATTAAACCGAATACATTGTATCATTCATTTACTTCATCGTTTATGTTTATAATACCTCCCCCTTTAACAAAAACCCACTTTTATTATCCATTTCCGTTTTAAGCACGCATGTAATTTTACTAATGGAAATAAGGATGTTCACATTGTATGAAATGTCGGATCCAAATACTCCTCTCGATTACGTTTAATTTCCATAATACATGTATACATGCGGGATGCCAAAACAAGACTTGATCATGGTGTAGTAATTCAAATACTCTGAATTTTGCCTACATTAGTGTTACAATGATTTAAAGCATTAACACGTGTATTACGCAACGGAAACGGGTTTTAGTTTATTTTTAAGTCGAGATCACAAACACGATCCACACGCATTTCAGCTAAAGTCGATCTACTTTGCAGGCGAAAGGAGAAACCTATGGCTGTTCAAACTGTCAGGGGCTATACGTTTGACGCATCAGGCGTACGCCGTTCTATTCGTTTCAAAAAGCTAGAATGAAATCGGCGCCTTTTAAGCAATGAGGTTTGGATATACCGGCGTACCCCGGCTTACTCCGGCCAGCGTCAAACGTATAAGCCCCTCCGCTGAGTCGTTTTCAAAATTGCCTACTATAACAATGTGTCACGTGACACATTGTTAAAAACGACTTTCTTTGACGCCTAAAGTTAAGAGTGTTACAAGAAAGTACGGTACCTTTGATCTGACCATCACGGAAAGGTAATCATAGATAGAGAAATAGATTTTAAAACACACACATTGAAACGTGACTACATAATTTATTAATTGGAATGCATATATATGCACGGTAACTGTCTAGTAGATCGTGTAAGCTATGCACTTGTAATCATATGGTGGCTTTTGTCTGCCATATGTCGCCTTCTCGCCAAAATGCAAAGGCGAAAATGCGACAACACAGAAACCAGAACGCCAACGAGACGATAAGTTTCTCTTCCAGCTCGAAAGGCGAAAGGCGAAAACGCGACAAACTATTGCTGAAAGGCGAAACTCTGAAGGCGACAGACACAGGTAAACAATTGTTGCTTTTCGTGTTTTGCAGTTCGCCTTCGCATTTTCGCTCGCTATGCAAAAACGCGGCATGGCAGAAATCAGCAGCCATATTACCAACACGTTTCTTTTATACACAAGTATAGCAATATCTCTGTACAATATCTCTGTAAAAAAAATATCCGTACATGACGGATCTCGAAATTATTTTAGTTTATTTTTTACAAAATTGAAAATTCGTAATAGGACAACAGGATTTGACAACTAGTATTTACCTTGAAATGAAACGTTGGCGGTTCGGTGTGCATGTCTTTCGACATATATTCTTTTCCGAGTTCAAATGTTACCTTGTGTTTGGCCTCAGGGGCAAATTCCAATTCAATACTGAAATTGGAATCATCTGCGCGTTCTATTACTATAGTCGGCTTACTTAACGTCATAGATTCTATGTTCTTCTCGTCAAATTCTGAAACGATACAAAACAACCAAAATAGCGTTATTAGCTACATGTACATACATGTCATTACTTTTTTAAGTACATGCCAGTTGTCAAAGGTTTGTCAATATTCAAGTTCGATTCATATTCATGTTGTTTGGTTAGTTTATGTAGGACCTATGATAAAATAAGGGATCTAACTCACAACAAACCAAAGAAAGGGAACATGAATATGCGCCGAACCTCTTTGTTATGTGGTACATTTTCTTTAAGCAGAGTGCATTGGTTATAGTTATCTCCCTTTGTAACGTCCTCCTTGAACAAATCATAACTTTAGTACGACTATGTATATCAACTACTTGAAAATGTTCAATTTTTTGGTTAGACTACAGGATAATAGGACTTTTACTGTTGCCAATTTTGCATCTGGAAAACTATTAGCAAAATTTCTTCTACACAAAACTTTATTTTACAGTGACAAATTACGTTCATAATTGCTGATACAGTCGTTTCCCTACATTTCTGTCTTATTCGAGTTTTTTGTTCAATTTTCAGATGTTACCAAAACGTTACTAGCCTTTTTAAAAGCTAACATTGACGATAAATCAGTACATGTTACCCCGATAGTACCGGTTGATACGTATACATGTTGTTTAGTTAGTGGGTAGCTTTGTTTGTCTTCCATTAAAATCGCCTTATGTGCTTAACCACCTGTTCAATGTTTAAATCAGTTATGCATGTATGTTAGTGAATATTCGTAGTCTTCTTTGGAAAAATAGAAGAATGTCTAGATACTTTAAGTCACCAAGAATCTTTAACTTGATCAAATTACGCCAGATACTGATAACGCATTATCTAGTATTACTTACTTTAAATGGGTCAACTGTAATATGTGTTATTTCAAACATAACTTACTCATTGCTTTCAAGCATTCCACGAACTTATCGTCTCGTTCATACTTCCATGTGCCACAAAATTTCTCTTCAACACTTTTCAAATCACTTGCCATTCCTTCAGACATGTTTACAATCGCGGCTAAAACTTATATCACTGACACACAAGCTTACACGTGTAACATGCACGGCTCTGTTATAATATTGCCTTAACGTCTTTAAGAATTAACCTAATCCGCACAGTATATCTTGTACAATGTACTATAATTTGATCTGTGAACCACCGTATTCAACCGGTACAAATCATTGTGCGTTGTATCGTTGACCGTCTAGTTTTCGTTAGCGTCCGATTTTCGTGATAGTTTGTATTTCTCACCTTGCGCGAGACCGATAGTTCGTATGACGTCATCGTTTTGAGTGTAAATACGAACAGAAATCCCGGCAGCTGTCAAACTGCTTAAGTTGTTGAAAATGCGTTCAAAACAGGTAAAATCTTTGTTCTTTCATGTGCATATGGTATTAGCTACATATTCCTTATGTTCCCTTTTTATCCCACCTTAAATCCTTTTTTTCTGCTTGAAATTCTTCAAAAGTTCTAGACTGCACCAGCGTCTGTTAGTCAAAGGTCACTTGACATAATACTTCCAGTTCCGTTACAGTTTTTAACCTGTATCAGTATTTACAGGCCATTTCAAAACCCTATAGCCACTAATAACTTTTTTTTTGTTTGTTCAGATTTAATTTATCTGGAAGCTTGGGCACAGTTTTCTATTTAATTTATTTCAGGCTAAACCAGTAAAAGCTAAGAAGAAATACAGGAGCTATTCACCCACTGCACTTACTTATGCATTCATGGCAGTTTAAGAAGATAATGTATCAGTTAGGCGTGCTTCAATCATGTATAATGTGCCTATGCAAACACTTAGGGACAGGGTTCTTGGTAAGGTAGACCCAGAGACTCTTCGATCGTTCTGGACCACAGCCATTATTTAACAATTAAAAGTGGCATTTTTCTTTTTCAACTCGAGAGCGAAATCAAAAGTTAGCACTGACCAAACAGGATAATCAGTGTCTCGACCTTGTCTGAAAATGTTCCCTCGAGGGATGCAAATTAAAGAGATTTACTCCTAGGTATTAGCTCGTAAGATGAATAACACAAGACCTGGCATAAAGAAAGTCCTATGACAAAGATGAAAGTTGACGCAGAGGTGTCAAAGGAGAACGCACGTAGAAGCCTATTTATTGAGAATTAAACGTAGACAGAAGTAATATTATCGGAAATATTTCGGAAAAAGTTACAAATAAAAAAAATACTAAAAAGGGCAGTACACCTCCAACGTTCGACAAAGGGACTCCAGCAGAACATCAGAAGAAACCAGCAAAGATACAGGCAATTAGAGCTATGGATAATGAAATGCAATGGTGTCTCGATCACAGCTTACGATAACTTAGCCAATTTAAGGTATTAGTATTTCCGAGACAGCAATTAATTTCAGTTGAAAATGAAGTAATTTCTCCTATCACAGGGAACCAGTGACCACAGACTTACAAAAGTAAAATACTGGAATAGAACAGGTCTAGATCAATTTCTAGATCATTATATGTCAGTAAACCAGTAGTGGTAAAGATGTTCAAATTGAAACACATAAAATTTACATTTTACAAAATTCGCTATGAAGTCATTGAACAAGAAACAGTATGATTTCGTATAATATATTATAGAAAGTGGATTTCCAAGAAGCTTGGTCTGACAGTTGTAACAGGAGAGCAATGCCGTTAGTTCTGGTTATTAATATCGAGAAATATGAAAAACGAATATTAATTATCTCTTGGTAATAAAGGATAGTTCAGCGACTGCAATTAATTGTAATATTCTTACATGGAATGCTGGAGAAATAATGTTCTCTGCATTATTTGGGAAAAATGTTGTCTGTATTATTGTTTAATATTGACATTTTTACAGAGTACGGTGAGTAATCTTGTTTCATTCTGAAAATCAGTTCGAGACACTTATAGGATGTCAAAAAATTATATGGTAATCATAGATAGAGAAATAGATTTTTTAAAACACACACATTGAAACGTGACTTCAGCAATTGTTTATTGACATACATGTACATATATTTGCACGATAACTGTCAAGTAGATCATGTAAGCATTACACTTGTAATCATATGGTGGCTTTTGTTTGCCATACGTCGCCTTATCACGAAAATGCAAAGGCGAAAACAGAAACCAGGACGCCAATGAGACGATACGTCTATCTCAGGGCGAAAGGCGAAAACGCGACAAACTTTTGCTTTGCTATCGCTGAAAGGCAAAACAATTGTCGCTAGGCGTCACATGTTTTTCGTGTTTTGCAGTTCGCCTTCGCAATTTCGCTCGCTATGCAAAAACGCGGGATGGCAGAAATCAGCAACCATATTACCAACACGTTCCTTTTATACACAAGTATAGCAATATCTCTGTAAAAAGAAATCCGTATATGACGCACCTCGAAATTATTTCAGTTTATTTTTTTACAAAATTGGCAATTCGTAATAGGACAACAGGATTTGACAACTAGTATTTACCTTGAAATGAAACGTTGGCGGTTCGGTGTGCATGTCTTTCGACATATATTCTTTTCCGAGTTCAAATGTTACCTTGTGTTTGGCCTCAGGGGCAAATTCCAATTCAATACTGAAATTGGAATCATCTGCGCGTTCTATTACTATAGTCGGCTTACTTAACGTCATAGATTCTATGTTCTTCTCGTCAAATTCTGAAACGATACAAAACAACCAAAATAGCGTTATTAGCTACATGTACATACATGTCATTACTTTTTCGGGGTATTTTAAGTACATGTCAGTTGTCAAAGGTTTGTCAATATTCAAGTTCGATTCATATTCATGTTGTTTGGTTAGTTTATGTAGAACCTATAATAAAATAAGGGATCTAACTCACAACAAACCAAAGAAAGGGAACATGAATATGCGCCGAACCTTTTTGTTACGTGGTACGTGTAATTTATGTACATATTAACACCAAATCTGTTTAATTTTCACTTCACATTAGTTCTCTTTAAAAAATTGTAATCATGGTTATTTTATGTTATAGAGGTCAAGGTCAAACTGAAGGTCAAAGGTCAAATTTTGTGAAAATTGGACATTCGGATACATATTTTTCTATGTCACATTCCTAATATGAAACATATCAACATTAATTATTAACCAAAACAAAAACGGTGTACATTTTTCAAATAATTTGCACAGTTGGGCTTAGATATGTTGTTGCCATCGATATTTTGTTGCTATAGTAATCCAAGATGGCATCCAAAAAGGCCGCCAAAATTTAGAAAAATACCAAATATACCCTTTACCTGCCACTACTTTTTCCGGTATGTACAGATTGATAACAAATCTATTTTATCTTTACTTTACACATGTTCTCTTCAAATATTTACTCATGACCATTTTTAATTGTAAAGTTTGTCAAACCATGGTCAAATTCAAGGCCAAATGTTAAATTTGTGAATATTGGACATTTGGCAAGGCGTTTTTCTTTGTTACATTCCTGATATGAACCATATCAACAGTAATAATCTGACAAAATTTACAAGTTTTAAGTTTTATTTCTGATCAAGGCTTATTACAAGCATTGGCTCATATAAACATGTACATTTGTTATATCCTAGCTACAATAAACATGTGATATTTTGAGGAACAAATACCCTTTTCTGTATATCATAGATATACATGTAGATTTCTGTGCAATACCTTTATAGAGTTCAATTTAGGAGAATGAGTCAATTTTTGAAATGGGATGAAATAGTTTTACAAAATGAAAAAAAAAAGTTTTACCAGTTTAGTTTTGTTACTGCAATTATGTTTTACAAATATTTGGCACTGCCATGCCGGGGGGGAACCCGCATATGAAGTGCAAAATGCACTTCGGTAAAAATCATATACGGAGCTTTCGGAACTCCATATGTGGATAAATTAAAAGGCAAAACAAGGTAGGTGATGCTACATTTTACATTTTTCATATAATTACACTTAACCGATTTAGAAACGCAAAGATTTCCCCTGTTGAACATTTTTATTTGAATGATGCTATTGTTTTTATTTCATTGTAGTCTTTTTTGCGATGAATTATTGAAACTTTTACAAGAATTCAATTTTTATATTGTTTTTGTTGTGTATGAAAATTGAATAGATTTGAAGCACGATAACACTGTTAAAATAAATATTTTGCCACTTTTGTGTTTTTAAACCGATTGAGTGTATTAAACGTACAAGAAAACAACATACAGGCAGAGGCGCGGAATTTATCGGAGGATCGAATAGCATTCGAGTTTTTTTGCAATTCTTCTTGTTACATACTGCAAGGCATACAGCTTAGGTGTTTGAGTTGTGACAATCTGGATGGTCCTCTACCAAGTTTGTTCAAATCATACCTCTATGGTTAGAATGAGATGAACATCATATATTCGTAGTTTGAGGTTTGTATATCTGTGACATTGACAATGACCATATTATTTAGTGTAGTTGCATTCAGGTGAGCGATATAGGGCTACCATGGCTTTCATAAATCGGTCTCGAGACGCCAGTGATGATCAAACCAATCACTTGTGAGAAAAAAACAAAAGTTTTCTTATCTGGTACAGATCCAAAGGTACGAATTGTGACAATATTTTTTATATTGAGAATCAAACTATGAAAACATATTTGCCTTGTGTCAGATGTAATTTCCTTTGGGCCTTAAAAGCAGCTTGAGGTGAAGGACAATTAAATCAGGTCTTGGGATTATTACAAGATTGGGTATGTTTGATTTTCTCAATTCTTGCGGCCATCTAGTAAGCCACATGTATTTTCATGGAAACAACATAAAATCATCTGAGCCTAACAGCGATGAAGATGAAAACATTTCATATGTTAGTTCTGGAATATACTGTCGATATGTTTTGTATTAGGCATATAATAAAAACAACATGTATCTGGACGGTTGTCCAATTTTCACGATTTTGTACATTTGATTTTGAATTTGACATTATCATTTGATCACTACATCTAAAATAGTAACTACTAAACTTTAAAAAAGACTTGAGGTGAAATAGAAATAAAACGGGTTTTGGGTAAATCTTAACAAGAATGACAAAACATGACAGAAAAGTAATTATTTCCTTTTACTGCCATATTGGATGTCATCTTGAATAACCATTGCAACAACATATCGGAGCATAACAGTACTAACTATTAAAATAATATTCATTTTGATGCAAGTTTTATCATTATACGCCAAAAATTGATCTCAGTACAGTAAATATAAGACAACGTTTGTCACCGTACAACAGACATAAAAAGGGCGCGACATTGTAACGTAATGTACATAAATAACGTCAAATCAAATATAGATCTTAATCAGAAATATCGTCTAGTTTTAATTGGTACAAAATACTTTGGTAGACGAGAGAAAACATTTATAGTGCACGCCAACCTTAATTGTAAACAACTAAAAAAAACTACATGTCATACAACTGGCAGGAATTGACAGCATTTTAATATCTTCCAGTTTCGATCCTTCCTGGACCTTCATCAGGATAACAATGTAAGCAAAATCAAACACTGAATTACTAGAAATGTGGAGTCAGTTTGTGATGTAATTTACTAAAATTGGAT
>JAFMSR010000010.1:42548026-42786839 GCA_022818135.1 Saxidomus purpurata | reverse complement strand
ATTTCATACTTATATTCAAACAATTACAAAAACGTCTGGTGCAATATGGCAAGAACATGATTAAAGAAATGATGATTTGATCACCTTAAATTTAAAGCATCACATGCCCCATCACAGATCACATGATCTGTCACATGTCACATACTTTGAATCACATGACCTGTAACACATCAAAAGACCAATCTACTGTCAAAGGATGTATCAAATGTCACAGACATATCAAAGATAACATGACCCAGCACATGTCACATGACCAATCACATGTCACATGACCAATCACATGTCCATTCAGCAGCATTTTCAAGTACCTCCATACTTAATTATGTCTTCGTATAAGTATTACTGTAAATTTAGATATAACCTAATAATTCATGTACATTTGTATAATAAATTGAATATTCATATAGATGATAAATATGCAACACTTGTAAATGAATAATAATAACTAGTAAAAATCAAAGATACAACAAAAATCACAATATAAGGGAAAGGTATAGGAGATATAAAAGTTTATACAGATCTTATTCAACAACTTTAAACATTATATCAAGCAGTAACATTTACAGAATATGGCATCATGCAGACATTAACATGTATATATTGCAACAAAATAATTCCTAGTCTTTCATTTGCTAGATAAACAATTTACCAAATTTCAATTTGTCATGTGTCTGAAAGTTATGTATATTTAGTCACATGTTTTCGCCATTTTATAAATCTTTTCATCTAGTCAAACAAAAGGCCCTGAACTTTAACTAAAATTTCATTTTCAGCAGTAGTTAATGATTATATTGAACATGATATGTTCGTAAAAAATGTATGACCCTCTGATGGCAGCCTATCAGTTGTTTTGTAATAAAGGTTGCCGTGACCACGACCTGTTGACCTCAAAATAAATAGGGTCATCCAATAGACATTACCAACCTACCAATTTTGAGGTCACCAGGTCAAAGCATTCTGTAGTTATTGATGGGAAAATTACACCATAAACAGCATTATTTACATCCAATTTAGCCCAATGGATCAAATTTAAAAATGAAATTTAATGGGTGATTCTCACAAAAATATTTTTTGTGGGGTATTTCCCATGTTATAATTTCTTTTGAAGTTTTAATCAACTCCTAGAGCACTGGATTCCACTTTTAAATGACGATTTTTGTTGGCTTTTAAACATGGGTTCTGTTGCAGAATTATTCTATGATAAATTCAAAGATTAATTTAAGAACTTTGTGCTCTATCTACATCCCAACATTCCAACAACATAAAGAAAGATGTAATACATGAATATCAAAAGGGGCCTACTAGGTGAATGATGGTGCAGGAAATGACGTTTGAAGTGATATGTCAAGTTATTTTTGATGTATACACCATCTTGCCTTCATTACAGTTGCACCAGGCATCACCTAAATCTTGTTATTTGCAAAGGAACTGATTAACCCCAACTAATATTTTGATAAATTGTATGACAAATTTGATAAATTTCACCTAGTGGGTCCCTTTTTTGTAAACATTGTCATAATACATGACAAACACTTTGCCAAATTAAGGCTATATGTATAAATATCATCAAAATGCCCCTGACCCGATCCTACCTCAGTCCAGCGTTACCATATATTATCTGGTTTACATCTTTTCAATACACAATCACTGTATGTATGTAATTCTATATTTAGCTGAAGTTAGCACATTTGTTAATTTTGAGACATTGTCAAGCACAATACTGTAAACCAATTTATTTTCGCGCCAATTAATGTTCGCGTTTTTTTATGTCGGACTGATTCGTTGATATTAAATTCGCGTTTTTAATAAAAAAAAAAGTATGGATAAATTTTTTGTGAATTCTAAAGTTCGCGGAAAACTGACCTTCGCAATTATTGCGAAAATAAATTGCATGTGAAAATTAGTTGGTTTACAGTTAATTACACAAAGGTAAATTTCAACACGTCTGAGACATACTAAAATTGTTTGGTCACAACTAAAAGTGATATTACTCTTTAAAATGGCCATATTGAATTTTGGCCAAGGAAAAAGTTTAAAACAAAATATACGGGTTTACAGTTTCGAGACTAAAACAATATAGATATCCGAAACATATCGATTGAATTTTAGAGTTATCTACCTTGAATTTGGAGTAAACTGAATGTATTAATAGTCTATAGAAAATAGCGTTTTTAAACTGTCCGTCCGACATAGTTACTCGTTGTCAAAGTAAGTACAACATTGGAAAGCTTATGATATTAGTTTTCTAAAGATTTGTAATTTGATACATTTTATTTAACCACAAAGGTTAAACCGGACCAAATACTGGAAATTTAACGTAGAAGTTATATATAGGGACAAGCAGACAGTAACATTTACTTGATAAAAATAGACAGGAAATAGCCCTGTCTGAAATTGTAAACTAGTGTATAATGTTTAAAAACACCCAAGAGAAGAGTTTCACCAAGTTATTTCACTTACTGACAGTTGGAATTGAAAAGGTACCTCAACTAAAAGGCAGTGATTTCCATTTCTGATTATGGACATCCAAGAAAGAATTTAACAGATTTTTACTGAATTCTATGGGAATAAAAAGTCTATACACAATTATAATATATCTTTGTTACAATTTCATCGCCCCATAGCTTCAGTAATATTCATTCCCAAGGAGTATAAACCAATGATAAATGTCTTTCTTACAATCAAGATGGGTCACTCTTAACAGTAATATCACTTTAATGCCTAAAAGTTCATCTTACAGCAGCACATTAACATGTACAATTAAAACTAAAATGACAACAATTCTTACTCAATTATCAAAACATCTATCTGTTGCATAGTATATTGGAAAGTCACAGGGATCTGTCATGGCATCATTTTCCGATTTTTTTTCTTAATTTTCATTGTGGCAACTAATAAAGCTCCTGTATCTTATAAACACACTAATGCAAAATTTCCCCCCAAAAAATCTCTAAGGCCAGTCTGAAACTGGTTATAAATAGAAATGATGTCAGTATTTATACTGGCCAATCATATGGCGGAGATTTTAGACTGATCTAAGAAGTGTGTGTAACCTTAGACTCAGATGCACAATCTGATCATAGTGCTAAAGAAATTGATGTGCATAGCTAGCTGTGGCTGTTTTAATCCAGTTATCAAAATCTAATAACAAAAATGATAATAATAGAAATAAAAATATACTAAAATTTTTTTTTAATTGGCATCACATGTAATGGCATTCAGATTGCATACTACATCAATGATCAATTTAAATAAATCATAACTAGGATGTGCTGTTACTTCATGTATACCATGGTCGTTTTCTCAACCAGCGGATGGTGTACCCAGAGTCAACACGTATTTTTATAGATGCTGCTTCTGCTGCACGTACAGTCTCCTTCACTGCTTGCATCAGGTTCTGCGCATTACCAACCAACATCTCTGTTGCTTCCTGGTCTTCTTCTGAACCTATAAATAACAATGACATCATAAATCATACATATTAATAGCAATGACATTGTATATCATGCTTATAAATAGCAATGACATCATAAATCATACCTATTAATAGCAATGACATGGTATATCATGCTTATAAATACCAATGACATCATAATTCATACCTATAAATAGCAATGACATTGTATATCATGCTTATAAATAGTAACAACATAATACATCATACCTATGAATATCAAAGATATACTGTCCCTATGAAAAGTAATGACTCATAGATAGAGCCACTGCACTGCAATGATATACATATAATAAATACAGCATTTAGGCTCACAGCTTTGAGTACAATTTAAGCAGTAAAAGTGTCTTTACATTAAGCCAGATAACATATAATAGATAGAGAACTGAAAACATGTATAGTATTATGCAAGAGCAAACCATTAGATTGCAATTTTCTTTCATTCTCTTCATTTGTTTGAAAGAAAACTTTCTAAAATTTGTTAATCTGAAATTTCCATAAACATGTCAAATGTCTTATATAAGTATTACATAAGAGTGTTTTATAGTTATGAAATTTCTAATACTTAACTAAACATATGACAATGCAAAATGGTGCAGGTAACATTCCTTATGATTTCTTTCAAAACCTTGTATTTAACCTAGCAGTAATACCTGCATGAATATTTAATTACATCACTATGACATCACAAATGCATGTTGTATTTTTGAAATCAGATAAAATCAGAGGAGGTATGTAAAATCTTAGATTTAGTAAATATGCAAATCAGACACACTATTAAATTAGACATGCCCCTTTTTTCAAAACTTAATTTTGAACCCCCTTTCATGATTGTTTTTCACCTGAAGCTGATAACATGTAGGTTACCATGTCTCAATACATTTCTGAAGCTGTTGTATTTTTATAGCAGTAATACCTGCATGAACTATGACATCACAAGTATAAAATGGCCACCACCATCATCTTCCATTTTCAAAATTTTCAATCTTCAATGTCATCACAACACAGACATATTTTTCTGACATAAGCGTCACATGCAGTATCATTTGACCGAATACATTGTGAAGGAGGAAAAGTTACCTGCATTACGAGGTTCAGAGTCTAAATATATATATATATTACTAGGGTCTTTGAAATTGAAAGACTAAAATCTTTCTACCCCTTGTTATTCAGGCATGTCTATATGTATGTACGCCTTTTAGATAGGCTGTCTTTCTCCTCAAATAAATCACTAGCAAATACATGTACTAGTCTACATATATATCAAAGACTACCACTGCAAATAACAAGCATTATAAAGCAGACTTACTAGATTCTGTTTCCATGGCAACCAGAAAGCAAGCAGGAAAAGAAAACAAAAAAACAAAAAAAGTTAGTGAAGTTAAGAAAATGCACAGCAAATGCTTCATGTTGTTAGACAAAAATGCTCACAAAAGCCTTCTTTAAATTAACTGCATCATGGCAAAATCACCTTTTTGTTATACTGTTTCCCCTACTGTAGAGGTTTAAACACCTGTTTCAATAGTATTTAAGTTATTTAAATGTGGGCAGTTAACCTAATAATTCTACATGGCATGGGCCAGTATTAGACTCCAATCTCCTGTACCAAAGGGAGGACTGAACCTATGAACAGTGAGAGATTTTGACTGCAAGTCAGCTACATCAACACTTAACTACAACCTTAACTGCTCAACTGCAACCTCACAAATACAACTACAACCTTAACAACTCCGCTACAACCTTAACAGCTCAACTGCAACCTTACCAACTCTGCTACAACCTTAACAGCTCAACTGCAACCTTAACAACTCTGCTACAACCTTAACAGCTCAACTGCAACCTTAACAACTTTGCTACAACCTTAACAGCTCAACTGCAACCTTAACAACTCTGCTACAACCTTAACAGCTCAACTGCAACCTTAACAACTCCGCTACAAACTTAACAGCTCAACTGCAACCTTAACAACTTCGCTACAACCTTAACAACTCAACTACATCCTTAACAACTCAACTACATCCTTAACAACTCAACTACATCCTTAACAACTCAACTACATCCTTAACAACTTCGCTACAAACTTAACAACACAACTACATCCTTAATAACTCAACTACATCCTTAACAACACAACTACATCCTTAACAACTTCGCTACAACCTTAATAACTCAACTACATCCTTAACAACTCAACTACATCCTTAACAACTCAACTACATCCTTAACAACACAACTACATCCTTAACAACTCAACTACATCCTTAACAACTCAACTACATCCTTAACAACTCAACTTCATCCTTAACAACTCAACTACATCCTTAACAACACAACTACATCCTTAACAACTCAACTACATCCTTAACAACTCAACTACATCCTTAACAACTTCGCTACAAACTTAACAACACAACTACATCCTTAATAACTCAACTACATCCTTAACAACTCAACTACATCCTTAACAACTCAACTACATCCTTAACAACTCAACTACATCCTTAACAACTTCGCTACAAACTTAACAACACAACTACATCCTTAATAACTCAACTACATCCTTAACAACACAACTACATCCTTAACAACTTCGCTACAACCTTAATAACTCAACTACATCCTTAACAACTTCGCTACAACCTTAACAACTCAACTACATCCTTAACAACTCAACTACATCCTTAACAACACAACTACATCCTTAACAACTCAACTACATCCTTAACAACTCAACTACATCCTTAACAACTCAACTACATCCTTAACAACTCCGCTACAACCTTAACAACTCAACTACATCCTTAACAACTCCGCTACAACCTTAACAACTCAACTACATCCTTAACAACTCAACTACATCCTTAACAACTCAACTACATCCTTAACAACTTTGCTACAAACTTAACAACACAACTACATCCTTAATAACTCAACTACAACCTTAACAACTCATCTACAACCTTAACAACTCAACTGCAATGCAAGAGTAACAATTACAACTCACCTGCAACTTTAACAATACAACTGCAACCTTAACAACTCATCTTCAACTTTAACAACTCAACAACAATCTTAACAATTCAAGTTCAACTTTAACAGCTCAACTTCCACCTTAACAACACAACTATAACCTTAACAACTAAGCTACTCCTTGCTGCATTGTGTACATAAAGAAATGCATTTAGAAATGAAGTAGAAAGCCTCCATGTTCAGGTAATTATTGAACAAATAAAAAAAAGCTTACATACAGTCATGAAACCTCTTGCATTCATGGCAAGGACAAGAAATATTCTACACTTGCACTCACAATACATTCTTTTCACATTTTGATTCCTTGGGTTTTTTTTGCTATTGAAGTTTAAATACCATAAACTTTGAAATCAACCCGCATTTTTGCTTCAATACAAATGATATTATGTCTTCTATACACCATTATAGGTGCAGTATTGATGAAAAAGAGTGTACATTTTGGCATGATGCAGTTCAAACGATGCAAACAAGTAAAGCAAGATATAATTATGTACATTTATACAGTAAAACCAAATATATTTTTCAATTTTTCATTTTAGCATCTAAATAATGATCTGAATATTGTTCAGTCATGCAAAGTTTATCTACCCAGTGTACTTCGCTTCTTTCAACATGTTATGTAAATTGGGAAATTTTTATGTGATGAAAACTTTGCAATTTGAGAGCAGACGGACTTATTCACTCATTTTCAAATTTGTAAAAGGAGAATTCTCTAATAGTAAATGTATGTGAAATGAATCTTTCGTGAGATTTTAAGAATTAGCGAAGTTGGACATTCACGAAAATAGCAAAAATTAATTCATCGCATATACAACCCAATTTACAGTATCTGACAACTTCCAAGTAGAAATTTTTGTCTGTGGTTACGCTAAATGGATACGAGTCCAAGTGGATCTCTTTTTTTGAAGTCCGAAAAAGTCAGGCTTTACAGTCAAAATATAAAATGAAAGTAAATACAATGTGTAGGCAAGTTATAGTAGTAATCATAGATAAAAGAGTACATGTACATTCATGCTCATGTATAGTGTACATTCTACATTCATGTTGCATAATAATTATACAAATTACATGTCACAAAATTCTGTATGCTATTTTTAATTATACATAAATGCAACAAATTTTTGTAATTAGATTTTAATTCATTTTCATGCATTTGTTTAATGCTATTATTTACAGACATTTATTCATTAGCATAATTAACTGTTGGTAAATAATAATCAGTGAACTTATTACTGATCAGTTAATGTTATGATGGGTGGGGTAAATAACACGTGTTGCTCCATACGATGCAAAAAGTGCCTTATTCAGACATTAATCAAACACCTGTCAACAGTGCTTCCATCAACCAAAATGCTTCCGTTAGCTGTTTCGTTCTGAGCTTTTCCAAGAAATAATACAACTGGTCTATACAAATGCCTATTTGCACTCCTCTGACACCCAACTGCCCCATTATCTAACACTCACAAAGAGGGGTTGGCAGTGCACAGAGCCTGCTAGATGGACCATGTAAAGGCAAGTATCTGGGTCTTCATCAACAATGCATCAGGTAATCTGATTGGTCAGGCAATGCATCAGGTAATCTGATTGGTCAGGCAATCATCACTAAACATACAGTGCCTTATTTTCTGCAAATCTAGAAATTTACCCAAAAGTACCCTTAACCATCAAACCAACATCTCTTGCATGGTTTATTCTTGGAAAAGCCCTTGAACTATCACAGTATTATTTCTTCAGTGAAAATTGCAGCAACTAAAATAGTACAGAAATAATTAATGAATAATTTGAAGTTCTTCTGCTGATAAACTTAATGAACTTTCAAATCTTCAATTATTTTACATAATAATTTTTACATAAAATACTTCTCAGTACTTCAGTTTTTCCAAACTGTAGTCACGGCTACCAGAAGTATGGTAAATTTCGTACAAAACGATTCCGGATATAGTGATATTCCGGATACAAGGAACAGATTTTAATAGTCCCAAGGAGTTCGTTATATGTGGAGTTTACCGTATTCAAATTCTAGTTATCAATTTGTACAGGATATCGTTTATCATTATTACGACGAGTCATTCGTTTGAAACGAAGCACTAGAGACACCATGCATGACACACGTGCGTTGAAGTTTACCGCAGGCTATTTCACTGCCATCAGGGGCTGGGATAGGCTCTGTGAGAGAAATGTTTACATGTAAACTCTTCATCAAACATTTTACACGCAAGTGTGAACATTTGATCTAAAGACACTCAACTCTTCAAACCAACTTATCCTAATATGGATATGAACGTCCTTTTGACAGGTCAGAACTTTACATCAAAACTAAAACCCAACACCTGTTTTATTCCTGTTTATATCCCTCGTTATGATACGTAACATTCTAAGCTTGTGCAAGCGACATGGTTTATCACATCCTTTGACTCGCTGTGGCATACATATCCTATACATCACAATAACAAACCCCAAACCCCCGTATCCTGAACCCACAACCTAAAATTGCTTAAATCTCATCCATTCAGTTAGTGTAACGTTGAATTAAATGATTCCTCAAAATTGTTCTAAGTTTTAAATATTCAAGGTATTCTAGTATACTGTGAACAGACTAAAAACAGTAAGTTTATAAAACAGAAAAAAAAAATTCTTTTCAAACATTTTCTCTTTTTGCAGAATCTAATATTTAGAAAAACTACTTTGTTTTTTAAATGTATCAAAAATTTCCATCTTTCATAATCGTATGTAAGTATTTGAGACACAGTCCAAGGACTGTGAAGAACCATTTGTCACATACAGTACAATTACACAATTACACAATAAAACAAAACAATTTTCCAGATAATAAATAATGACAACTACAGATTATGTTTTCGTGATTTATGCTCAGGTACCTGCTGCCTCGTCTGAAATCAAGGATCAAGCTCATATAGCATCTCACTATACAAAATTATCTCCCTTTGCTATAATTGTTTACTCCATTAACTAAGGTTGTACATGTAGATTGAGCATCTCACTATAACCCCCTTTTCATAATTCCCCACCCCCCCCCCTAAAATTATCTCCCTTTGCTATAATTGTTTACTTCATTCACCAAGATTGTACATGTAGATTTAGCATCTCACTATATAAAATTATCTCCCTTTTGCTATAATTGTTTACTCCATTACCAAGGTTAGAATGTAATTTAGCATCTCACTATCAAAATTTCTCCCTTTCCTATATGTTTTCCCTTCATATTTTTTCCCTTTCCTATATTTTTCCCCCCCCCAACCAAAAACTAAAAAAAAAATTTAGCATCTCATTATACAAAATTACCTCCCTTTTCTATAATTGTTTACTCCATTAACTAAGGTTGTACATGTAGATTTAGCATCTCACTATACAAAATTCTCTCCCTTTGCTATAATTGTTTACCCCATTAACCAATGTTGTACATGTAAATTTTTAGCATATTACTATACAAAATTATCTCCCTTTGCTATAATTGTTTACTCCATTAACCAAGGTTGTACATGTAGATTTAGCATCTCACTATACAAAATTATCTCCCTTTGCTATAATTGTTTACCCCATTAACCAAGGTTGTACATGTAGATTTAGCATCTCACTATACAAAATTCTCTCCCTTTCCTATAATTGTTTACTCCTTAACCAAGAAATTTTCACCTCCTTGACTAAGGTCATACTTAATGAATAGATGTATTCAAACTCTACTTTTCATATGAATCACTTGTATGAATACGAAAGACAACAAAATACAGCGGTTTCATGACAAACCCTAAACAAAGACTGAACACTTGCAATTCGATAGCTGAAACATTGTTTGCATGCACACATTACACAATTCTGATTGCTGAATTAATGTCAATTTGTCAAATTCTTCATAAAAGAACACATAGGAGATGAAAGTCTGTTGGTTTTTTTTGCTTCTTTCAAGAATGATCTACACATAAAACATCACATTTCATCTTTTATGTGAATTGTATAGTGTCTTTAAATGAATTTTGTATGAATATTTTGCATTTATTCTTGATTTCACTTTGTTTCAAGAGGAGTTTCATTGATTACACCTGTTTTCAGCAAGAGTGATCTACCTTGGTTTAAACAGCATTTATTCAATAAATGCATATACAATATTTCTGTTAAATAACAGCAAGCTCTAAGCTTATTTAAGATTTCTCTCCTTAAAATGACCTACCTTGAGCTCCTAACATTGTTGCCTTCACTGTGGAGAGTATCTTCAGCTGGGTACCAATGGTTGGTATTCTCTCACAAACTTGTAACAAATTCTGCAAAGAGCCAGGACAAAGTCTGCTATGTATGTATGCTTATTCAAGGTTAGCTAGAGCAGTGACTTATCAGCTTTTCAGCACATAGATCATAGGTTATTTGGCAGAACTGCCAACTTTTGCATACAGCCTGTTTCCTACCATGAAAATTGGATACTCCAAAGCATTTCATTTAAAAAACAAGAAGACACGGCACTGCCGCCAAAGCAGGTTTAAACGGCAACTGTAGAAATTGTAGCGTTAAAATAAACAATCACCTTGACTCCCCCCACCCCTCCCTGCAAAGAAATTTATTTTTTGCTGAAACAATTTAAAAATTGAAGACAATTTTTCTCACCCCCCCCCCTATTACACCCCCCCCCCCCCCCCCCCCCCCCCCCCCCCCCCCCCCCCCCCCCGCGCCCCCCCCCCCCCCCCCCCCCCCCCCCTTTTGTCTTAACTTTATTTTTAGTAACAGTGACCTTGACCCTAATGACCTTGACACCCCCCAATTTTTTGTTAATTAAAACAATTTAAAAACCAAAAAAAATATCTATTTTAAGTAACAGTGACCTTGACCTTGACCCTATTGATCTTAACCCAGTGACCGAGAGCTTCCTCTCCACGCAAGCTTCCTACACATCAATTTTCATTACAACTGGTCACTCCTAACTCAAGTTATTGAGCGGAAACCATTTTTCTATTTTTAGTAACAGTGCCCTAGACCTTGACCCTAGTTACCCCAAATGGGATCCCAAGCTTCGTCTCCACACAAGCTACCTACGCACGGAGTTTCATTGCAATTAGTCACTCCTAACTTAAGTTATTGAGTGGAATCAATTTTTCTATTTTTAGTAACAGTGCCCTTGACCTTGACCCTAGTGACCCCAAATGCATTCCCAAGCTGCATCTCCACGCATGCTTTCTACACACTAAGTTTCATTGCAATTGGTCAATCCTAACTGGACCCCGTGACTTATGAACCGGACTTTAAAATCTATTTTAGTAACAGTGACCTTGACCTTGACCCTAGTGATCCAAAATGCAATCCCAAGCTGCGTCTCCATGCAAGCTACCTACACACCTAGTTTCATGCAATTGGTCACTCTTAACTCAAGTTATTGAATGGTAACCAATGTTTGACGCTTCGCCAGCCTGACTGCCCGCCACGCCATACATCCCAACACCCAGTGGCGCCGCCCAGCCCAACATCCGCTAGCGCTTCCCAAAAAAAAAACCTGCTTAACAATGAAAATTAAAAAAGAAGTTCTTTGCTTTAACAGCCTGGCCAGAGTTACCTCCCTTTAGGCACCAATAGTGCTACAATTTGTCTGAAACCTTTGATATGCAATGAGCCAATACAGCAGAACGATGCTCTTATTAAGATATAACATCTTAATAATTATATAAGAATAGCCTTCACTCAATTATTTAGACCTATCTCAAACACTGCTAAAAACTGTCTACACTTCCTGTCAGTCAAAGATCTTAATGTTGATTAGTTAAATTCCTGTCTGTAACAAACATTTCAAGACAGTCAAATAAAACATTGACCAGTATTCAGTAAACTCGAATCAATAGTTTTCCAAAAGTGTAAATCAAAGACTGCATGTTACTTATGCAAAGTGATCGCCTATCCATGAATTTTTCATGAAACAAAATACTGATAAAATATTTCTACAGTCTTACTGTTCTCATTTTCTTATCCGTGCACTCGGCAGCCAGTTTCTTGGCAAGTCGTGTCACCTCCTCGGAAGCCTCGGCTATGGCTTTGGCTGTAGAGATCAGATCTTTCTTTGTTCCACCTTCACCTCTGTAATTTGAAACAAACAATACCATGCATCATCAGAGCTTATGTTCTTGACCGCTCTTAATCTCAAGTACTGTACTTTGAGATTTTGCGTGTCGTAAAATTAGATTACTTTACCAAGTTTGACATTATGCTGACAACATGTGTCTCCCTGGTGAGTTTTGATCATAAACATATCCAGACAAACTTGATTACAACACAAAGCTTCACTGTAAGGAATGCCATTCAAACATAGCTGACTAGTTGACTAAGCTTCACCGTAAGGAAGGCCATACATAGCAATACATACCTGACTAGTTAACTTAGCTTCACCGTAAGGAAAGCCATTCATACATACCTGACTAGTTAACTTAGCTTCACTGTAAGGAAGGCCATACATACCTGACTAGTTAATTAAGCTTCACCATAAAGAAGGCCAGACATACCTGACTAGTTAATTTAGCTTCACCATAAAGAAGGCCATACATACCTGACTAGTTGACTACGCTTCACCATAAAGAAGGCCATACATAGCTGACTAAGGTTGACTACGCTCACCATAAAGAAGGCCATACATATCTGACTAGTTGACTAAGCTTCACCATAAAGAAGGCCATACATACCTGACTAGTTGACTAAGCTTCACCATTAGGAAGGCCATTCTTTTTGCTGCAGCAATAATCTCATTATCCTTGCTGGACCACTGTTTAGCTTCCATATGAAGAGCATGTGCTGCCATCTACAATCAGAAGTGTAACATGTATAAATGTGCATCTGTGTTAATGATTCACTATAGCCACCCCTTACCTTTGATCTATTTGCATTATTAACATGCTTAGTACAGAAATTCACATTTGACCTCTTTGTTAACTTTATGAAAGGTAGAAAGACTTTAGATACTTTTGCAGAGAATCCACTGTATCATAAAAGCTCCTGTATTTCCTTAACAAAACCAGTGACTCTGGAACTCCATATAAGGGCCAGGATGTTAGCTTAGGGGTTCCATCATTTACAATACAATAACAGATTTGTGAATGATACTGGTCTTACCATAATAGGCTGATTTTCCTGAGGTATTGGGAAATGCATGTCATCTTCATCATCGGTCTCTGGAAGTGGTGGGCGTGGCGGCATTGTATCCGATGGCAACGGAGGGCGGGGTGGTCCTTCTGTAAATACATTAGATAATCTGCATTTGAAAACATTTTCCACATTTTATTAACCTAGTTAAACAAAACTTTTCCTCTTACTAACATACAACAATATTTTTATATACTACACTGATTATTTGTGGTATAGTTTGTACAAAAGATTTCTATATAGTCTCTAACAAAATGACAAGCCATGTTCCATGCAAAACAAATTGAAGTTGAATATCTTATGTAACTTACGACTGTATTACATGGAAACCTCTTTTTCTTCATCAACAACCCTATTTTTTCCTGTTTTTTTTTTTCAAAAACATGCAGTATATTTACTTGTATACTAAAAATCATTCTGATTTGTGTATGCAAACTACTACAGTCCTCACAATCAGCTCACAATGTTATGCTTTTCTTTTTTTTCCCCAATACATGCAGACGGCAAAATCCATGATCTATTAAATATATGTCTACGCATTCCAATAACAACAGTTACTGTCTTATGCCAAACACCGATTTCAAACAAAATGCAAATAAGACGGATACATTCATCTTCTAAAAGTGAAATCACAATTTCCATGTATCACTGTACATTAGATTCAGATACATGTACAATCTATTGACAAACACAGGGGTATAAGACTTAACTTAAAATTCAAGGAACAAGAGCTGCCAGTTCAAAGCAAATATAATTATTCCCTCGAAGTGCAGCTTTGGTTCTTAAACCTGATTTACTCAAAATATAACAACCCCTAATTTATGCTGGACAAACTTAAGACATGACAAAGGGATAACATTCATAATTGGGGCTATGTAGAGTTATGGTTCTTATGCATTGTGCTCCTCCTTGTTGACATCTATCTTTACTCAAAGTTCAAGGTCAATCCTGTGAAAAGTAAAAAAGTGTGTGGGGGGAGAGGGGGCTGGACCAGCATTCAGACTGACAGATTATTTGATTACTCAGACTCAAAGCCAAGACTCTTAACCCAGAGGTTGTGGGTTCATATCCTGGCAGTGTCATTTGATAGTGACCTCCACAATCCCTTCTTTCGGTGCAAGTACTGGTCAGAACTCAAGGAAGCAGTCATGGAGAATAGTTAATATAAATTGCCAGAATTAGCTGTACACTCTAATAATAGTCTGTAAAATTAGTAAGTTTAAACTAAACCTGTTAAGAGCATACATGATTATGTGTGCAATAATAATACTGGTACATTAAATGTGTTGGGTGAGATCTTGAGACATCATTCAAGACTTCTACTGACTTAAATTCACAGTGTTTTGTTAAAAAGATTACTTAATTTCAAAACAAAATGGATTAATGAAGAATAGCATCCCATATACATAAACAATTAAAACAGTAAACTCCGGATATAGCGAAATTCTGCATACATGGAACAAATTTTATGGGAAATGAATATGCTTTACAGATATAACGTACTCTGGATATAAGGAACAAATTTAAAATGGTCCCCCCTCCAAGGAGTTTGGTACGGAGTTTACTGTAGTTAAAATACATAACACAAGCAAAAACATAATGCTGTGGTTTCCATATTCATAGAACAATAGAGAATTTTCCAAACTTCAATACTGCAGTGTTCATGTTATGAATGGTGAATGTTCAGCTGAACTTGTGTGATCAGTCACCTGCACGACACAACTACCTGCCTTCAACTGCCAGTACTGATATATCCTAAACACTCAATTTTAGGATACACGGGTTTTAAAACGAAGTAGACACCTGCTTTATGTGGCCATTTTTATTCTTCTCCTAGGTTTGCTACCTAACATATGTTTCAGGGTACAAAGGGCCCTCTGAGAACAGGCATGGAAACCACTGCATTGTTTTAACTTTACTAACCAAACAAACTGTTGGAACATGCCTGAAAAACTGAAATAAACTGTATCAATTAAAGCAAATGTTGAAATTTTCATTTAGTGTACAGCATATATACATGTGCTATTCATGTACATACAGGATGACGGTACGGAAAAGGGAACTTTTTGGATAATGCTGCGGCAAAATGCAGGGTATATTATAAAACCATATAAATTCCTGTGATAAAAGCCAGTGCTATCTGCAAAGAATTGAATGAAAGCTCAGAATCTTTGTTCTGCATGACTTAAAATGTACATGTATTTAGTGTTATTAATCTTGTTTTTTTCTTTCAAAGTTTTCTTTGCATAAATACAAATCAAAGGGAGATAACACTAAAACAGAATGTTATGGATACTTGGCAGTATGAACATTTCAACACAGTAGATTAGATTTTCATTCCTTAAATAAATACAGGAAAACATAATAAAGGCCCAAGAAGCAACTTCCTGTTAGATGCAAGGGGTTGGTCAAACTGTCGAGTACAAAAATATCTGTATCAGGAAAAGACAGGAAAAACCCGTTATTTCAAGACATGTTATAAAATTTGGGAGTGTATGCAAAAACAATGTAACACTTAAATTTCAGTTACAATAAAAGAACAATCCCATATATCTAGGATGTAATGTTTTGGTGACAATTTATGCAAACCTCGTTATATTTGCCAGCATATCACATGCAAGGTGATTCACTATTTTGCAACAATTAGCAAAAAAAATTGACCCTCTCGCAAACATTACGACTTTTACACAGCCCTATATAAATCAGGGTTTCTGGTGAGTTAGAAAATTATCTTTCTATATATATATATATTATTTTCAATTCCGAACATTTACATACTGGTGAGTACTAGTAACAAATGTGCAAGTCATAAAATTTTCTGGAAAACCTAAATTAATGACTGAAATTTTTGTGTTACATATTAAAACTTTTTCATTCCAGAACATTCATTCTAGCAAATGTCCTTGACCTTCATAATATGAACTGTACTGTGGTGGCGGAGGTATCGGAGGTGCCGCCGGAGGTGGAGGTGGTGCCGGTCTGTGAGCGGCACTTTGCTGCTCTTTCTTCATCGCCGCTGTAATGGGACAAATTCTACATTTATAATTCAGACATTCAGTGCGTAGATCTAAATCAAACTTGCATATAATCATAGCCTCTATTTTCAAATACTCTATAAACTGCAAATCTGGTACTGCAAACATCTGTAATGCATCTATGTTTTCATCTTTCTAAATTTTTCTATATCAGGTTATAAACAGTAAGCCGATTCAGTAAAAGGCAGCATGTTATGTTGTACCAGATTGGCAAAGTTCTTGCCAGTAAAGGTAACTGTAGTTTGAATTCAGGCTGGTTGAGCTAGTAAAAGAGTTTACACTGACCGAGCCATTCTTACACTCTTCTCACAGATCCTGCACTGAAACCTTGCCCGAAAACATCTACAATTTTTCTTTTACTATTTGAAAAAGCAGAGAAACTTAACCAAAGCAAAGCAAACATTTAGTTCTATTTAAATATCTTTTTCAGGAACTTCCCTTCCACAACGTGGCAATACCAAGTTTACCTTTTCTGTCAAAATCTTATCTTAGTATGTAAGTATATTTAAATGATGCTTTCTAATATATGTAGTTTCATAATACGTATATTATCTAACTGATGGCGTACATTAAAATATACATGTCTACAGCTTCATACATCACTATATTATAATGCTATATTCATAATGCCTAATTAATCATTAATCACTACCCAGTAAAATCTATAACGGACTGTTTAACTACAATCAGTATAGTAAAAATAAATAAATATAACATTTCAATCATTTTCAAGCACCTGGCACTGTTTTCCAGCAACAGTTAAGGGTTTACAATACCTTTTCCTTTCATCAATGATTTGATACACTGTTGACCAATATCATTAAACCCGTTCCGCTAAAAAAAAACCACCCTTCCATTGCTGACAGCGATTCCACTTTTCCAAGTAGTGCAGATCATGATTAGCCTGCACGACCATGTTCAATATGGCACCCCTTTTTGAACATTAATGGTACAGTCCAAATTCAAAGATGGACAAATCCAAGGTGAGCATTAGCTGACATACTGTGCAGGCATCAGATCTGTAAACTTGGTTATACCCAAGCAGTACAGTCTCCCCTTTTATTACAAATTCATAACATTTAAAGATTTCAAAAACCATTCACTCCCCTGCTCCACCTATTAAAAGTATTATGTTATCTTGAACAAAATTCAATAACAGAAAATTAACAAAACAGTAGAAAACAATCATGCATTGCACAGAAAATCAACATAAACAAGAAAAAAGAACAAAACCCAAGTATCAAACAAAGAATGATATGAAATGAGAAATGAAAAGCCTTAGTTCTGTTTGCAAATGAAACTGGTTAACTAATCTATGTAACTTAAATTTAAAAGGAACTATAAAATGGACAATCTCCAAACAAGTGTAAAAACGATCTACAAGGAAACGGTTGCTCTGGTAACGAGCCGTACTTTTACATCATTCTGCTCTATATAGTTTCTATAACAAAAAACAATTCTTCTATGATTCAAAAACTGAAAATAAAATAGCAATCACACTCTGATAGATAAAAATAATGTGAGTAAAGGGAGACAACTAACAGAAAATATTTGTTCACAGAAGAGCTAAAGACTGTTAAAATTAGATATCTGCTAAATTATTTTTTTCCTATGATCTACATTAAACTATATAATTATGTTTTGTGTTATCTAAAATTGTCACTCATATATTTTAGTTAGTATGTGGGCAACTGATATACATTTTGTGCTAGGTACCTTCATGTGCTAAAGCCTGGGCCATTTGGGCGGAGCCCGGCCCACCATCCGCAAACTGATCTGGAACTATAGTTAGATCGTAATGATATCAAAAAACCTTGCTAATATCTTGCTATCTCATCATCCAATACAATATATTTGATACATTAAAACTTGCATATATAATTTGATAAATGTGATATATTTCCTCTAAATCTCACACCATTCAGTATTTTCATTATTGTATTGTATTTTTATGTTGCAATGATTTTTATTAGTTGCCGTGGTAAAGTATTTGGTAGAAAGTGTTACTCATCTAGGGCATTAACTGTATGAAATAAGAGCTGTCTGAATGACAGCACACTCAACTATTCTCAGTGCTTGCTAATAAAACCAAACATTTGTTAGTAAAAGGCAAAACAAAAATCTGTTGATTTCCTAAGTTTGATACTCTTGAACACAACAGCAAAGTTTCAAATCAATAATAATATTTCTATAATTTCTAAGAACAAAACGGGAAATAATTTTTTCAAAATTTAAGCTAATGAGTTGTGGGACTTGATGGTATGACCTAGTTCATTAATCCTGAAGACCTGTGTAAAACAAGTTATCAGTCACGGTGACCTTGACCTTGGAGGTAGTGGGCCCCAAACCCTTACATGGCCTACCTGTATGGTAAACTGTCCTAATGTCAGCCTTCAGTAATACTGGCTCTGTAGTTGAAAAGATGTAACAAGAAAACAGCTTGCAGTAAAACTTTAACCCGACGATATCAATCATGGTGTCCTTGACCTTGAAAGTAGTGGCTCCCAAACCGATACACTGACTCCCTTTATGGTGAACTATCCTTATGTAAAGTTTCATTAAGATAGGAGCTGTAGGTGCAAAGATATAACAAGAAAACGAAGCTTGCCAAAAAACTTTAACTAACGACATCAATGCCAGAGCGAGTAGAATAGCTCTCCATATTCTTCCAACAGGCAAGCTAAAAAGTGAAAATGATGATGATGATGATGATGTTGATGATGTTAACATATTTCAGTCATAGATATAGACAATAGTTAATCAAAATAAAATACAACACATTTTTTGGTTGCGAGTCAGTTTCAACTGAATTAGTGACACTAACATCCCGTTCTCATATTGTGAACCACCAAATATCAAGCTATATGGGAAAATTAGAAATCTTAAATTCAATAATGGCTGTCATAAAAGTCTGAAATACAAAGGATAAATATAACAAAATCTCATGGTTAAGTACTCTACCATAACAGTAATCTCATGGTTAACTGTATTACCATTACAGTAATTTCATGGTTAACTGTATTACCATAACAGTAATCTCATGGTTGACTGTATTACCATAACAGTAATCTCATGGTTAACTGTATTACCATAACAGTAATCTCATGGTTGACTGTATTACCATAACAGTAATCTCATAGTTGACTGTATTGCCATAACAGTAATCTCATGGTTAACTGTATTACCATAACAGTAATATCATGGTTGACTGTATTACCATAACAGAAATCTCATGGTTAACTTTATTACTGTAACAGTAATCTCACGGTTGACTGTATTACATAACAGTAATCTCATGGTTAACTGTATTGCCATAACAGTAATCTCATGGTTAACTGTTTTACCGTAACAGTAATCTCATGGTTGACTGTATTCCCATAACTCTCATGGTTAACTGTATCACCATAACAGTAATCTCATGGTTAACATTACAGTAATCTCATGGTTTACATTACAGTAATCTCATGGTGAACTGTATTACATAACAGTAATCTAATGGGTAATTGTGTTACAAACAAACATATAATTATGAACTTTTTAAATTTTGAATAACATGAAACTAATTGTAATATTGTATGTTTTGGCAGGTATTTTCTGTTACAATTCTTCCATATTACAAGGAGGCCCTAAAACAGAATTCATCATATTTAACCATGATAAATACACATATCAAACACAGTTTCTGTCAAGAGTCTGCTGGCAAACCATCAAATAAATTAAGAAAATTGTTATAGTTTGTGGGGTTCAAGTTTCAAAATTTTTTTTAAGTCAGGAACCTAGAACTTGGATTTCCACATAGTCGGACCTTGGAAGTGGGTTTGCCAGGATCCTGTTACAAGGTCAATTGCAAAAGGTTTGTGTCGCCAACTGTTGGTTCACTATTGGTTGCTGATGATTGCATCTATTGGGGATGGGGAGTGGAAGTTTGGTAAACCAGTTTATGAATTTCCATCACACGCTTGTCCGAACTGCAGCAAAACTTTACACAGTGTATTTTTCTTAAGGTTTGTGTCATGTCAAACTTCTTTGAAGGGTTATAAATGATCTATCAGCTGACTTTTGGCAGAAACTGTATGAACAATTGGTAAGACAAGAAACGCAATGCCAAGCAAGCAACTAAAGCCATGCAGAAGGTCCTGGTGGGGAGGGGGGCGGGGATTCAAGGCAATGGCGTTGGGATATCAATCTTCTACCTTTAAAAGGCAGTTTTGCATTTGATTGCACCGAAGGAATAGTGATGTTGGTCTTGGGCACCACTGGCTGTGCGGAGGCAGAAACTAAAACTAAACTTTTTTTCGGAACTTGTTTTCTAATCCGCGTAACAGGATTAAAAGCAAGCGTTGTAGCAACCTCTCCAACCAGCTTGGGAGCAGGAACAGCTATTTTAGTAAGAAATCAATCATTAGTTAAAACTAAAACTTAAAAGTCTATTACAATGAAATCTACTTAATAAAACCTAAATTGATGAATTTTCTCATTCCAACCAAAAGCACCAAGTAAATACCAGCCGAAAATATTTTTATCTAATATCTAATTGCTCTGAAATCTGACACATAAGGAGACGGTTTACAGACATTATCTCTAATTTTGTATACAATACATGACTGAAAAATTAAGAAGCTGGAGATTTATTGATTTTTTAATTAAAAGTAAATTTTCATAGAATTTGAAGAAATGTATTATTTGAACAGTGGTTGAATTTACGGCTCTGGTTTTCAAGTTACATGTATAGTAGATTTCAAAGTTAAACATTATAATTATACATTAACTAAAATACAATCATATTAATTGATACTACTGTATTGTCTTTGTCAGCAACATATAGTCATAAGCCCTTTACTGTATGCTTTATGGGTAGGGGAGGGTGGGGCGGAGGGGATCTAGAATTAGAAAAGAGAGTAGTGATCTTGGTTTGGCACTCCTGACAGGCGAACTGGGGACCTCAGGATTGGTAGTCCAGAGCCTCGATCACTGTGCCACCTCAGAGTTACCCTTATCATGCTGAATTTCTTTCATAGTCCAGTCGACCTTTCAATTTGGACAGGACCATTTATTACTTATAGGGGTAGAAGGTGGGGGGAGTTAAAATTTACCAACTTTACAGCTAACTGTGTAGACTATGATCGTACTTTACAGATGGGCAGTTTAATCATAGTCTTCACCCTTTCCAAAGGTTGATGAGAAACATCAAGTTTGAGCACTGTAAGAGTTAAGTTAATGGACACAGACAGTACAGTAATATACAACTAAAAATTGAAAAATAATAAACATATGAATGATGCACTAGTAAAATTAAAATCAACAAATGACTTAACTGAAATAAGTCCCAAATAAAATGACAAATATTTCCAGAACTGAACTCAATAAATATCAATTACAATTGAAAATAACAATAGAAAAACAAACAAAAAATGTATCACAATTTGAAATGAAAAAAAAACACAAAGGCTTCATGCATCTTAGCTATGCACTTTATGGTTGTCTTTAATATTCATCTTTGCTTAATGACAAAAGTACGCAAGTATTTTTTTCCTTGAAATACATTGTGTATGTTTTACAACTTGATAATGAAGTCAATCTTTCACATTTCACCTTTACCCTGCTAGCAGAAAATGATTCTGTCTTTGCGACCAGTGCAGATCATGATCACCTTGTACATTTGTATAGTCTGATCATGATCTACACTGTTCGCCATTCAGTCATGTAATGGAACTGTCCAAATTGAAAGATGGACAAGTCCATTTTAGAAATTTAGCCGGGTAAAAAGCTAATTGGTCATAATCAAAGAATTTGATTGGTTAAAATCAGGTGTCGTTTTGTGAGTATACTGTGTATTTTAACTTATGTTAATTTTACAACTGTCAACTAGCATAGTATTCTAATACACTTCTGTTGTTACATCAATTCTGATTGGTTGCTTCTTAAAATTTGCAGCTATAACAGACAGCATGTTCAGTCCAAAAATAGAACTATTTTTAAATATCGTATCTTACCACAGAGTGCATTAGAATATATTTAACCACTTAGCGATTTTGATATTTTGCAGTGGTATAAAAGGGTTCTAAATGGAAGCAAACAAATTTTATCACTCCAGCCAATGGCGTCCATCTAAAATCCATAAATACATGTACTGTCACCATATCAAAATTACAAGACAGTCAACCCTTTAACATATATGATGGGCGGGTGCGTAAAACACTAACAAGGAAATGTGAACTGTATACATTTTATAAACTAAATTCTGGAAAATTAATAAATAGTTCTGTATCAATGGGGTTTGGTATTTATTTCAATTATGCTAATGTCTGCGAGTACAAGTGTAGTTACACGATTTATACATTTACTATATTGCATATAAAAGTTGTCATGAAGTGTGTGTAATTCATATGGATAAAGTGCATAACATGGGTGGAAACCTCTATCAAAGAGACGCAAACACTACCTGTTGAAGGGTAAAACCTAATTGTACTACGTGGACTATTATAAACTATCGGATTAGCCCCATCCGGCCGGTCTGCCGAGGCGTTCGGACTACCAAGTCGGAAAATGTCGCTAAATTCCTGCGAGGGAGCCAGCGTAGGAGGCGGAGGTTGTCGCCGCGGAGGCGGCGCTGTGAATGTTGGCTCTAAAAAAAGCGAAGCAGACAAAGACATGTATACAAATATGACCCTATTGTGGCTACACTTTAATTCAGTGCAAAACTGAACTAACAATGTTATAACCATCTTACACTAAACCTAATAAATAAATACTAAAAAGATAGATATTATATACATATCAATTAACGTAATTTCTCTACATCTATGCTGTGTAATATTGAGCTGGAAAGCAATATACATGTATATCACATATAGTATACAATTTCAACAAGCATTTTAATTGTACATGTAAAGCCGTGTGACCGTGCCAGCACCATTAATACAATAGAGATGTACGATGTACAATACTGCGACAGTTTACTTTCAGATATACCAAAACCAAAGATAGACTACATTATACCACAATACTCAACTTTCATAAAGCTACTACCAACATAATACACTTGGCTAAAAATTAAATATCTATGTAGCTATCCATTAAAGTTATGAGAGATACACGAAAAGACACAAGTACAAATGTTTATGTAAGGTCAGTTGTCTTCTAGATATTTATGAACACTACGACTGTTACACATATGGGGGGTGACGTTAGAAAACCGTTCTTAACGACCAAATCTTCGAAGCAATTTTACGGGTTTTAAGAAACTGCCATATGGAACGAATATGCATGTACATTAACGTTACCTTAAAAATTTACACTGATACGGACATTCAAATTGTCTACACAAAGAGGAAACGAAGGTGACGTCAAGAACGTCAAAAGCACTATGTTGACATCAATGTTAAGCTTGATAATTTATTGAATGCGACACATTCATTAGAAATAAGAAAACAAGCAGCGTTCTTTTCGCAAATTTGAACTTATAAGATTTAATATCTGAATATTTTGCAACAAACATTTCTTTGGCAGTATGACTCACCATCACATTCAAAATTTTAGGAATTTTCATCAAGTTTTTAAATATCCATTATTATAGTGAGGTAACCCCCCCCTTCGAGTTCTTCAGGAAATAAGACCATGAAAAAACCTTGATATTCTGTGGGTTATACAATAACTCCAAATCTTTTCTAACATCTCTCCTCATATGCAAAGATCACCAGTATAAAAAGATGTACATGTATTTATCTCAGAAAATGAATTAATTTTTAGCCAAATAACTAAAACCTTGCAGTGTAATTTCCATATATGAGCAAAACAACAAAAAACCTTGCAGTATAATTTCCATAAATGAAAGATGGACATATAATTATAATCATAATACAGTTATAATTCAATATTTCCTAATACCAAGTTATACAATACAATGTTAGCCAATCTGTTAGTGTACCTGATATGTGTAGTTGCGAGAGGTCAGGGGGTGGAGGGAACATTTCCTCGGCTCTATGAATGTCAGCGGATGTGTCAACTGCCTTGCGAACTTCTCCGACTGCATCTATCAACTACGAAAGAAGATAAAAACGGGTTTATTTATGAAGAGTCTTGGATTTTTTCACATTACGTTTAATTCAACATTTCTTTCATTTTTATAACTTCTGCACAGTCAAAATGGTCTAGATATGAATTAAAATCTCAAACTCACAGTTTATAACTATCAAGAGTTACAATGAGTAAAGTACAAACCCCCTGATTTGTTTTCCTCCAGTTATTGGCAGCACTTGGGTCTTGAGGTGACATGGACACCACTTTTGCACACTGCACCATTGGGGTAATATCTGAGAATAAAGAAAATAAATTAGGTCACATGTTTTCAATTAGACCTATCATTGAAGGTGATTGATACCACTTACTACAACTGTTAGACAAACATGGCCTAAATCATTTATCCTTTTAAAATACCAAATGGGGAAATAACAAAGGAAACGTACACCAGAGTTACGGAACTTTCCTTTAATTATACTACAAACAAAATTAATGCCCAAAGTTTCAATAAAATTAAGACAATATTGATCTATGGGATGGTAGAGAAGTAGCCAACAGAATGTTTCCTATGCAGCACCGATTCAAATTTGTGAATACAGAAAATATGTGCAGAATTTTCTCCCGAATAACCTGTGTGTTTGTGAATGGTGTGTGAAAAAATAATACATACTAGCTCTGAGTTGTTCCGATGCTCTATTGACATTATCTACAAAAGCTGGGTCCTCGCTGTTTTCAGCTTCCTGCTGAGCCACCTGTAGGACCCTATTTGCCCGACGAGCAATATTTGATGCATTTGTTACAATCTTCGGAGAATCTACAGTCCTTATACCATCCTCCACACGGTCGGTGTCACGTAGAATACCTTCCTCTGTAAAATCAGGTGATAAAATTTTCTTTAAAAGACCTTAACTACAACAAATTGTAATTGAAGATTCCACTCCTGTAATTCAAAATGTCACTCCTGAAACACAGTTCTCACACATTTTAACTAACAGCTTATAACCTAAGGCCACTGGCCTTGAAAATTATTCTAATGATTAACGACCCCTTATAACTTTTTTGAAAACTTTGATGTTATTTAAATAGTCGTAAATTTCCTGAAATTTCTCCTACCTTCAGCTTTAATCAATGCAGTGGAGTCGACAGCATCATCGACGAGGTTTCTCAATCTCTCCATGTTATCGCTCCATTGTTTTTTCAGCAGTTCAAAGTGTTCCACTGCCGCCTGATTGTCGGGGTTATTGAACACGATTCTAGCAGCAGTTGTCACTTGTGGTGTTAAATCATTGGCCTAAACACAAATTCATATTTTTAAATATTAAAGATATTTTACAAGCCCTCAAATTCATATAAACAAGCTCTCAAATTCATATAAACAAACTCTCTAATTCATTTATGGTAAATGCATGAATAAACCGATAGTGTTCTTGAATGGACTCTCCTGTTTTCAAATTTGTACAGTACCTTTATAACAGATAGAAATGTTCACTGAAAACATTGAACAGTGCTGAGCATTTCATGTATGTGGTGAACATTGATCAAAATTTAATGAAAATCCTTCAGAGTAAAGAAATATCGAAATGACATACATGTACATGGAGGCTAGGACATTTGACTTTCGATTCTGGCCTTGACTTAAGTGAACACAGTTGTTACAGAGGTTTTGCACATGACTCCCATTGAGAAACAAATGAACAAAATTCCATAAAAATTCTTCCAGAATATTAGGAGAAATGGTGCAAACGAACATGAAAATGGTAAAGAAAGATGGCCAGACAAACATAAGGATCAACTAGAGCTATCACTAAATGTGATTAATACCCCCAAAAGACTGCTTTATAAACTGAGAAAGTTCGTAGTAACAGAATACCTTGCAAACAAACTAAAAAGAGATATTGTTCTTGGCAATAACTCTGTAATTTGTCAAGATAGAGTTATGGTTCTTGTACACTGCACTTCCTCTCATTGTGCTTGACCATTGTATGAAGTTGTACTGAATTCCAACCAATAGTTTTCGAATAATGCTCCGGACAAGTAAAAGTAACAAAGGGCAATAACTCTGAAATGAGTCAAGATAGAGTTATGGTTCTTGTACACTGCACTTCCTCTCATTGTGCTTCATTATGTATGAAATTGTATTGAATTCCAACCAGTAGTTTTCAAGTTATGCTCCGGACAAGGAAAACTAACAAAGGGCAATAACTCTGTAATTATTCAAGATGGAGTTATAGTTCTTGTGCACTGCACTTCCTCTCAATGTGCTTGATCATTGTATGAAGTTGTATTGAATTCCAACCAGTAGTTTTCAAGTTATGCTCCGGACAAGGAAAAGCAACAAAGGGCAATAACTCTGTAATTAGTCAAGATGGAGTTATGGTTCTTCTGCACTGCACTTCCTCTCAATGTGCTTGATCATTGTATGAAGTTGTATTGAATTCCAACCAGTAGTTTTCAAGTTATGCTCCGGACAAGGAAAAGTAACAAAGGGCAATAACTCTGTAATTAGTGAAGATGGAGTTATAGTTCTTGTGCACTGCACTTCCTCTCAATGTGCTTGACCATTGTATGAAGTTGTATTGAATTCCAACCAGTAGTTTTCAAGTTATGCTCCGGACAAGGTAAAGTAACAAAGGGCAATAACTCTGTAATTAGTCAAGATGGAGTTATAGTTCTTGTGCACTGCACTTCCTCTCAATGTGCTTGATCATTGTATGAAGTTGTATTGAATTCCAACTTGTAGATTTCAAGTTATGCTCCGGACAAGGAAAATGCAACAGACCGCCCGACCGACCGACCGACCGACCGACCGACCACCGGGTGACTCCTATATACCCCCCTAAACTTCGTTTTGGGGGTATAAAAACATCCTTAAATCCCCGTCTGCTACATGGCATTTAAAAATATATTTGGATAATACCATTTTACTAATACTTGTAAGAGCTTAATACATCATAAATATAAATACAATGTAGCTGGAATTATGGATTCCTTTTAACTAAGGCTGTCAATGCTGTACCTGTTTTGATGACTTGAATATTTCCTCTACAGTTTTCTTGTTTCTGCATCCACCAGCAGTAGCCACCATATTTGCTGTGTCAGCCAGTTTAGCTGCGTGTGCCTCAAAGTTACGAGTCTTGTCATCAAAATTGGCTTCCCGTCCAGCAGTGCCTATAAATATATCAGTTATTAAATTAAAACGAAATTCAGAAATCAAGCAACTTCTTAAAGCATAAATGAAGGATTTGATTTTGTTTTTAACAATTCTATACTCTTTTATAGCTAAAAATCATTTTTAATTCAATAACAATCACTCTTTAGATTGAAAGGACTTAACATTTACTTGCGTAAAACAGTTTACAAATTCGAACATTCACGTATCTTCCAACAGTTGTGCCTACAAAGTGAGGCATCGTGCTAATCTGAGTCACAATCTTACTGTGACTGGCCAGAAGTTCAGGGCTCAACTCCTTAAAAATAATGCTTTTAAACCTGCATATCTTACTTTAATGTTTTATCATTGGCACTGAATAACGCAAATAACTACTGGCCTGAAGTAGAAACTTTTAGGTTTTAGGGGATAAAGTAAGAAATTGAGTACTGTTTGCTAGAATAATTACGTTATTTCAAGGAGACATAGTCTCGGAGTAATAACATAATTGTTTGAGCATACAGATTTTGTATTAGCTTTGTATCTTGGCTAATTATCTATGCTACTCTATTGAAACTGCTATCTATTTCAGATAGAGTACAGTTTTAAGCTCTGTCCCCTTGTAAAAATCATGAATATAACAGTTTGCTATAGTATGTTAGTTTTCAGAGCGAGTCCAAGCTCCGGAGGCACCACAGTTTAAGGACATCTCCCAAAGACTGTAAGTTACATAAGTGTTAGAGCATAAGAAATAATCTGTTATCCCTGGATTATAAGTCAAGGCTACTGCACCACTGATTCCTATCACTGTGACAGCTTTCTCCGAAAAAACAATTTCTTCACAGTTTATTCATGACACTCAATGGAACCTATGCCTTTCTACCACAGAAACAGCCTTTCCTACATACAGATAAAAATTTGTTCATGATTTGTTCATTTATAGAGTTATTCCTTTCTATGACGGCAAAAGCCTTGTCCACATACTGTATCAATTTGTTCAACATACTTACCTAGTGGAACCAATGAAGCCTCAGTAAGTTGTTTCAAAGGAGTCGTTATGTCTATAAAGTCTTCAGCTACTTGATTCACTAATGCCTCCTGGATTTTAGACTTCAGTGTATGCAGCTTCTCGGACAGATGTCGAGCTATCGCCTTTGCTTGAGGTGAATTGCCCTGCAACATGGTTAACATTACATTGTCACGATTGCCTGATATACACCATTTGCTTCATTCATTTACTCAATACATAGTGTAAATACAACTAATTGGTACAGAAAACTGGGAAAAGTTGTTCGTAAACCAATATTTACAGACAATAGTACAGCACACGATACTGGCCTAACAGAAAATGAAGAAACATAATTTGAGGAAATAAAAAAATCGCAGTTGCATAATTATATCAAGACTGGCTATGATACATAAATGATTTACCTGTCCTTTAGCTATAAGATCAGCCAATTGATTGGTTAGAATTTCAGTTTCATCACAAAGTCGTAGAAGGTCATTCCTCTGTGGACCAGTACACCCTGCTGCGATCCTACGTCCATCAGCTACAACCATCCTAGTGGCTTGCTCTCCTGCAAATAAAAGAAAGAGTTTTGTTTAACAGACATGCCAGATGGAAGAGTGTCAATAACTGTGTATGCTGCTTTAGTTTGGAAAAAATTAAGATCTTTTACCTAATCATCGTTCCTAAAAAGGGCCAGTACTAGGCCCCTACCCTTCGTAAGAAACTGCCAACTTCTCACTTAAAGAAACATTGTTGTAAAAGGGGCTCAAATGAAAACAAGAGCTGTCCATAAGACAGCACGCTCGACTATTGTGGGTGTTTGATAATAAAACAAAACTTTTATCAGTATAATAGCAAAACAAAATTCTGCTAACTATTAAGTATAAACTAGGAAAGTTGAATCATAAAAAAAGTCAAAATCTATAACTATAGATTTAATTTTTGGTAAATTAATTGTTTGATACAAAATTTACCCTGAACACTATTGCAAGGTTTGGTATAACTACCATAAGTGGTTACTGTGATATGTGCATGATAGTACCTTGCATGCAAAACTTTACCAAATTTTCAAAGTCAAACAAGGGCCATAATTTCCACTAAATTTAAACAAAAGTTATCTGTCTTGACTGTGTGACACCTCTTCAGACATTAAAAAAGTTTCAAGTCAATATCATAAGTGGTTACTGAGGTATGTGCATGATAGTACCTAATAGGCAAAACTTTAACCAAATTTTCAAAGTCAAACAAGGGCCATAATTAGTATTAAATTTATACAAGAGTTATCTGACTTGACTGTGTGACACCCCTAGAGACATTAACGAAGTTTCAAGTCAATATCATAAGTGGTTACTGAGATATGTGCATGATAGTACCTAGCAGGCAAAACTTTAACCAAATTTTCAAAGTCAAACAAGGGCCATAATTAGTACTAAATTTATACAAGAGTTATCTGCCTTGATTGTACGACATCCCTAAAGACATTAAAAAAGTTTCAAGTCAATATCATAAGTGGTTACTGAGGTATGTACATGATAGTACCTAGCAGGCAAAACTTTAACCAAATTTTCAAATTCAAACAAGGGCCATAATTAGTACTAAATTTATACAAGAGTTATCTGACTTGACTGTGTGACACCCCTAGAGACATTAACGAAGTTTCAAGTCAATATCATAAGTGGTTACTGAGATATGTGCATGATAGTTCCTAGCAGGCAAAACTTTAACCAAATATTCAAAGTCAAACAAGGGCCATAATTTGTACTAAATTTATACAAGAGTTATCTGCCTTGATTGTATGACACCCCTAAAGACATGAACAAAGTTTCAAGTCAATATTATAAGTGGTTACTGACATATGTGCATGATAGTACCTAGCAGGCAAAACTTTAACCAAATATTCAAAGTCAAACAAGGGCCATAATTTGTACTAAATTTATACAAGAGTTATCTGCCTTGATTGTATGACACCCCTAAAGACATGAACAAAGTTTCAAGTCAATATTATAAGTGGTTACTGAGATATGTGCATGATAGTTCCTAGCAGGCAAAACTTTAACCAAATTTTCAAAGTCAAACAAGGGCCATAATTTGTACTAAATTTTTTCAAGAGTTATCTGCCTTGATTGTATGACACCCCTAAAGACATGAACAAAGTTTCAAGTCAATATCATAAGTGGTTACTGAGATATGTGCATGATAGTACTTAGCAGGCAAAACTTTAACCAAAGAAGCAACGCCGACGCCGACGCACAAGTGACTGTAATAGCTCTCCATATTCTCCGAATAGTCGAGCTAAAAATACAACTGTTTTAAATTCAAGGAATTTTAATTTGGACTGTTTTATTTTCTAGGAAAATTAACTTGGATTGTTTTATATTCAATGAGTATTAACTTGGACGGTTTTAAATTCAAGGAGTATTAACTTGGATTGTTTTATATTCAAGGAGTATTAACTTGGACTGTTTTATATTCAAGGAGTATTAACTTGGACAGTTTTATATTCAAGAAGTATTAACTTGGACAGTTTTATATTCAAGGAGTATTAACTTGGACTGTTTTATTTTCAAGGAAAATTAACTTGGACTGTTTTATATTCAAGGAGTATTAACTTGGATGGTTTTAAATTCAAGGAATATTAACTTGGACTGTTTTAAATTCAAGGAGTATTAACTTGGACTGTTTTAAATTCAAAGAGTATTAACTTGTACCGTTTAAATTCAAGGAGTATTAACTTGGACTGTTTTAAATTCAAGGAGTATTAACTTGGACTGTTTAAATTCAAGAAGTATTAATTTGGAAAGAGTTCAAGGCAATCTTTATCAAGTTATTTCTTAAATAGATAATATTTTAGCAAATCAAGGGCAGCAACAACTAAGAATTTCTGTACATAGTTCCACCAAATTTGATTTCATGAAATAAAAGACATATGTCAGTTTTGCACTGAACGGGCAATATGTTGCTTTGTTACTGCATGATACGATTACACATCTTTAGCAATTTTATTGAAGAAAATTATGAAATCTCATTTTCAAACTCACAATATATAGAACTACATGACTTGTACAAATATTGAAAGCCTGATTGGAACTGGTTGTTTTTTTACACAAAATTATTATCTCAGCAGGATGCATTTTCAGTGCAGTTGACCTAAACACAAGACCGGGTTTACACCTACCAAGTCCTCTATCGTCAATGCCTGGGTTGGTAAGCCATCTCTGCGCCTGTTCAACCTTCCCCTCAACCGTTGGTGCTGGTTTCCGGATGCCACTTCGCTCCGTGTTCATTATCCCAGCTCCCGTCAAGGACTGTAACTCCTTCAATTTTTGTTGCATTTCTCTAGCCAAGGACATTGCCTGTGGACTATTGCCCTAAAAATAGAAGCTTGAAGTGTCACTTACAATTCAAATTTTCACAATACAAACATTCCAAGCTAAACAGTTGTAACTGGTACAAAATAAAGGACATTTGTCAGTTTTGGACTGAACGGGCAATACCTTGTTCCCTTAATTACATAATACATTATCTGTCTACATTCAAACCTCACTTTTGTATTTAAGACAGATTACATATTACCAGTTCTTGCCACCGAGGTCTATTCAAAATCTGCTATATGAAATTAACATAATAAGACCTTTATATTTTTTCTTGCACAAATTCATTTGCGCTTTACTTGTATCCAACAGAGCACTATTTTACTTACAGTCTTGGCCAAACTGTAATCAAAGATTCCAGATGGTTAACAGCATTAGTTTTTCTTTCTGTCTGAGCTCATTCAGAAATACCTTCATGTGTTCCACCTAACTTACAATTTTTAATCATGTCTGAGCTCAATTAAGAGCTATACCAATAGATTCATAATTGCAAACAACATTACTTTTTCTTGCTGCATGAGCTCATTTTAAGCTAAACTAATTAAAACATTTTAATGATAGCAAACATCATAGCCATCCTTACTGAGCTCATTCATGGCTTTTCTTATATATTCATGATGACAAACACCATTACCTTTCCTTGCTGTCTGAGCTCATTTAGAGCTTGACTCATAGATTCCAGATTGCTAACAGATTTCAGAATTCTGTCCCGATCATCAGGATTTGTACAGCAGTCAGCAATACGTCTTGCATCTTCCAGGATCTGACGTAACGACTTGTCACCTATATTATACAAATACTTGACCATTAAAACATATATATCGAACACTTCAAGGAAATGAAAAGTTTTTATGTCTTAATTTTATCAGGTATGTTTTGGAAATTACTCTTTCTGGACCTTGACAACTCAATGGTTTGGAAGGTCACATGTTTAAAAGTCTGTGCATATATGGTGTCTGATCATGATCTGCACTGTTCAATATTCACCCAGTAATTTTTCAGTGATTATCCTTCTGAATAATTAATGGGACAATCAACATTGAAAAAAATAAATATTAGAAATTCAGTCGGGTATGGGTTTCCCAGGATAAGCAAGCAATCTGCGAGCTTTACTTCAAACGTGTACAATTTTTTAATACTAATTTATTTAATCTCAACTGCCAACAACTTCTTACAACTTATATTTATTGCTCTTGAGACACAATCCAGGTAGAATCAACCTTTCAGAGAGAGGGGCAACATAGAATTATCTGTGTCATGCCTAAGGACACTACAGCTACTTGGCATTGGTGGGGATCGAACCCAGAACCCTCCGATCTGGAGGCAAACGCTTGACCATTGCACCAAGGCTGCTCTACGAAACATGCACAATGCAATGAATTATTCACTGTATTGACCAATTAAAACTCTTATATAAATTGACTGAGCAAAACATAAAATGGCTTTTGCTAAAGCCTTAAGATGCCATGCTTTTGCAGCATAAAAAGCACACTTGACTTCTAACAAGGGATAACAGAAATAATTAGTGCTACCACTGTATGTTATTCATACCCCCCACAAATGAAATGTGTGAAACAAGACACAACTAAAGAAATATATGACAGGCCAGGATTAAATGCAGGTTTGTTCGGTGCAGGTAAAAATTTAACAAAATGACAGTAGAACCTTTCTTAGGCAACCGCAAAGAAATATGTTAAAATTGGCCAACTTAAGCAGGCGCTTACTTATTAAAGGTATACTTATTGTGAAACTGGCCATTCACAATAAAAAGCTGTTGTTTTAGGATTTTTACGCCATTTCAACCGTACTGTGGTCATTTTAACAGGCGGGCAGTTTCACCAAACCATATTTAAAGGAAAGAACCAGTTCTAGATTCATATGCTCCATAAGAAACTGCAAACTTTCTCACATAAAGAGACATGGTCTGTAGCAGGACTCAAACCCATGACCCTAGCAATAAAAACAATATGCCTATGACAGGTGGCTGCCTACAAAGATGACCACTTGTGTAGATTCAACCATAGATGGAGTGCAGTTGACTATGTGCCTTGTATATCAACTGTTTGTGAATGAATAAATACAATAAAAGGGTTTGGACTTACTGTTTTATTCTTTCAAGCATTATATCAAAGGTTAAAACACAGGATATATTGAATTAGGGAAACATGGATTATGGATATGACATTATGTTTTGATCAGGAAACGATATTCAAATTTAGGTAGGAACTTTAAACATACAATTTATTTCTATATTTTACATAGAATTCACACAAATAACTATGGTTACATTTTCGATACAAACTTGTATTTTACAAACACAATTCAACAAAAAGGATGTAATTGTAAGTGTTTTCTTTTCTCGACAGATTTAGATTTAGTACTTTAAGATCAGACTACGAATTCAGTGACTTTCTTAGTGTACAGAATTATAAATTAAGAATATTTCAATACTTCGCAAACCAAACTGACAAGTGAAACGCAGATAGGTTTTTAACTCTTGTCCTAGCTTTGCAATGACTGGTAGGCTATAACATAAGGTACTGTGATGGTGTGTAACATGTTATATGGGGTCAATTAGCAGACAGGAATTCTAAACATAACTGCAAAAAGTATGAATACGGGTATATAAACAAATAAACAAATGAGCCTGACTGTGTGAGAACCAAGATTCTAGATTTTTTACCATCAACACCATCAACTAAACCAGTACTTTAACTGCTATGGGAAGCATCTAATAATGAATGGCTTGTCCACATATTAGGCAAGAGTATGGATCCAGTAGGCAACAACACAGATCCTGATTAAGCATAACAAAAAATTGTCTGTTTCTGTTCTCCTGATCGACCATTACTTTTTTCTGCCGACCTCAAATATTTTTTTATAAGACAATGATCAAAAGGATCAATTTTCAAGTGAAAATAGGCTAAATAAAATAAAATTAAAACTTGCCGACTGACAGACCTTCAAATTTGGTAAGGCGAGTCGAAACGCACATTTTTTGGGGGGCCTTAGGAGCACCAGTCATCCAAATCAGTCAACAATAAATGTAAAGACTGGACAGTGGTGATGTAGTCTAGTTCTACAGTCCATACATTAGTTTTCACACAGCACAGCTCATTATTACAGCCAGGGTGCACACAGAGAAATGGGTTTTCATACACAAACCTGACAGTACTTGATTTGCTACAACGGTACCTAAAGAATGCATTTATAAAAACACTAATAAAGCAGTTAGATTAATAATCATTTATCAGTAGGTCTGTCATATCTACAGGTTGCAAATGTCGTAAATTTTTGGTATACCAGAATATGTTCATAAATTTGAAGTATGGTGTACACTATCCTAATACTGACAGATAGTTAACTGCTAATTTGAAATTATTGAGGTTTAAATGTTCGGAGATTCGTCTAATGTAAATCACATGATATTTTTTATTCAGTTCCACATTTTCCATAACTGCATAAAATATAAGTTGGTACTGACACGCAATTTCTCCCAATGTGATTTTCCAAAAATTCCATCACTAAAAAGCTTCCCAAAAAACATATGCTATGACTTGATAGCATATACACAGAGCTCTGTGTACATCAATGTTCATGTACATCAGTGTTCATGTACATCATGTGTTCATGTACACAAGGGAAAATTCCTGTGAACGTGACAGGCCTACTTATAAATGTTAAGTATACTCTAAAAGTACAAAATATTCTTTCATTTCATATTTTTTATAAATATACCTGCAGAAAGAATACAAGTGGGTAAAATCTCCATCTACATGAGCCACTCATGCTTTTACAAAGAATGCATGCGAACACAGTGTTTCTGTAATGCAGTAACTACCAAAAAATCCAAAATTTGTGTAGTGGGGAATACAGTATCATGCTGTATTGTGTTTTTGTAATGCAACACTATATTACTGAACACTATCACTACCACATTACTATGTTTCTGTAATACAACATAAATTACTGAAAAACTATCACTCTAAAGACAGACTGTTGACATATAGAATATATATTCATGCTGTAAGAAAGATACATGTGTACAAAATCTTGTATTACTCACCTGAACTACCCACAAGAGCTGACGGATCAGCCAACCAATCATTGGCAAGCTTCATCTTCTGCTCTATAGCGCTCTGAAATATGCAAGAAGTTTTCGACTCGTGTTGGTAAAAAGAAATGCTTACACAAAGTATATATACTTAATTCTCAATACCAAAAGAGCCGAACTGCCTTAAAGACATCAACATAATGTTCACAATGCACACAAGTAAGATGGGGCTTGCAAAAGTGAATTCTTAATTTTAGCAAATTTAGAAATGATGACTTTGGTCTCTTAAAACTAAAAGAACTAATTGCCTAGATGTTACTGTCTTTAGTTTTAGCACTGAATATCTAATCTGTTGTTGTCGTTTAATCTTTTTTGTATATGGATCTACTTTATATACATGTATGTTACCTGCGCTTTCTTCATCACAGCCAGATCGTCAGCGTCCCATTCCTCCTCATCATACGTGGTCAACTGTAACACTCGTATAATCTCGTGTATCTCATCCGACATCTTACGCACCACGTAGTCACGATTGGTCTGAGCGTCTGGGATACCCTGATCTATTCAATACATACAGCAGTAAATTACAGATTTTTAAACAATAATCATCACAGCCTAATAAAGAAGTGTACAGTGGAACTTCCGAAAACCGAACACCGACGGGACCTGTAGAAAAGTTCGGTTTTGGGAAGTTTTCGGTATTTGGAAGACTGGGGTGATTAAGACTGAAAAGGGGAGAGATAATCAAAGGTACTCTTGGTAAGAAAAGTCCTTAATTTTTAATGCTAGAAGTGATTGTAAATTGTAAATTCAGAACACTGTTCTCAAATAAAGTTCAAATCGTGACCTGTTCGAGGAAAATTAGATACATTTTGTACTTCAAGAAAGCGATTTTTCAATCAATATCATGTCAAATTAATTTCAAAATAAAACCCCCACATTAAGAGTTGGTTTTGGAACCAGTTGAGACTAACAAATTATTTTGACCCTGTCCTTTAGCGACAATCAATTCTACGACAATCGCAGTTGTCTCGGGAATTTGTATTATCAAAATGATACAATTTCATAAAATGTCATCTTTTATTGATATTCTCGCCAAAATAAATTTGTTCAATTTTTGACCTTACCTATTTCAGAATTTGAAGTTGCGACAGTTTGTGATATGTTACGAAACAAAACCATTGTTCGGTATAATTTTATAAATAGATCATACTTTTTAATAATAACTTAATTATAATTAATTGGTGTTTGAAGATGTTTATGTAAACATCAAACATTAATCCGCTGATCCTTTCTTCAATTCGATATCATTATCTAATACAGTCTTATGTTAATATTTAATCCTTTGATTGACAGGTTGTGATTCTAATGCGTGTTAAAATAAACGATAACCGCTAATTGGCCAAACAATGGCAATCACTTTGCCGGAGGCAATTATTCACGATCCGAGTGTTTGTAGTGTCCGGTTTTTGGAAGACAATTTGTACTGAGATAAGTTAAAATTGACGAAAATATTCCCGATATTTGGAATTTGGAAGTTCCGGTATTCGGAAGTTCGCTTTTATAAAAATAGAGGAGGACATTTCCGGATTTCACAATCGCCGTTCGGATTTGAAGGTCCGGTAGGAAGTTCCACTGTACTACAGTGCAACCTCTCAAGAGCAAACTGCCCTGGGAACACAGTTAAATCAGTTAATCATTCAGAAAGCACTAACCTAACTTTTTTTTAATTTTTTTTTTCATACTAAATTATTTATTCTCGATTGCGAAACATGTTCTTACAACTTACTCAAATATTAATCGCTGTCGAGACTCATTCCAGATGGAATCAACCTTGAAGAGAGAAGCAATATGGAATTATTTGTGTCTTGCCTAAGGACACTACTGACATGGCTATGGTAGGGATTGAACCCGGGACCCTTTGATCCTGAGGCGAACGCGCTACCACTGCGCCACTGCGGTGTGACAATTTTTTTTTTTAAAAGAAGTATAAAATACAACACTAACAAATTTGAAATGAAAGATTGTCTACTGCAACATATTTCTATGGAGAAGTGTCAGAGCCACAGACCCATCAAAGACCCTTACTTGACTGTTTGGCTGTAATGTAGATTTTAATTCCTGATATCAAGACAGGTGTTAAGTTCTTCACTTGTTCAAGGGAGCGAATCAGCATCTCACGATGAACTTGATGTGTTAGCTCCTTTTCACGTCCATCCACTTCCTTTGTCATTCTAGTCAACACAGGACTGAGATTCTGAAATGTTTACAGTATTGTATTTTAACATATAATATATATTCTAACACTACTGCAAATTGCTCCCATATAGGCATACCTACCAAGTATATCACTATAGGCGTCCGGAACTATTATTGACTGCTGAAATTCCCTCCCGCTTAGTTTTCACACAACATCTATGAGTGTACATGAGCTTACACATTTGGATTTGTATTTTTGTAAATGAATTCACGTGATATAAAACAAACTGTAGTAAAATTTTCTACACTTCCGGTATCACCAACAACAAAAATAAGACAAATAGCGTTTTATCCAAGGAGTAAAGTTGAACAGCGAAAATTTCATGAAATGCAAGGAATGCTCAGAATACTACAAGTTCAAGGCAGCGACTTCGTGTAAGCGCATCAAATAGTACCCCTTCGAACATTTTTTTGTTTAAATTAATGCGTTAGAATGGAAATAGATTTTACTTTTGAGTGATATAACGGGTAGTATATCACTGTGTGTCGTTTAGATGCTTCGTAATAAATCACTCAGGCCTTCGGCCTTCGTGATTAGATTACTTCACATCTACACTCCACACAGTGATATTCTAACAGGTATATCACTCAAATGTGAAATCTATTTCCTAAGTATAACATTCACATAATATAATGAAGAAATGATGTGGAAATTAAAGGTCAGCAAACTGCATAAGTTTAGATCTATTTAGTTTATACTAATTTATTTTAGCTCGATTGTGAAGAAATCTTTGAGCTTATCGAGTCACTCTCGAGTCCGCTTCCTGGAAAAACCAGTACTGGTGTCATATGAGGAGGTACGGTCGTGACCTTGGTAGGACTCGAACCCGCAACCTCCGGGATGAGCGGTAGACACCTAAACCTCTACACTACCGCTCCCCTTGGTATCTTTGATATTTTCAACTGTATTCAAGAAAAACCTGTAAAAGAATCTGAAAATCCATGCACTTAACCACCGGGTAACCCTTGTTGAATCAGCAAAAGTTAAAAGTTTCAGGTTAAAATGCATCACATCTAATGATCTCATTTATCTTAGCATGTTTCAATGTTACTGAAATCTGTATAAGCCAAATACATATATCTATTACCTTCACATATGTGACAAGATCCTCCATTCTGTCCACGACTTCTGTGATGGCGAGGTATTCAAGAACATTTTTACAAACCCGTATAATTTTCCTAACTTCCGATTCATCAAAGGCCAGCAATAATGCTGACGTCCCTTGTAATATACCTGCAACACAGAATTTTACACAAGTTTGTTAAACTGCAAAATTAATGCATAACATTTCGTCAGAGCTCATAAAAGCTCCCATGATTGACGCAGTTACTTGAAAGGACCAGTAACTGTTGTCACTGGTATCCGTAGTTTAATCATATTTTATTGTGAATTATTATACATATTCATAAATATAAAGACAATTAATTCATTCAATTGTAACATTTACAAATGGATTAGGCCAAGAATTATACCAACTCAGAAAATGGCCCGTTCCATATGAAATAATATTCACATATAAGTGTAAACAAAGTGGCAATTATTATGTAAGCAAATTATATAGATTTCTTAGAAGTATATGAACAAAAATTGGAAATAAAATAAACAAATCTTAAAAAATGTAAAAAAAAAAAAAAATATGTTAGAACAAAAATTACAGTCAAAGATAAAATTACAGAAACAAAATTGAATAGATTTAAATATTGTGTTGTTCGACCAGCCCCCCCCTAAAAAAACACCCCCCCCCCCCCCAGAATAGAGAAATGTAAAGAAAAGACATGAAATATTGAATGAGATTTAAATCATCTGTGTTCTTCGACCAGCAACCATCTTTAAAAGCCAGTTGTATTTCATCTTCTCCATTTTGGGCATTAAAAAGATTTCTTGATAGGAAACAGTCTTTATTGTGCTTAGATATACATAAATGTACATCAGATGTCTTTCATATTTCTTATTTCATGCTGTCATTTTATTGATACAAACTGTGGTGCTGGTGCCTTCCTGATTTTACAATTAATATTTCTGTTAGTATATATAACAATTAACTGGTTAAGGTTATTAGCGCTTTACCAGGTTATCAGTCTTCTGATGAAACTAGAACTACCACTGAAGGCCTGAATACCCCGGACAGACAGAAGGCCTGTGACCTTGACCTAAAATGGTACTTAAATCACTAGGGTCATGTATTTCAAGTATTTTTTGACTAATCTTAGCCATGTAGCCAAATATGTTTTAGCCACATAAGGGTCAAATTATCCTAAGTGAATGGAATATACAGTTATGCACTGTTTTTGTGGACAGTTTAGCCCCATATGACCTTGACCTTTGTACCCGAGTGACAGTCAAAATCAATAGGGAGACAGACAAGCTGAGTCCAGTACTAACCTCCATGCCAAATATAGCTGGGGTCAAAGATATATTAACCGATTATTGGCCAAGCTTTTTTTGTCAGCCCTTTTGACCTCTTGACCTGACCCATCACCTAACCAATGGATAGGTGTCTCTTACTAATCAGGTCTAACTTCCATGCTCATATATATGAATGTGGGTCATTGGAATACTTAAATATTGGGCAATACCTTTTGAAGTCCTTCAATGACCTTTGACCTGAGCTGACTTCAGAATATGGATCAGGGTCTTTTAGCATTTCAGAGGCTAACCTCCATGCCAAATGTAAGAGGGTGAAGGATTCTTAACCATTGGCGGACAAGTAAACCAGGTGGCATGTCCGGCTTGAGAATCTGGTCTTCGGCATGCTGTTGCCGGTCTCATACCCCCTTCAACTCTGGCAGATACAGGATAACAAGACTATTAATGAAGGTGAGAATACAGACAGACGGACATTGACTGACGTTCTTAAAAATGAGTACTTAATTAGGCACTAGGTTATTATGTTCAAGGTACTTTTTGTTTCTAAGTTTTTGGTTCCATCTAAGAAACTGTATTTAGAGCTAATGGTTACAAGTCTAATTAAATTCAATACGAATCAATCGGAAACCATACAGTTTTAGCACTGGTTCATACTTTGGAAGTTTTAGCCAGCATTAAGAATCAAAGTACATCATTTGTATGATCTATTCGACGACAGAAAGGCCTGACAAGCTGAATCCAGATGCCCTTACGCCTTACCCACTTTGTGCTAAGGGGGTTTAATAAAATGATCTGACCATTTTTAGTTGGATTCAATTTTTTTAGTTTGTTACAAGGGGCCTTCTTCAGAAATTTGCCTAACTTACAAATTCTATATAAGGTTCATCTTATGACCAGCTCTTTTTATAGCTCTTATATATGATGAGCATTAGAATAATCAAATATTAATACCTCTGATCCTTCAATAGGCATCTGGTCGAGCGATTCAAAATATGGATTATTCCACTTTAGCATCTCAAAGGCATGAAGGTATGTAAGATGTGGAGAAACTCAACAATAACAAGAGCAGGTGGCATAAAATAATTGGTGAATTGTTGCTCTGTTACATGTCTCCTTCCTAACCTCATAAAGATAACAAAATTCATGAGTAAAAAAACAGCTTAACAATTAAATGATGTTTAAAATAGTGTACATATTTAGCATTTCAGGTTTATAGCTGGTAATCTTATGGTAAGGAACCAACATTGTAAATGCTAAATGTAAGGTTTTTAGTATTCGTCAACAGTCTCAAAGCCCAGGTACTTTAGATTTTGGCTACAAGTTCTACTTATTGTTTGCAAAATTTAACCAATAAAAATCATAAGTTTTAACTGGTAAAGATTGAAGTTTGCAAGTTTTAACCATTATTAAGCTTCTAATCCTGCAAAATGTTTATGATCATATCTCATCAAAGAAATGCCTGAACAATATATTCCTTACTCACAGCCTTCCACACCAAGTTTCCAAAATGGATCTGACCATTTGCAATAAGTTTAGTAGGATTATCTAACCATTATTTGTTTATCCCAAGGGTTGAACACTTGATAAAATTTCTCACTGTCCAAAGTATTACTGAGATATGATCAGGGGTTGAGCATGATCAGCGACATTGCACAAAGGCCTTTCACACCTTAACTTATTTCTGCTGCCAACAGCGTTAAATTAACATGCCCGAAAATATCTCAATAAACAATGAAGTGAATAAACAAAAAGTCAAATGTTTCTGACCATTGACTCCACCCCATAAACAATAAGCGACGAAAAAAGGTTGCCAGAAAGCTGATTTCAACAATATGACAAAAACGTCATAAAATAATGGTGAAAATGCTCAATGCCTCGGTTAAAGACTCATACATATAAATCTCATAAAACCGCTAAGCCTCTGAAAATTCCGAAATTAGTTACACTTTTTGTCCTGGTCCTATTTCTAGTCAACGAAAATGTGTTATTGACAACAGACATTCAGTTAAACTTTTTGATTTTTGAAGGGTGGATTTGATTACCCATCTGTTATTTTTACAAAACATTTTCCCAAAACAAAGAACTTTAAGTTTTGTTTTGGTTCGTTTTTACTACCTATGCTGACTACCGGTTGACATTTAGTCATCTAAAATACAAAGAATGCACACTTAATAATTAGATTTATATGACTATAAACTTGACCAATTATGGGACCAAAGTCCTATAATAACAGCCTAAAAGGTGTTTAATGGGAATGACAGTGGGGGTGGAGACATCAAATTTCTTGCTACCCTGCTACTTGTCCTTGAGACGCCAATATATTCCTACTCACAGTCACCTAAAATTTTGCCCAGCTAGGCCCCTGGTCCATGAAAGTATCTTGATGCAAAACTCTGAACCAAACTCAATGCAAGCATAATACAATACATAAGGCCTAGAATAGTCAGGATAAAATGGCCTCTTACTGAGTTAATATTGACGTAGAGCGCTTATATTCAAACGTTAGGCCATATCAATTTTTCAGTCTGTATTGCCTAATAAGGTCTCTGCACAATATTACTACCTTAAATTGGTGAACCAATGCTATTATATACATATTGCCAGAATCTACAGGAAACTGGAGGACCCCTAATCCCCTTTTGGTTGACACATTGTTTTCTATGTAACAATGTCCACAGAATTATTCTGCAATATACTACATGGCTTTACAAACCTTCCAACTCTCCTGACATTTTTCCAGGAGACCCCTTATTTTCATGATGCCAATATTAGTGAAACTGATAATATCTCCTGGGATTAATGCTTAAAATGTTGGAATTTCTGGTGGCTGGTTCTTTGTTCATTTAATCTGGAAATATGTCTGAAAAACATGGCATGTATGTTTACATACCTTGACCAAATTATCCACGGCCACCTTGACCACGTGTATTGGATGAGCGAGATCTGGCATAGCGTTCCCATCTTCTGCTTCTTCATGGAGGATGACTAGCTTGGAAACCTGTAAAAATATATCAAGACTTTTATCATACAAAATCATCACAGAAACTGACCTAACGAACCTGAATTTCAACGAAAATCCTTAAAATTTCATTTTAAGAAATACTTTAGCAGTGATTTATTATTATATGGTTTGGATCATTTAGGTTGTTTTATACGATATGTTAAGCTTATTTCTCCTTCATCTGTCAATTTGGTGGTCAGTTACAGGAATTTCAGGGCCAGTTACTTGGAATGTGTACACGTGTGTGTGTACGTGTGTGTGTGCACGTGTGTGTGGTTGGGATGGGAGAGGGGGATGGTAAATATAGATTTTTTAGTGGCAAGATGAAATTCTTTTCTACCAATGGTCATTTAACAACCTTTTGCCAATATTTCTTCATCATCATCATATTTTCCTAACAACATTTTAGGCCCCCTGCCATCTGCATTTGAAAAGCAGGAAAACTACTGAACCTGAACCATTATTTGTGCAAAATGGAAAAAAATATGGCTGCACTCTGCACACCATTTCCTGTGCAAAATGCCAGACTTCGATCGCAAGTAATTACATTATCTTCCATAAAGTTTTACTACAGTTATTACTAATCAATTCTCAGAAATACTGTCTCTGTCCTCCACAGAATGCACATTTCTGGCAGCAGCTCACGATATTTCTGATAAACATAGAACCTTACAGAAGTGGTGATCATGTTCACTTGATATTCTGTCGGTTTTCATTTAACTGATTAGCCTTGAGTTTACTTTGTACAAAACAAATTGGCAGTCTCAGATTGTTTTAATTATTACTAGAACAACAGCAAAACCTGTTCATTTGGTATAGTGATTGAAAACATTATTTAGTCTGCACTCTGTAACATCAACAAGAAAGCCAAGTTGGCCGTTAGTTGCCCACCTGAGTCGGAATAAGGATTTATGTCACCATAGTATTGTTCAGTGTAGTTGAAGTACTGCAGAACTTAGTACTGTATAACAGTCATTACATGGTTCACGAGAAGACACCAATTGCACCTTTCTTTAAAGACACCAGTACCAAATTTTACAAGTACAGTCAACCCTGCCCTTGTGACCACCTGATTTGAGCAACAACCTGACATATTATGTAACCTCTTTACATGTCTCTCTTGTCATTTAAGATGAAAGCAATTTATCCCAAGGTAAGAGACCACCTGTCTTCAGAGACAACATTTCCAGTATCCCCTGTGTGGTTGCTTAAGACAAGGTTGACTGTACCTTATTTTCAAAAAGAGGCTTACAGACCAACCTGGCATTTATGCAAACATAAATACTGCAATACTAATATTTACTTCCCAAAACTTCTTCCTATTGATCAACCTTTACTCTGCTACATTTTAAGATGTACTTATTCATCTCTCAATTTGGACTGTTCCATTATTTATTCAGGGGGTGATCTGTGATATGTGAGATCATGATCTACACTGGTCCAAAAAGTGGAATCAATTCCCATCAACACAGTAAGAGTTAGGAATAATCCCCCATCCCTATGTCCCCATCCCAAGACCACATTATCCCAATATACTATAAAGGGGAGTTTCTCCTATACTTCAAAAATACTAAAGTACACTCGGATGAGCACAATCGTATTAAAACACTAACAGGTGCACGCAGACTCAAGATTGAAATTATGCCAACTGTTCCTTTTAATTAATAAAACAAGCAGTACCTTCTCACTTTATCAAACATAAAAATTCTTACATTTGCTTACAAAACAAAAAACTACACGATTTACCACTGAATGCAAAATTACATTGTTAATACCTATGCTAACTTTCATGGCTCTTGCCAAGTTCTGGTAAAAAGGAAAATTTCTGAAGAACAAATCCAATGATATATATTCTGACAATGACATCTACTTTCAATTGCATCCAAACTTTGTCTTTGTTGCAAAGGTCAATGTTTGAATTATGACCCGTGCTAATTTATTTATTCTCGATTGTTCTTACAACTTAGATTAATTGCTCTCGAGACTCATTCCGGATGAAAGCTAAGAAGACAGGGGCAATGTGGAAATATCTGTGTCTTGCCTAAGGACACAACCGCCATGGCACTGGTGAGGATCGAACCTGGGACCCTCCGATCCTGAGGCAAGTACACTACCACTGTACCACAACTTAAGGTCCCTTACCCACAACACATTTCTGTCATCAAATGCTCCATTTTAAAGAAAAAAATGCAAAATTTATTCTTTCCTTATATCATTATACAAAGGTTAGCAGACAGGCTAAAGGGTCTTTCATTCTTGCAAACTGTCTTTTTTTTTCAAACTGCAAACACTTAGTCTTTCAAACATAAAACAGGTAAATTGCATTAAGATTTTTATTTGGAAGTTTTTAATGGTTCATCTGAGGTCACATACCCCTTTGTGCAGCAAAACAATAAAAGCTTGGCTTATCAGTTGCTAGTTTCAGAGTCTGCAATAATTTATTTCCTTATCTCCATCTGGTATTTAACTCTGAGCATCCTCACATTGTGTACATATATAACAAGGTAGCCAAGATGAAAGATGAGATTGCATTAAGATAACTGTATGTAATTTCTTTTTGAATCCTATCTTGAGAAAAAAGCATGTACATGGAGAGTCCATAATTATGGATTTTGGCTACACTACTCGATTTCGGCTGTAGTACTAGATACCAAACTTAGACTACATATGTACAACGCTGGTTTTGGCTACAGTACTATATTTCAGTTTAGTTTAAACATATTATTTTACATGTTCTTGCAACTTATATTCACTACACTCAATGACTGCTGCCTGAAGTTCTGACTAGAATTTGCCTTGAAAGATAGTCATGGTTGAATGCCACTGTCAGGATTTGAACCCACAAGCTTTTGGTTAGGAGTCCCATATTCTGCCCCTACACCATGATGCCCTAGTACTGTGTACTGTAACTATAGCACTGGATTTGGCTACAGTACTGTATTTTAACTATAGCACTGGATTTGGCTACAGTACTGTATTTTAACTATAGCACTGGATTTGGTTACAGTGCTGTATTTTAACTATAGCACTGGATTTGGCTACAGTGCTGTATTTTAACTGTAGCACTGGATTTGGCTACAGTACTGTATTTAACTGTAGCACTGGATTTGGCTACAGTGCTGTATTTTAACTGTGCTGGATTTGGTTAAGTGCTTATAGCACTGGATTTGGCTACAGTACTTTATTTTAACTGTAGCACTGGATTTGATTACTGCGTATAATTGTACAATGGATTTGGTTACAGTGCTGTATTTTAACTGTACACTGGATTTGGCTACAGTACTGTATTTTAACTGTAGCACTGGATTTGGTTACGTGCTGTATTTTAACTGTAGCACTGGATTTGGCTACAGTACTGTTTTTAACTGTAGCACTGGATTTGGTTACAGTGCTGTATTTTAACTGTAGCACTGGATTTGGCTACAGTACTGTATTTTAACTGTAGCACTGGATTTGGTTACAGTGCTGTATTTTAACTGTAGCACTGGATTTGGTTACAGTGCTGTATTTTAACTGTAGCACTGGATTTGGCTACAGTACTGTATTTTAACTGTAGCACTGGATTTGGTTACAGTGCTGTATTTTAACTGTAGCACTGGATTTGGCTACAGTACTGTATTTTAACTGTAGCACTGGATTTGGTTACAGTGCTGTATTTTAACTGTAGCACTGGATTTGGCTACAGTACTGTATTTTAACTGCAGCACTGGATTTGGTATATAGTATTTTAACTGTAACTGGATTTCTTTTGACTGCAGCACTGGATTTAGCTACAGTACTGTATTTTAACTGTAGCACTGGATTTGGTTACAGTGCTGTATTTTAACTGTAGCACTGGATTTGGTTACAGTGCTGTATTTTAACTGTAGCACTGGATTTGGCTACAGTACTGTATTTTGACTGCAGCACTGAATATGGCTAAATTATTGTATTTTGGCTACATCTTTAGTTTATCCATACTCTATCCTTTGCATTATAATGTTAATTGATATGACCATAATTATTCATACATGTTGGTACTTGTTTATTGTATGTTTTAATTAGGGATGTAATCGATTCAAACGATATCGATAAATCAACGATAAAACAATTTTCGATACTCGATTGCCATTTTGAAAAATCGTATATCGAACTAATGTTTTCCTTGCAATGATCTACGTTTCACGTTCGAAAATTCCATCAAAACTCAACCGGAATATAAACAATCACTCTACCCAGAGTTCCGTGTTTTTCTAACGAATAATATTTAATGAAATGTGGTCTCTAGGCAAAAATAGTCAGCCTGCAAGGGTTGATACATATTATAGACCAGAACCAATGTTTAGTACAAATAAAGTCAGGATTGGTAGAAAATGTAGTCAGTGACTTTTTACGCCCATGTATCGATATATCGCTGTATCGTCGATATTTCTAAATCGATGTATCGATACAAAAATTTTAATCAATCACATCCCTAGTTTTAATTACGTATTGCCATGCAATTATACATTTTATGCAGAAGTAAATCTATCTATAGCTACTAGTACCGTATATTGACTACAACACTACCTTTGACTATTGAACTGTATTTTGACTACATCATTGCACAGGGCCTTTCAGCAGCTATTTTAAAAGCTTCTATTTTCTTTCGGTGATATACCATTGCTATTGCCCATCACAACCAAATCAACATGTCAAGCCGAATTTGGAGATGGATGGATAGAGGTGTCATGTGACAGTCCTCTGAACCTGTTATACTGCAATAAGGAGACTGGTGCCCTGTGAAAGTGAAAAAGTGAAGTCTGCTATTCTTCTTACAGGTGCCCAATACAGTAAGGTACCTTACCTACAGTAATACAAACAAACACATGACATGAGAAAGCAGGAAAGAACAGCTGTTTCATCCTTTAACAACAGTAGTCCAATATATTCTACAGGAGTGTCTAAGGTAATTACTTCTGACAGCGATTTAGCACTTCTGTATGACATTTACATGCAACTCAATACTTCTGTGATATGCATCTCCACTTGTGTGATGCATTCCTCACTCTGGCAAAATATACCAAGGGGAAATGCTGCTTAACAAACTGGCTTCAAGTTCAACCTTAAAGAACCATGATCACTGTAATTTACTCTTAAATAGAATTATGAATTTATTGACTTAAAATGTTTGTTTGTACAAATGGCAAATTTTGCCTGTAAGACATCTTTCTCGGTAATATACATGTAATTTATATACATGTAATTTTAAAACCCAAGTGTCTGGGTGATCATGGGACTTTAAAATTGTACATTCACTATGAATTATGACCTTCAGTTTTTTTCTTCCCAGTATTTTTATGAATGAAATGATGACATACATAAGCGGGCAGGCATCAAACGTTTCAGGTGTCTGTTTTGCCAGTAGCTTATCAGTACACTACAGAGATACTAGTAATGATGCATAATAAAGGTATGGTGTGGTGGGAGGCACGCCACTGATTAAGTGAGAAAATATGTCTGGTTTCCATAAAATATAACATGTGATTCAACCCTGATTATGCTTTTGTACACACATAAAAATATTTGTAGCCAGATTTTTTACCCCATCCAGTATTTCATAAATGAACTTACAAATCTTTCCATTCGGACAGTATCAAAGTTGTTTGAAGGGGCAGTCAGTGAAAATACACTGACCAAATAGTAGAGAGCGCAGATCATGATCAGAGAGGATGGAAGAGCAGCCTGGTCATGATCTGCACTGGTCACAAAGGCAGTTATAAAATCACTTCTCATTAGCAGAGTAAAGGATAAATACAATACAGTACTGTACACAACAGGTTACTATGACTCCCTAAGCCTGGGAAGGGATATTCTTTTTCATTTTTTTTTAAATTTCTTGTATCTTACTTAACTGCTTTTATTTTCATTTTTATTAAATAATGTACTGGCATATGTACATACACTGGTATTATTTTCTAAAAAGGATATCTTCTTATGTTAAATCCCAATTTTCTGATTATAACAAGTTACTATGACTCACTAATGTGGGGCAGGGCAAAGGGTGTTATATCCATTTTCATTTTCTTTTAAATTTCTGGTATCTTGCTAAACTGCTCATATTTTCATCTGTATTAAATAATTCCTTTCGCCATATGCATTATTTTCAAAAAGCATGATATCTTCTTATGTAAAAAATGTAATTTTCTTATTATAACTAATGGTTGGAAAAGAGTTAATCAATGGCCTCCCCTGCTGGTAAATAGATGTGCTTTCTCAACACACTAACTTCACAATCAAATAGATCACTGTCAACTCTGAAAGAACATCTTCCCACATAACAACCACCTGTCCCCATCAAATAATGGACCCACGCAGAGATACACAATTTTCATCTAGAAAATACACCACACTCATTTATTTAATGGAATGGTATTATTCACTATAATAGAAAATGTACAAGTATGACATTGTGCTTACAATTCAACAATCTCACGTAAGGTACCCTCACTAAATTTCAAAAGTGGACTTGTCCATCCTTCAGTGTGGACAGTTCCATTTACTGTTTAGATGGATGATTCAATGAACATTTATTGACTGAATAGCAAACAGTGCAGATCATGATCAGACTGTATGGATATGCAGGCTCGGATCATGATCTGTAGCAGTTACCATAGTTACCAAGCCAGACTCATTGGCTGCTAGCAGGTAAGGGTTAAACTTTCTATACACAACATGCGCAAATAAATGTAAAGCAACCAGATTACATTTTTTTTTTTAATTCCTACCAACTGCTTTTTTTTCATCAGCAGGAAACGGACACTGTGCAATAAGTCACCTGCATTAAGCAACTACAGATTTTCAAACCCCAGGAGCATATAACTGTGAATGACACTACATAATTATATGATACATTTGAAATAAATATTCCAAAAATGCCAATGTTATGAACCTAAAATACTAATACTTATATATACAGCTATGTTACAGGAAGCTGTCAAGTACCAGTATTAAGTTTTCTTAAGTACTGCCAATCAATTGAGATATGTTTTAAATTCAACGCAAAAACTAAATCTATGCAAAAAGGCTACCAGTTTTAAGGATGTGTGAGTATTTGAACAGAAACCACATTATCATTTTAGCAAGTGGCTTTTCGAGATAAATACATGTACAATACATGGAAGTCAGGAAATAAATACATGTAATTTACTTTCCTGTTACGAAAATGAAGGCAGATGTAAATACATGTTATATTACTTTTCTGGTGCACAGTACACATTTGAAATAACTTTATTCATTACAATTATAAGTTGTTACAGCTATATTTACAAACATGTAAATGAAAGCACTACCCCTTTGACACAACAAATTTGGAATACTAAAAAACATGTGTTTGTAACCCCAGGCCGAAGTCATTGTCTTTAACTGTATTGTATCCCACTTATTATAATAAGTACATTGTACCCCTGAAATTGGAAAGAACTACACCTTTTGAAAATGCTACTCCCTAATTTATGCCTCAAACTTACAGTCAAACCTGTGACAGACCTCCTATGAGTAAAAACCCACCCTGTGGATGAAGTTGTTGTTGTTGTACACAATGTAGGTTTTACACCCCATTTCATCTGTATTTTAGTCATTTTTACAGGTGGGCACAAGGCTAGCACTGGCTGATTTTTTCTTTGAGCCATTTTTGCCATTTGGCACTGTTTGCCTAGCACACAAAACATATTCTTTGCTTTATAAGGTTATAGGCAATTCAATTTCTTTTGAGCCAATTCAACTTTTTTGTAGCTTATTTTGGCATTGGCTAATGCCAGAGCTAGCCTTGTGAGCAGTTAACCTATATTATAACCATCATTCCTAGAAAGGACCAGTACTAGAACCCATAATCCTCTTTAAAAAAAGTGTCACTGAAAGAGACATGGTTGGAAGCAGGACTTGGACCCATGACCCACAACTACAAGAGGTTACAGTGATTTCAAGTCAGTGACTAACCACATGACCATGGAGTTGGATGAAAAATTTTGTATAGAAAGCAACAGCCATATGTCACCATTGCTCTCTGGTGGAAGGTCTTTGTTATAAAGTAGGTGCTAAAAATGAATCCACCCCTCACAAACTTTTTCTCTAAAACGCTTTTTCTCTAAAATGCCTTTTCTCTAAAATGCCTTTTCCGGGGATTCCAAGTTTCTAACTTATGCAGATGAAAAATGTAGAAACTATCACCAGACTCTTTTACAAGACTTGTAACAAATAATTTCTTTCAAACATGTTTTACTCGAAATTAAATGCCTGAATTAAATTAATACAGCGACTCCTTTAAGCAGATTAGCTAAATCGAGCTAAATCGAGGTATAGGTATTTTTCACCCGATTTCATAAATCTCCTATATTTGCATAATCTGATAGAGAGCAAACTGTCAAAGGCAACCCGCAGTTCCTAATCCCACACAAGTACTTGTTAATGAATGGATCAGCTATGTATTTAGAGATTAAACAAATATTTCCCTGATGCTTTACTTCTATACTTTTTGTTTAATATGACCAAAACAAAAATATGAATAAACAGTATCACAATATCAAATTTTGAAATTTTTCGATGGTTGGGGGGAAAAAACGACTACATACATTTGTATGTAACATGGGTAACTTCTTCACAACATGAAAGATACACATCTGATACTTACACACTTTCAAGAGATTTACATGTACATAAATTATATGTATTTTGCATAATTTTTTTTTCATAAGCTGTTTATACATGTATCTAGAATTTTAAAGCCAGTGCCCTGCAGTTTGGATTCATTACAGAATGATACAGGTTTAATAACTTAAGTTTTAGAATAACTGCTAAAAGCTGACATTTGGTGCATCAAATTTCTCTCCCAATACACACTCAATATAATAATTATACTGTCATTTAGCTTCATGGCTAGTCCTCGAAATTAGAGTCATTTTACAAGCTAAACTGCATGAAGTTCCAAGAAATTAATAAGCAAGCAGTCTGTCGCCCACAACAGACTGTAGATTCACAGGCTGATCTGGGCTAAAATGCTCACATGGTCAAATGCTGGCTTTCACCCATTGGGCTAAATCTTTTTGGCTATCAAAAAGACAATCTATGACGATAAAAATAAGGGTTTTATCATATTGATATCTAATTTATTTATTTCCATTTTCAATCATGCAAACAAATGACTTTATTCCAGGGTACATAGATTAAGTTTTTAGAGAAACAACTGTTTGGGCCTTTAGAAAACAGCTTTTTATATGCCAAGTAGATGATAAATCAATGCACATAAAACCACTGCCCTCAGGTGCATAATATCTACATGTAAGTATGAGTTACTGCAATAATTATTTCAGTTATTTTGCTGGTGATGTACATTAATACAATTTACATTCAGGATAATGTTACACTGACACAGCAGAAGCCTTCACAATTCATTGAAGATATTTCGGCTATAAAGGATTAAATCTCCTCTTAGTCATAGATACATACATGCTCTAGATATCTGTTTGTACAAAGGTTGTACTTAAATGCACAAATACATCTGTTATGCCACTGTCAAATTATCCCATATCTAGTGTAGGTATTACTCTTTTATTATGTTAGAGCGATGTACTACATTTTCTAAGTTTCTGCCCGATCCTGAGTTGAGGCCACATTTAGGTGGCAACAAAGTCCTCATCATCATGTATACAGGCAACTTCCTACAACTCCACTGTAACAACATAGTTTGAAAAAAAGAATCCAGATGCTTAACATGCAGGAAAACTGGGTTCAATCCCTGGATGGGAGCATGCTGGTTTTTTCTCTCTCAGATTTATCATTTACAACACTGGTTCGAAAGATCATCAATGCGTGGGTGTAGAACACAGAGCGAGAGTCCCCACTGCGTTTTCCAAAGGGCTTAATAACTAGCTGCCTACATGTACATCATGTACATGGTATCTAGATACTATTCACATTTTTAATTTTGACGTGAATCAATGATGTCTGTTTCAACAAATATAATAATGGTCTTCCCAAATGAGAAGACTAGTGATCTAGTAGTAACATGCTGGACCAGCAGTTTTGCGGTGACAGGTTTAAATCCTCTCTCTATCATTTACATTATAACTATTTAATCACTTCTTTCTATTTCTTTCCAGATCACTGTTCATAATCCGATATAGGCATTCGAGTATACGGTAAATGTTGCAAAAAAAAGGAGATTTTTTCATTAAAAACCTGAACATTCACGTTTTCTTTTCATGGTAATATTTAATTTTCAATAACAACCGATTAAGTGTCAGTTTACAGATTATGCAAATAAAATAATTTAAATTTCTTGTCAGACTACAGAGCGTAAATTGTTGAACAAACATTCTGATAATGACAATTATTCTGCGCGTATTTTAAAGTCTTTTTGACACTTTTTGATTACGCGGATACATGATGGAATGCATCCTCATGCATCAGTGGTTTGCCAACCTTTCGACAACGCTTATGTAACACCTTTTGATTACACAGATACATGATGGAATGGTGGTAAATTGCTAATTCATGCCACTGCAATTATAAAGTATCTTTTTGTAATGCGATGTGTGTCACAAATGTTGTCTTTTCAAAGTATGCACTGGTCTGAAGATTGACACAGTCTACAAGTTTCACTACATGGAAGAATAAAGATTACCGCTGTCTTCTTTGATGCTAAAACAGCTAAAATATTTTTTGAAGGACAAAGAACATGGAGATAAGTTGCGAAACCAAAAGCAGAAGTTCTTACAGAGGTACCGAACAATGCCTAACTAGAAAATATGCAACAAATTGATCAAATCGTATCAATTTATAAAGAATTTACAATAACCGATTATCATGCATATTCTTTCTGACCAAACATACATATACCAATTTATGGTACTTCCGTGACATCACTAGGTTACTTTTCTTCTTTAGGGTTCGTATCTTTTCCCAACTAGTATCTTTTTTCATAAAACAAAACTTTTGTTGATTTTATTTCATGAAAATTGGTGACAATACAATGATTTTTCACAAAACATCATTAACAAAAAGATATTCAGACTCATTTTAACACAATAAACACATTACATAGCTTGTCGGATATGTAAATAGATTTGTGTAACAGGAAGTATCTCTCAAAAAGATACACGGCCCTTGAATCAAATGAAATTTTTTCCTTAAAGTCTAAGAACAGGTGTGTGATATCGGAGACAATCACTGCACATATGCAAGCGATTATGGTTTACTTCTTTATCAGAATTGTTTTATTGATTTTTGAAAGTAGTCAATTCATGTATATATACCTTTATTGAACAAAAAGTTAAATTTGACAAAACACTCAACCAGTATTTTAATGAAGCTGCTACTGTGTACCAGAAAGGCCCACATCCAGAAAGGGCCATTCCAGTAAATGCCCTCTTTTAAATGCATTACATAATATCAAGAATTGTTTTTATCCCAACTTAATAACAACCAGTTAGAGTTGGAAGAGTTTAAGCAGAGTACTGAAAATATTTTCATAACGGTAATCTTCATTTTTATGACAGTTTCACCCCACCCACTTCAATTAGCATGCAAATATTTCGGCCTACTAACCTGTTGAGCTACAGGCTCCAAAATGCTTTCTATCGTTTTGGTATGGAACACCGGCATTTTTAATCCGATCTGCCGCGTGTTCTTATTCCAACGATGGATAATAAATCCAAATAATTACACTCAATTCTTCAGGACTCTCCAAAACTTTTTAGCCAATTAGCAGGTAGAGCTAGTACTCAACGCTGTCAAAAGCGTTTCGTATTTTCACATTTTCCCCAAAAAATACTTTATGTCCGCGTATGACTGATTTAGTATGCTAATTTTGGTAAAATTAGTTATTCTGAAATAGTTTTGAAAGAATCGAAATAAATAAAGTTGTTTAAAATGTATTGTCGGTAGAAATAGAGGCTGGAACCTGATACACGGATTCTCGGAAGTTGCCAAATAAGGCAACAGGGGTCACCACGGGTCAACGGTACTCGCCCAATCGTAAAATATTTAAATATTTGTATTTAATAGTTTTGTTTACACCTTTAAGGAAGGTTTTTTAAGTTCATGTATGTGGCATGTTGGGTTTTACGAAACAGTTGTTTAACAAGGAATACAAATACTCCTATTTTGATTAACGAGCGTGAAACAGAAACCAACTACCGTCTCGGTTGAATGATGCGCACTTGCTGGCTTATAATGAAAGGGGTCTAGCCTAATTAATTTGGCGTTTCAGTGTGACCTCTTTCACAGATCTGATATTTTATAACTGTCACACCTCTACGTCTAATTTTAATGTGCTCCATAACAGGCGGAAAGTGTAGTTTCAATAATAGGTACAACTGGCGCATAATACACAATTAACATAGTTCAAACAGGGATCGTATATACAATAAATCCTGGTTCAAATAACAATTTTTCGCTCTAAAATGAAGAATAAAATATGTCTTTATATGAAAACCTAAGATTTTATGAAAAATCTCACCACTTTATTAAATTCTGAATGTTGAAACCTAAACATGCAAGTTTACACATACGGCATGTCGTTGTATCACCGATTGATGCAGGTGTGTAAATAGGTAAACGTGACTTGGAATTGAGTTAGTATCATTTTTAAACTTAATCCTATCATGTTAAATCATAAATACATTTAAATATTGGCATGTGGCATGTTGGGTTTTACGATACAGTTGTTTAACAAGGAATACAAATTTTGTTGCGTTTATAAGTGCCCAACAGAATTTCGTTGGGGATGTATTCCCAGCTATTTGCACATCAAAGTGAGACGTAGAAGGCGGACAGCTGTAAAATGGCAACCTGTAAAATCGGTTTGCCTTCGAAGTTGAAATAGTGAGACTAAAAGGGGTCTGGCTAATTGTGTTAGGGCCTTCATAGACAGACGTAAATGACGTAGGACCACACACAACTAGTAGGCTGAATTATTTACCTCACGAATAAAGGCGAAACAGTTTGAATTATGAAAAAATGTGTTTAAGCTGAACAAAATTTAATGACAACGTAGGCAAAATAAATGAAGAACAATTAAAATGTGTATGGCTGAACTCACTATATAGTCTAATAATTTAAAACGTAATTTTGCAGTGTTCAGCTGAACATTTCCACGAACCTAGTCCATGTCTTTTGGGAATGTAACCTTGAAAAATACATCGCCCCGAGCTGGTTTCGAACTCGGGTCCTCCAGTACCCTAAGCAGACACTCTACCACGTCGCCATAAAAGCTAGCGCAATGAAGTCCAAGTGCCGTATTATACCTCTTCTACATACACCCCCTCCTTACCAGAATTCGTCCTCGAATTCTTGGAGTATGAAAGTCTGTGGGACGTACGTTCTAAGGGTGATATCACTTATACACACGTGGGTTATTTATGTTGGGCGCCAAATGTAACCGTGAAAAATATATCGCCCCGAGCTGGATTCGAACTTGGGTCCTCAAGTACCCTAGGCGGACACTCTACCGAGTCGCCATAAAAGCTAGCTCAATGGCAAGGAAGTACAAGTGCCGTATTATACCGCTACTACAGGAATATATTTTCATAACATACTTACTGATTAGATCTCAGAACTAGACACGAAGGTCTCCTTCCAAAACTCAAACAAAATGGTATCCGAGGAAACTTACTCAAATGGATTAGAAGTTATCACGAAAATAGAAGTCAGAAAGGGTTTGAAGGCACTTCATTGCCAGACCAACTACACATAAACGCCGGTGTTCCCCAAGGCTCGGTCCTTGGTCCGCTGTTTTTTTCTGCTCTATGTAAACGATATTATTGAAAATCTACTATGTATTACCCGTCTATTTGCAGACGACACCTCTTTATCCTGTACTACATCATCATTAAATGATCTAGAAGATATAATAAACCATGAGTTAGCAATGATCATTGCCTGGTCTAAGAAATGGCTAGTCGATTTTAATCCAAACAAAACAGAAGCAACACTTGTTACAACAGATGTCAATATATTATACACCGGTTCAGTTTGTGACTATAAACCACACAAACAATAACAGCGCAAATGTTTAAAAGAGTGCTAGCTACCCACAAGTTTACCAGATTTCTATCTGAAGAATGATTTGAGACAATATCAAATTTGGTGGTAGTTCTTTTTATGCCCCCGAAGGGCGGCATATTAAAATCGCACCGTCCGTCTGTGCGTTTCCCTTACACATTAGAATTCGTGTCCAGACTGTAATTTTGTCATGCATTGAAGGATTTTAAAATAACTTGGCACAAATGTCAAGCACATCAAAACGACGTGTCGCGTGCAAGACCCACGTCCCTACCTCAAAGGTCAAGGTCAAAAGTTTGAAGGTAATGGAATCCTCTATATATGCACACAATCGTGTCCGGACTGTAACTTTGTCATGCATTGTAGGATTTTAAAATAACTTGGCACAAATGTCTAGCACATCAAGACGACGTGTTGCGTGCAAGACCCACATCCCTACCTCAAAGGTCAAGGTCACACTTTGAGTTTAAAGGAATCCTCTTATATGGACACATTCGTGTCCGGACTGTACTTTGTCTGCATTGTAGGTTTTAAAATACTGACAAATGTTGCACATCAACCGTGTCCGTGCAGACCCACACCCTACCTCAAAGGTCAAGGTCTACTTAGTTGGTTTTGGAATCCTCTACTATATGCACACATCGTGTCCGGACCTGTAACTTTGTCATGCATTGAAGGATTTTAAAATAACTTGGCACAAATGTCTAGCACATCAAGACGACGTCTCGCGTGCAAGACCCACGCCCCTACCTCAAAGGTCGAGGTCACTCTTAGCGTTTAAAAGAAATGGAGTACTGTATGCATGGTAACTCTGTCACGCATGGAACGATTTTAAAATTACGTAGCACATTTATTGAGCACATGGAGTGGATACAGACTGTGAGACACCTCTTTCGGGGACATTCGTCACTTGTGAGGGACAGCTCTTGTTTACCTTATGACGTGTAAGTTGCCATATTTTTATGCAAATTCAATGCACTTATTATGTAGTAAGATCTAAGCAAATATTTAGCACTATCTTTGAAAATATGGACACATTTTTGTTCATAATTGATAATTCATGGCGACAATCCTTCGAGCCCAAGAATCAATTAGTATAATGCATTTTACATAATTATGTAATAGCTTACCAAGTTGTTTCCATGAAATCTTGGAGTCGATTTCTGTTGAACCGCCTCTGTGCTTGCAGACCAGTGTAACCGTCTGGTAAAGCCGAGTTTTGATACACCTAGATATTAAACTGTAACAACCGTCACAAAGCCTGCTTCTTTTGCCGAAAAGGCATGCGCCGAATCGTACGCTGGCGATAGACCAAATTCTCATTCCTCAACATTTCTATATATTTTGTTTAATTTAGCTCTGGTGGTCGTTATGTGCAGTGGAACGGAACCGTTCGGACAATTTCAGAAAAGGAAGCGTGAAGTTTGGTTAAAATTCGCCAAGTGTATAAGTGGTCACTATGTGTAGGGGAGCGGAGTGGTTCGGACAACCCAAGAAATCGTTCAAAAAATATCCTAGTGAAGTTTGCAAACTTTAGGTGAAATTGGGCAAGTGTTTTCAGAAGAGAATTGTTGACGACGACGACGACAGACTACGAACATAAAGTGACAATAGCATACCATAGGCCTGGCTGAAATAAATAAATAGGCACACGTTGGCCTGAATAAATGGTCAAAGAATATTTGGAGGCAGATTTGCTTGTGCTCTAATTATTCAGGTTTTCCATCCGGAGTAGGTGGAGGCATCCTCATGCATCAGTGGTTCGCCAACCTTTCAGACAAACTAAAATTATGTAACGAATGCTCTGGACGTACGAGAATGAGGTAGGAAACGGGGCAGCAACCCGGGGACTGAAACGAATCAGTTGCAGTTTTGTCTGATTCCCGATCACGGTACTAGCGGCTATCTCAAACACCATGCGGGAAAGTAACAAGAAGTGCATCATTGAACACGTAATAAAATGACTATGCTGCACAGGGGCTCTTCCCCAACACCAAGCCTAGGTTTTTGTGTGAAAGGTGGCCGAAGAGAGAAAATTCACATGAAAAGGTCTTAATTCAATGAAAAATCATTTGGTTTTTATGCTATCTCCTCAGGTTAATGAAGCTTCCCGTGAAACTTTGTTGCAAATAGCGCGGACTTAAAGGTACGTGTATGTGAAAAAGTAATACCTGCACGAACATATAATTACAGCACTAAGGCATCACAAGTTCAATATTACCACCTCCACGATTCTCGGTATTTGAAATGCATTCAACAGTGTTCCGCTTAAAAAGTTCAATTTAAGGTCAAATAACTTTCTGACTTGTCTTGCGCTTTAAACATTCCTAAGTTAGTCTGCAATAATTCAGAGTAAGAGAGCCAAGATGGTCCTACATCGCTCATCTGGCTACCATTGGCTATAAAACAAGGTCATCAATAGCAGAGGAAGAATTTTGACCTGGGGTTCTGACTTTAAACAATCATCGCGGAGGTCTACTACATCATGCTATATTCAAAGCATCTAAACTCTGGGCCTACTGGTTCTAGACAAGAAGATAATTGAAGTTTTTCCTCTATGAGCCTATGTTTAACAAATGACCCCCAGGTAGGGTCAATTTTGATATGGGGTTAAAATTGGAACACTCTTGGTAGAGGCCAGATAGGCAATGCCACCAGCTAAATATCTAGGCTCTAGGCCGAAGGCCTTCTGATTGAAGCCATGAAGATTTTTTTTTAAAGTCCAATATAAACCAATGTAAAATCACAAGGCAATGCAACATGCCAAACATCTAAGCTCTGGGCCTTCCTGATCTTGAGTAGATGATTTTTTAAAAAGTTTTTCCTTTCTGTTTCCATAGCAACCAGAGTTCTGCATAGAATGTAATTATTTCAACAACTATGGCAGGGCTATATGCAAGGAACATCAATCAACATTGGTCTAGTAGTTTCAGAGATGTTGTTTGAAGGAAAATGAGAATAGAAGACAACGCACAACCAATGGCTGGCAATCCAAATTGCTCACTCTGGCACTTTGTGCCAGGTGAGCTAAAAAGCATGTCCATCTTTCAACAGCACCATCCCTTGTTCCGAAGGGTACCAACTGACAATTTACTGGCTGAAGAACAATTGGAGCACATCATGATAATTATACAAGTTCACATACTTATCTTAGTAGTCAGCATTATCAATATTTCTGGCGAAGTCTACTGGATACTAATTATAGATAGCCCCAATCGTGTTTACAACATTCTTCTGGTATCAAAACTTTGTGTACACATAAACCAAGCCACAGGGCACTTAACAGACATGTAGACCAACTGATCAAAACAGTTTCTGCCAAAGTATTATCAAATAATCTTCATCTCTCTCCATCAGGGGTATTTTGTTTCATCTCTCCCACCCTTTGACTACTATAACCTATTCACTGTTATATAAATAAATGACAAATACAAAATCAAGGCATAAATTTTAATTTCACTATTCAGAAATATTAACAAGATGTTTTAAGTGTTCGATAGAGGAGCAGAAAAAAACATTTTTATCCCATTGCAGGACTCCTTCATCAGCAAAAATAGGAGTCCCATCTGAAAAAGTTGGGAGTCTCTTGTTTGAAGTACATGTAACGTAAATGACTAAAACTGAACATTCATTTGTTTGCAGTTTCTGTAAGTAAATAAACCGACACCTGTATTGCATTACACATTACTACAACGTTTATGGCATTCAAGAAGACATAATATGGAAAAACACTATTTCTGAACAGGTGAACTGAAACAGAAATATTAGGGTGCATGTCAGTATATCAAGTGTTTTGCGAAACAAAAATATGAGAATTTTTTCCAATTGTGTGCTAACTGCAACAAAAGTACTACCTTAAAAGTGAATTACTCATTTTATCAGCACTACATTGTATATACAGAACAAGATGACTGTAGTACATTTGTATACATGTGTTTCACTACATCCTTAAATAACAGGCATAGGGCTATAAAAAAATGATGTGATTATTGATATTTCGGCACAGTTATTGCTGCATGTAATGTGGTAAAGAACAGAAGAAAATCCTATGAAAACCAGTGGAATGTCTTCGTCATATTTTAGCTACATGTATAAAGAAACTTTCCACAGTCCTCTTAACTTTCCATTCCTGTTATACATTTACGAGTTACACACAGATCTCTAATGAAAACACCATTTTCTATGAGAATAGTAAACTGTAATCACCTGCTTCAAGAGATTAAAATAAGACGATAGAATTTTTTTTGAAAATCAATCAAAAAACAAATCACAAAATATAGTGTAATACACATGTAGGTGTTAAATAATAAATTCCTGCAAAATTTTGTAGTATACAGTTTTCCAAAATGAAATTTTAGCTGAAATGTTTCCACTTTTGTATGCGTAAGTTTTCTTTCACGTGAAACAGTAAATCTGAAGCAAGCAAACTTCTGTTGAAATATAGTTTACACAGACATTAAGCTGTCCGTCAAGTGATACCACACTCCAGGAGCAATGAAATAGCATCGGCTGCCTCATACATGTATTTGCTTCATGCCGGAGACAAATTACATACAATCTGCATTCAAGTTTACTCAGCACTTGTAAAAAATATTCCGATAATAAGCTTCGATTGATTTTTGGTGGTTAAACGTAAATCGTGGCATTATATTTCTATTGAATAACCAGTACAAATTAGCTAATATTGAAAAAATTATATCATATTTACGAATTGTAAAATTACAAGTACCAGTTAAATACTTTTGAATATAATTTATAAAATTGAGTACATTGTACATGCATCATTGCATCATATTTGCTGAAACACACTACAAAAAGAGATGTCTTAATTTGACCTTTTTTTGAGTATTAAAAGTTTGAAATCCGGGTTCACTTTGCATGCACTGAAATCCTGTCTTTAGATCGCAAAATACGAACAACTGACTGATATCTCCCTCATGATGGTGACAAGATGACTATTTATAGATGTGTTCGTTATGTGTTCGTTATGTGTTCGTTATGTGTTCGTTATGTGAAAGTAATGGAGCAGGTCAGCTCGGGGAGATGAACATGTTGATCTAGTTGTCATTCCTTCCTCTGCTCCTTGATCGAGATCTGGATGGTGATCGGCTGAAATATACATCAAACAGAACATTAAGGTAAAAGCTTGAAATTCTCTTACGCCGCACTGGATTAGTTAACATCAACTGGACTGCTGGTTGGAAGGAATTTCTTCATCTTGATAATGGAAAGAAATATGGACTACACAGGAACCATCTATGTGTTGAGAGAAACATTTGACTTCTGGTCTAAAAGATGTTCAATAAATTAAGTTTTATTGCCACAAGAAATAATTGCATGATGAAGAATAAACACCTAACCTATTGACTGAACTTGCCAAGGCTATCGATATAAGAACACTTGGATTATGCAACTATTCAGTTTTTATATATAAAATTGCCCCACCCACCATCTATTAAGTACATTACGTCACACCCAGTCATTTAAATGTCTGATTTTAATCCTTAAATATCATCTAATACACCAAATCTCTGCATCTGCTATAGCAAGGGAATTAAAAAATATTGAACAGGAAGAAAATGAAAAATAGTTTCTATAAATAAATTATGGAATGGTTCATCACACACCTGATGTACCGGTCTCTGCTACGACTGCCTCGTCTGCAAGAAAAACAAACAATATCACAAATCACAAACGGTCTTAACCTGCATATGACCTAACAGCATACGTGTGTTTATCCTACCAGCATCTACAAGATAAAATCATGCTGGACTACTGCAAAACCATGATTTGTTTGCCATATGATTTTATGACTTTGTTTTGTACTCCAACTTGCATTTATTGCATAGTACATCCATATACCATTAAATATGTATTCTAAAAATATACACAAGGTATTCAATATACCAGTACATTTAACATTGGATTTTCAAGTGAAGGTACAGTTAAACTTTAAAGTCCTTAATTTCATTGCAAGTGAAAATCGCAAAACCTTTAATAATACAGAGAAAAAATAATCTTGCAGTAAATCGTTCACACTGTATAAGATAAAAGTTACAATTAGGTTTGCAGCTCACAGTATTTCCCTAAATACTACTTGCCAGTTCTTATTTTTTTATGAGTACCTACCCATTATATCTGTCTCTACTACTGTCACGGCTGAAAGAAAATCGAAATTTGTGAGATTTTACGTCAAAGTATTACATATTATAAAATGACATCAAAAATACATATACAATTCCCAAGTTTGAAGTCTTCTGATCTTGTTTGGGTTTTTCAAAGTTCGAAAATATTGCCAGCTCCTGGCCTCCTAAGGCTGTTCTAAAATAAATATCACTGAGCGAAAAAATATTCCAACAAAGTCATTCTGATCAACAGTAAATGAAACTAACATTTTAAACTCAATAGTCGAAAAGACATGAAAATATAACTAATGCTGTATTTGTTTATATATATATATCATGTTTAAAATTTCACTGTACATAACACAATTTTCCCCAAGTCCAATGCAAATTTAATAAGCCAGGGACCACTGGTAATTCACATGACAAAGCAAAACTACAGCATACAGTATTCTATGCAAAACTTTATAAAACTTATTATGTACCAAGGGAGGTAACTAGCAAGAAATTACAGCTGTTTCAATTCAACTTGTCTCATGAATTGTTTAATGGCAATAAATGTGTCATTACTCATAAAAAGTGAAAAGACACTATATGTTGTTGACAGACAGTGCTGATGTGGCCTCCATTTTACTTTTGACTAGTTAGAGCTAAATATAGCACTCATAAATAGGTGAAGACCCTTCCATCAGGAAATTTTCACACAGCATCACTGACCCCTTTGAACAATTATGCAGTCAAAACTGGAAAACGGACAAGCCCATCTTAAGTTAAGCGTTGATGTGTTTTTGAAACATGCGACAGACAACATAAAATTCTTGATAGTCCTTTGTTTTTAGTACTGTAATTTTCCAAGGTCACCCATTTCTCCATCAATTTAAATAGACACTATCTTCTCTAGATGTAGACTAACTTACCCTCCTCCTCCTCCTCCTCTCCTGTCGCGACTCTTGCTTCTGCTGCGAGAGTAACTCCTCCTACCTCGTGACCTTGACCTGCTACGTGACCTGAAAAACATGGGGGTCAATAATTTATCATCAATACCGGACTAGCTTTTCTCTCCACACAGTATGACAGAATATGGAAAATGTGGAAACAATCATTGATCATATGGAATCAGCTGTACAAGGAAAAGCCCACCTGTTGGTTAACACAGTCATGTAGAATTTTAGGTACATTAATTAATTTTTTTCTTAAAGTCTGCCTTTTTTTTAAAATTTGCCTTTTTTGTTTGTGTTAAAGTTGTATATACATTTACTGACCTTTACTTACCCACCTGCAAATCTTTGTCAAAATTCAAATTATAACCTAAACATTACAGTGCTCTCTGACACCAGAAAATCTGCCAGCACTATATACCGGTAATGTCTAATTTCTGAAGTTCAGATTATACCATATTTTTGCTGATCTTTATGGGCACTGAATTCAACAGCTTGATTATCATTAATAAAGACGCATGTAATTGCAGTCTGTTATACTCTATGCTTGAAATGCTTGTGACCATTTCCTTTTTAAAAATCTGCAAATGGCGTATTTCTTCACATATTAAAAACATGGAAATATACTTGAAATGGCAGTGTTTTAAATACATGCCTGTGCCATTACAAGTTGTTTACAAATTTTTCAACTTTTGGGGCGTAACACACGACATATCAAAAAAATATTTACACTGAAAAAGCAACATGCTGTGAAGGTCTAGCTTGAACACTGTTACTGTATTTGACTTTATGTGAAATTTCAGAAGTCTACCAGTGCGGTCTGTAAAACATATATGCCCAAACTGATGCAGTAAATATAACTTTTTTATAAACAACCATTATGTGATGTTTGAAGAGTGCAGACTGATTAAGAGCCATCCACTCATCCCACGCAAACGCCACACGAGGTTTGATGAGTTACTCCAAATAAGTTTTAGTGTTTTTACAGTCCAAACACTTTCCAATAAACAAAGTTACATACACATCATGGCCTTTGGTGCTATTCCAACGGGGAGCATAAATTTGTAGACAGCAACACTTATGAAGTTTGATGAATAAAAGCTCTGGAGTTATTTTAGAGAAATCTGGTTTAAAGACCGACATTAGCAAACCAATATACTTCCACTTCTGTGAAGTGAAGCATGAAATATACCATAACCAACTGTGACATCATGACTGACTGGATATCTGAAATGACTTACGCTTTGCAACAAAGCTGTGAAGGTGAACATTTGCAGATCAAACAAGTTAATGCTGAACAGTGTGTCTCAAATCAAAGAAGAGCTGACAATCATAGGCACCTCTTACTGATCGCCGATTCAGCAAGACATGATTTCATCCATTTTGAATCCATTTATACAAATGACATTAAATTTTCTGTTTCAATTCGCTAACGCTGATTAAATGCTGTATGCCGAGAGCTAAATTCTATGCCGAGTTTTTCAACAAAACACACGCTAAAGATGACGAGTGTTGATTGAAGATGCTTGAAGTACGATGTTTACAGGCTATGTTAGATGGTTGGCGATCTAATTCTAATGCAGAGCTATCTTTTTGAGACGTTTCAATGTTGACGGATCTATACTCTGAGAGATGAGATCTTTGTGCGGACTCGAGTGATGGCCGATCTATCGTGAAGATCAAGTCACTGGGATGCTTATCAAATAGTGTGGAAACATATCAAGCTCTCTTTTGATGCAGATCAATTTTGTAGACAATTGAGACAGAAATCTGCAAAATTGGGAAGGATAAAGTTTTAACAATTTCTCTAAAATTCAAGTTACTACAATTTATTTTCCTGTTACTTTTATAAGCAGTACAAAAGGCTACCTTAAATGACACACTGCAGGAATCAACCATGTTTTCTTATACATAAATCAGCATAATACTAGTATCACATTTCTGTTAGTTATCCAGTTATCTATCACTGTAACAAACACACACTTTTAATCAATATATATTTTTTTTATTAACATTTACACTTTACCAGCCTGTACTTCTACAATTCGCTTCACTGGGTATATGTATATCGCATCATGCGCGTTTTAAGTGAAATTGTAACAATTAGAAATATTCTCCTCTGCAGTAAAACTTACAATATCTGTAGAAGAATAGTCATTTAAAAAGAACTAAAATTACACGCCCAAATGTTACCTTAGTACTGAATTTTTGCCACTTTACCCTAATTAGAGATGTCAGATGAACTAAAAGCAATCCATACCCCAGCAAATAAACTGTTTAAAACTAAGATCCTAAATGCCATGTTTGGTTACAATAGCACACCCTTACCTATTACACAGAATAATGTGATGAGACAAAATGACTTCTATAGCCCTCGTGCAAAACCTTGTTTGGTGGGTTTAACATGATACAGTGAGTACGGTAACAAAACAGAGCAAATACTTTTATGTCTTGTGATATTTGTTGTTTTCATTTTTGTACTTTCTGTAAGGGCCTGGTATTTTTAGGTTAGCAGTGGGCTGAATACCCTACCAAAAACCTGTTAGTTCAGCCATCTGTACATATCTGTATCAGTGCCTGCGTTTGTACAGTCTGATCTAATGCATACGGTTTGATTGACCATCTGCGGGCACCCGATTTACCATAGATCTTTCCCATACTGAATTTTTGCATGGACTCGTCTTTCAATTGGACAAACGAGTATCATTGACTGTTAAAAAAAGGTGCACACTTACAATTTACTGACTGATCAGTGACCACTGTAGATCATGATCAAACTGCACAAACTATGCAAAAAAGAAACTGTAATGAAAGATGTAAATTGAACAGTTAGTTACAAAACTTTGTACAAAGATATTAGTGATTTCTTCAACAAATTATCAGCCAACTCAAAGGGTGACAGTTACCTTGTATGTCTCCTACTGCCACGACTTCTGTGTCTTGGACAATCATAGGCATAGTGACCGGATTCCCCACATTCGTAACACCTGTCATCTGGATTGAATGGACGTCCTCCTCTACCTCCACCTCCACCACGTCCTCCGCGCAGCCAGGGCTTTGGGCGTACTTTCCCTGTGGAATGTTCCACTCTAATACGTGAACCATTTAGACTCCTGCAAGAGTCAGTTGAGTGAACTGATACAGTATTTGGTAATTTAATCAGAATTTCACCTGAATTCAGTGAATAGGTTATTACTATTTATTTTATGTTTTCTCAGTGAAATAAAAGTGATAATCCGCAGTTTCCATTTTTATTTTCACTGTTTTTGCAATCTTTAACCCATAATAACGTCAAAAAGTATACCGAGCCTTATTAATGCTGGAAACCATGCGACGATGACGTCGTTAAAATGACGTCACTTGTGCTAAGTTTTTTGATGACGTTTCCCGCAATTTTCGATATTTTATTGGAACAAACTCAACAAAAGTAGAGTTTTAACCATGAAATAAACAAAAAGTTTTTGGTATTGATGTAATATCACCCGTGAACACCAAAAAATGTTTTTTTCACTCGTGTCTGTGCCAATCGTGAAAATATCACTTTTGGTGCCCACTCGGTGAAATTGTAACGTAATATTACATTGAAACCAACAATTATCCTCTATTTCATCTTCTTTTTTTTTTTTTACAGACTTCTCTTGCATTTTAAGCATAAAAGAAAACTTTTTTTTGACTCAACTATACGTCATAGTTACATGTTCAACACAAATATTACATGTACGTTGGAATCCAATGAAGGGTTCAAGACTCTTGCCTTACAGGATAGCTCTACCTCTCTGCCTCAAGCTTTCTTAAGTTATAAATCTTATATTCTCATGCCTCCACCCTAGAACGTTATTCCTAAACCATGACAGTTTTACCAAGTATGCATGTAAGCATTACTCTTAAGCTATCAGAATGATGAACAAGAAAATTTCATACGTTCCATCTAGGCCTCGGACAGCATCTTCAGCATCCCTGTTATCTTCAAACTCCACAAAAGCAAAACCTGCAGGATTTCTTGCTACCCAAACACTCCTCAACCTTCCATAGTAACTGAATGCTCGTTCTACATCTTTCTCGTTGGTATCTCGAGCCAGGTCGCCAACATACACTTTACAGTCGTAGTCACCTCTTCGGGACATATTTACCTACTAAATAGATTTATGTAAGTAAGAGAAAAGTAAATACAGTGTTCCAAGCAAACAGACACTGGATATAGAGAGTAAGCACATTGAGATAAGTACAAGTATTGCTCTGAATTTGAATCTTATAACATGCACTAGTAGCTGTCATACGTAAAATAAACTGTCATATGTGAAATACTAGATGGGTGTTCAGTAGAACACTTGTGTCGACCTCTTACACTTTGTCAGAATAACCAATAATTTCTTGACCAAATCTAAGTACAAAAAGGGGCATAACTCTGTCATATACCCCCCCATACAAAATTTGGTGGCATCACTACTTTTTTGTCATTAGCAAAGCAATTTGAAACTTTGATGAAGAACTCTTAAGAAAAGGCAAAGTTGTAGCAAATGTTGAGTGTTTTCGTGACAAAAACTTAGTACAAAAAGGGGCATAACTCTGTCAAATATGACCTTGACCTACAAAATATGGTGGCATCACGACCCTTTATTCATAAGCAATACAACTGTAAAGTTTGATGAAGAAATCTTAAGAAATGGCAAAGTTATAGCCAACGTTAAGTTTTTGTGATGGACTGACAGACCGACGGACAAAGTGATTCCTATGTATTGCCTTTTCTCCGAAAGGGCGACACATAAACTTGCTATATTTACTACCATAAGAAGTTTTTTGAGCCTAGCTCACCATTTCTTGACTGTTCAATATGCACATCAAGTTCAAGGGAAATGCTATCACAAATAAACATTTTTTGTTACTGTATGTTTATATTGCTACACTTTAACTCCCAATACTTTGCGAGGGATTAAAAACATGACAGATCATTGATGGTGAAACTAACAGTAACACAGATGCAATTTTTGTGTAAAAATTATTGGAATATAGAATGAAATGCAGGCAGTTGTCAACCAGGCTTGACCATTTTAAAAACTCCAACAATTTTGTAATCAAAGTATTCAAATCATGACCCTACTTAGTGTTTATAAAATGTGTTTAAAAACTATAAAGATCATTGTTCACTGTTCATGCATGGAAGTCCCAAGCATATCAAAAATAATTTTACAAAATATTCAACAGCTTTATACTGGAAAATAAAAGTTGGATCATCACCCCTTTTTGTTTACCCTTCTTGTCGAGGACACAGCTGACTTTTGGGTTTGAGTAAATAAAGCAAAAAAATATTAAGAACACATTTTTACACCATTAATCTCTAATGTGTTAAAAGTGACCAATAAAACTTTTGATTTACTCGACAAAGTTTATTGTTTTGGTTTTTACCACGACGATTTCCTCGACGTCGGCACTTTGATTTTGGGCTTAATTTATGATTAAGTCATGAGCTATTGTTCTTCGATTCAACTGCGAAAAACGGCAGAGAATTTAACAAAGAAAATAAATGTCAAAAAATTGATTTCGGTCATAATTTATTAAATATAGGGACGTCCATTGTAATTCATTGTTCTTCGATCCGATTGTGTATAACTGCCGAGAATTTTACACAATTAAATAAATGCATGCTTACCAATTATCGACAATGAACACTTGTTATGAGTATGTTTACGGGTTTGGCAGCTTGGGGAAGTATATGGCAAATAAAGTTAAAAATGCCCTGCTTCAGACAAAGTTAAAAATTCTTAACGGTCACAGTTAAGATATGAATTAAACAAAAGTTGCTCAAGCATATCATGTATCTCAGTTCTACTTACCAGTTTGCAGAATTAAAATCTTATTACGCTACGGTTTAAAGAGAAATTGAATTGGGCCAAAAAAGTCAGACAAGTTCAAATACTTAGAAATCGCAATTTTGATTAACCTCAATCCCCACTACACGAGTTGTGGTCAAAACCCTAATGAATACTAAAGGTTATACGGGTAATAAAAAAACTCCTGGTAAATCAAACCCAAATAATCAGGAAGACAATGTTTGGTTTTGTTCGGCTCATCAGTGAAATAAATGTTATCATAAGTTGAGTCATTCCTTAGTTGCCATGGGTAAATTTAGCTTAGCTCAACACATCTGTGCCTCTTAATGGTTGAAAGAAGTCTAGGTTGCGATGATTGGACGCCAACTTGGAAAGGTTTTATCATTGTAAAAAATATCAAGGCAATTTGCTTTTGTTTTGGATAGTGTACATTCTAAGATTTGATTCACTTATAAAAATCGCTACCTCGACTTCTTGTCCGACATTGTAGTTGGTTCCCTTGTCTATATATACCATATTTAAAAAAATTCAAACATGCCTGCGGCCCCATGCCTGGCCTCTTTGCTTACAAGGGTGAGTTTGAAAAATCCTGAAACTGAAGTTGGGGGCCGCTAGGTGGATCCAGGCAATAAAAGCTTAATTGAGCTTCTAAGCCTGGTCGACGGGTCGTACCGACTATACCTCGAACGAGGATGGTGGACCTAATAAGCACAATTACAAATAAGCCTGGTCGGGCACTGTTACGAGCCTGTTCGAAGCGGAAATAGTCAGAAAAAAAAGACTGCATGGCATGCTACTGCCAGCGTGCACAAACATTGGTTGATTCTGAAATAAATATAATTATTTAGCATGGCCTTGTTAAATCAGCATTAAGTTTACCCATGTACCTATCGCAATGTCAATGAAACGCTATCATCTAAACAGTACAGGAAATATCGCAGGGAAGTTTTCTTTTTACTCCCGCTTTGTTTATTATGGCCGCTTAATTACTACCACGCATGCGCGAAATCTGCGGTTAAAAGCTGGACCAGACCAGTCGGCCATTATGGACTAGGGAACGTTCCGGAAATTGTTTTTTTCTGCTTCGAGCATTTGTTGTCTCTCTTACAAAATATATATGGAGATATATATGGAGAACATTTTACGTATCAAAAGATAAAATGAAAATAAATTACACAAGAAACTTATTATAATGACCCTTACCCCATTATTAATCTAAATTATTACAATTTCTAAAATATTTGAAAAACATTAAATTTGCTTCTCAGTTACAAAATTACTTCAAACATACACCAATTCACGAACACCAGTCAGGGTTTAGACAACAGCATTCATGCCACAATGCTTTAACGCATTTAATAGATACCTGGCTAAAAGACATTGATTCTGGGAAATACGTGGGTGCAGTGTTTTTAGATCTACGAAAAGCATTTGACTTAGTTGACCATAAAATTCTTTTATATAAACTACGGCTTTATCATTTTTCAGAAAAAGCTATCAAACTTTTTGACTCTTATCTTTCGGATAGAACGCAGATCATAAAATCAGGAAATAACACTTCAAATGTTATGAAAATTACCTCGGGTGTACCCCAAGGTTCTATTCTAGAGCCTCTTTATTTTTATTATACATAAATGATATATCCTTTGAAACTTCTTCAGGTAACATTGAGCTCTTTTAGCTGATGACTCAACTCTGTATGAAACAGGGTTTGCTATTGATACAATACAAAGAAATCTTCAAAAAGACCTTAATTCTTTAAACACGTGGTGCTGTAAGAATAATATGGCCTTAAACCCAACTAAAACCAAATGTATGATTTTAACCACGAAAGGAAATAAAGCACACTTCAGTGACGGTACTCTAAATTTGCTCTTGAAAATAAACCAATCATACATTGAAAACGTATCAGTTCAAAAAGCGCTTGGTATATACATTGATAATACTTTAACATGGGATGTGCAAATATCCAAAGTATGTACAAAGGTTAATTCTAAAATTGCTCTCCTAAAACGAATATCCTACTATTTAACACCAGAAATGAAAAAAATGTTTTATAATGCTTATATACTACCCGACTTTGATTATTGTTGTACAGTATGGGGTAATGGAAATGGCTGTGTCTATAAAATGAATAAATTGCAATCTAGAGCTTTACGACAGGTAAAATATAAACAATTACCAACCAATACCATAGGTATAAAAAATGATATACGATGGTTGTCATTTTCTGATAGATATATGTACCATATGGCTATATTAGTATATAAAGCTGAACATCACCTTGCCCCTGAGTATATACTAAATTTAATAACCTTTTCCAGCAATAATACATATATTCTACGCTCCATTTCTGATAAAAAAATAGTTTTACCAAAAATACGCACTAATTATCTAAAAGCTAGCTTGTTCTTATTCCAGTGTACATATATGGAATAACATACCTACGAATATTCGATCTCTTCCATCTCTAATTTTATTTAAGAGAAATTACAAAAAAAAATTGTTGCAAAAACACAATTAAGTCGTCCATAGATATGATCATTATGATGTTTTTAGTAAAACATCCTACAATACTTTGTACATTTTCAAATATTTCTGAACAAAGAAGTTTATATGTGATGTGTATGAATGTATATAAGATTAATGTGAAGTGTTTGTCAAAGTCTGATCGAAAATTATCACACGATATATCTATGTAAATCTTTATTATGATGTTTATTTTTTTCTGTTAGGTTAATGATACTGATAATTCAATATATATATAATTTTTATTTTTATTGTTGTAGAAGGCCACATTGAAATATTAGGTATGTGTATTGTTTATATGTATCTAAATGTGCATCCTTCGTTAAATAAAGATGTTATTATTATTATTATTATTATAGTTTGTTGAATAAATGTGTACCTGCTTCTCTCAGGAATATTGTAAAGGTGAAGGATTTTAAGTGTTCCCTACGTTTCTGAGTTTTTTTTAAAAACAAACAAGTCATCAAAGATAGATTTACGACGGTGTGAAAAGTACTGGTTAGTCAACCAGAATCAAGAATAGTAGTTCACCAGCATCTGTCCGTGGTCCGAATTGCCGATCATACAAATCATGATCTACACTTACTTCTTTTATTATTTATAAGTCAAAACAAAACAGACTAACGGAATATATAATTAACATATTTCCTTCTGAAACAATTGAAACAAATTTCACACCAAAATTCCACAGAATTTTAATAAAATTTCTAATTTTACGAAATCATGATTTACAGCAACATCATATATTTAAAGACAATTTTTTTTTGACATTTTATATAATCTAAAATCAAATGATTCAAAGAATTACATTAATGACTGTGCTTTTTCAACAGTAGTAGACCGAACTGGCAGCCATTAGCACCTAGCTGATTGGCTACTCATTTTTGTCTCCCCTGGTTTCATTGGTTAAATTTTGCTTCATGCTCCGGTAGTAAACAACCAACTAGTACAAGTCTCTTTATAAATTTATACTGTACATTTCCTTTTTATAATTAAAGAAGTAAAAGATAACAAGTAGCCTGTTTGATGTTTTATATAATTACTCTCAATAAGTAAATTTTGGTACCAAAATATAAATATTCAGATTAATATTTCAACAATTAATTACACCAATTAGAGTACATTTTATAACAGTTATAAGTAAATACTGCCACTATATTTATCTATCCATAAATTATTCTTTCTTTTAGTAAAGTGGCTAAATTGTTGTTTGTCTTTTTAAGAATTTTTCTTCTACAACGTATTTGACTACGCGAACCATTTTCAAATTCAATCTCTCTCTCTCAAAACGTCACACTTCACGATGTATGTCACAATACATCGCTACGACCGGCTACGACGATGGCGATTTCGTTCCCGTTCCAGAAGAAGGAAGACCTATGTGACAGTGACGGCTGCTGTGCGATAGGCAATCAACGCTGCAACTACTAGATCTACAACATCGTCGACGTCCACGTTTCCGGTCACACCTCTGACAATGTAATGTCAGGCTTGCGGCGGTTGCTGGCTTATTTGGCTGTTAAGGGGTTTCTATATTTTCAAAATTTCAGAGTAGGAAAATAGGTCAAACTTTCAGGCATACTTTTTAACTTGATAAAATAAGTAAAACCATATTTCGGACAACATCTTAATCTCTCATTCAGGACAATTAAATTGTTTTTTCATCACAAAAAGCTAAACAAAGTAAAAATAGGACAACACTTTATTAAAGGGAATTTTTACTTTACAAAGCAAACACATATACCATCTATACCATCTTACATTACATGATTGTTGAAATTGTATTGGCTATAAATGTATATGCATCATTTTATGCCAAATAAAGTATATGTTATGTTATTATCAAAAACTTTATAAAAAAAACTGTTAGGCTACCACGATCTAGACATACAAACTAGGTTAATCACGCTTAGATCTCATTGGTCGTCGTGATTGGCCTAATCTTTGGCAACCAATCAAAATCAACCTTTGGCTATACTGGCTGGAAATTGCAGCCAGGTAAATCTCTCCTATTTAGAAAACAGAAAAAACACTTTTGATAGGTATAGGCATGATAGGAGACATGCCGAGGGCCCATCCACAAATTCAAGCTTACATATTTACTCTTATGGACGGACCTTTATAAAATTTGCTTCAAATCAAATCAAAAAAGATAGATTTACAAGAGCCATCTCCCCGCCGAGTGCTCTTTCTTTGACCAAGAAATTTGAGGTGAGAGGAATAGATATAGTTAAGGCTGTAATTTAATAAAATATTAGTGATTACACGGACCTATATACACATATGTATATATATATAGGTCCGTGGTAATTATAACGTGTTGTGGGTTATTCACATGCACTTTACTCTGTGTAAATGTCGCACTTCTACTCTAAAATTTTGAAATTGTATGCTTTGCACAAACGTTCTATGCGAAAGAAGGGAGATAAGTGAAACCAGGGTAAGTGGGGATAATTATGTGTTATCAAGTCGTTGCTATATTTTATCTCCTGCCTCTATGTCAATGCCACCATTTCACAATGGAAATATGAGATTTGTTTCTCTTTTTTTCCGCCGCAGTCGTATTAAGCTCGCGTTTGACCGGAAGTTGGTTACCTTTCAACTGCCAATGAACATAGCATTTTTTGTATAGGAAAATTTACTTTGTAAGGCATCTTTTAATTGGATAATACAGCTTTAGAAAGGTCAATAAAAAATACTCTTGCGTTTTCAGTCTATCATGAATGATTTTATAATTTTGGTGCGAAAATAGTTCTTATCTATCAACATAATATGTTGTTACCCTCAAACTAATGTTAACTATCAGTGTAGAGTAGTTAAACTTTCTCGACCGGTGAATATGGTCAATATTCCGAATAACATATTTGATAAGAGAAAACAGAATGTTTTCCTGATGCACATGGCATGGCACGGACGTAATCACAATTGAGGAGAAAATGAGTAAGCGGGCGGTTAACTCAGTCGGAAGAGCATACGCTCTGTAGGGTAACGGGTTCTCGTCCCGGTCAGGGTGAATAATTTTCTCACACTCTTCCTTTTGCATAAAGGAATTTTTACCATGAAATTTAGCTACCCATTTCTTTCATATATTCAAAACCGCGCCGACCATCTTTTTTAAAGATAGTTCTTGTTTGTGTTATCCTTAGTATATGATAGGGATGGGAACGAATATTCGAATATTCGAAAATCGGCCGAATATTCGAATGCGAAAATCAAATTCGAATATTCGTAAATTATTATTTTTTTTTTAAATAGGTAGCAATCTAAAGAATGCTAATTATGCCGAATAAAACCGTTTGTTCTGTATTGTTTGTTTAGAGCGTGTCAAAAATTTCCCAATTAACACGAAAATTGCAATGCATAATTGACAGGGGGGCATCGTTACGGATTAGCAGTTTGCATCAGGTGTTATTGTGGTGTGACATTTTATCTTTTGTTCATTTTAATTGTCGCCTGTTTTATGTAACAAATTTTAAAAGTTGTTTATCTCACAATGTTCCAGGATCAACGTCATGTTTACGGAAACGAATAACCAATCACGCTTATACTGATATAACTCTTTCGTTGTCCAATCATTCAGAATAACTCAACTATTTTCCTTTAATAAATATGTTTGAAATTATTTTTAACATCCTTACTTTAAGTTTGATCTTCGCTAAACCATATTAATTTACTGTACGCTCTATCAATTAACATGCCTCCCTCGCGTGTTTGGACTTATTTCACGCGATCTGTTGAGTTGATGCTTTGATAAATTGACGTGTGCTATATTTTATGTACTATGTACATGTTGATCTTTACGCATGTAAATAAAAATTATCAATGTTTATTTATTTATTTGTTTTCCCGTATTCCCTGGAAAAATTAATCCAGTTAAAGTAAACGCCAGTTTCAACAGTATTTCAGTTATGCCAGGCGTATTTAGTAGTTTTCTGCCACAAACTCCACGAACCCACAGCCCTCCATCAGCGAGAGAAAAAAAAATTATTAATATTATACACAAAGAAAAATATAAAAACCGGTTGAAATATTATCCAAACTTTTATTTGCGAAAATTATTTTTCTTTCCATATAAAATTTGTTTTTTTTTTTATATATCTTTATACATACAAATATTTTACGTAATACAAAGATAAAATCGTGAAATGTTAGCCAAACTTCTCCTTGTGGAAAATTAATAATTTGTTTCTTTATATACCGTTTTAAAGTAAACACTTTCATACTAAACATACTGTAGTGGCGTATCCGTCGTGTTAAGAAAATATACATGGACACCACAAAACGAATATTCGAATATATTCGAATATGCCAAACCGAATATTCGAATATTGATTTTAGTATTCATTCCCATCCCTAGTATATGATGTTATTGTCATGGTTTCATTGTTTATATGAACATGTCTACTGTTTATTAGCGCATGCACTGATGTCTTAACCATGCAATGTACACTTTATCACTTTACAGTCTGTCTGTCTGTCTGTCTTTCTGTCTGTCTGTCTAACTGATTTATTATATCTATTTTTTCTAAAATCGACATTTGTCTTCATTTGAATTTCTTCTATAGAAAAAAAGAGCTATATTAAGATAGTGCCTCTAGATCTACTGTAATGTTCTGTTCTTTTTTGTGTAGTAAAGAACTTTTTAGGGTAAATTTATTATTCCACTGCGCGATTCTCGTCATCCAGAGCATTCATTATATTCTTTGTCTGAAAGCTCGGCAAACTGCTGATAAATGAACTGGTTTGTATTCAGGCTAGAAAAAGCATCTACGAGGTAATTAACTTGCACAGTAATTTACGTCTACATGGTATGACTGGTATCTTATTTTGATCAAGTCCCACCGTTTCTGCTGGGTACCTAGAAGGTACACACCGTAACATACACGATTGACTGTCTGATGAAAAACGATGTCTGTTCACCAGTCAACCAAAATTGACATAAAAGAAAATAAATGCCCTCGGATTTGAGTTTATTTTTTTATGAAAATATGAACCCGATATCGAGTCTTGGAATAATAGTTTCTGTCATGAGCACGAGGTTCAGATCGAAATATCCGTCACCGAGGGTAACTGTTTTGGCGGCAATTCGGTAGAGCCTCGTTCCCGTAAAATAGTTACCCGATGTGACGGATATTTCCATCTTAGGCAAGTGTCTCGTGATGGAAACTTTTTCTTGCATACCGTCTTGCACTTTAAAGATTTCTAAATGCAAACTTATCAAAATGATGAATTATCATGAAAAACAAACGATTTTCCGACGTTGTGTTTGGGAAATTGACGTCACGATGTTTATAACGTTACGTCATAAGTAATTCACGAGAGTCGACTGGCATAGGAGGGGTGCCAGACCGGTTTTTCCGGCATGGGCAAAATCACAGGAAATGCCGATCCGATATACAAGAATGGAATATGTGAGATGTGGGTAGGACTAACCTTTTCAAAGTATTAACAATTTGTCTCGGTTGATTTAAAGTGGATAGGATGTTTACCAGTTTGTAGATTTTGGGCATAAAGACGTGGAAATCCCCTGGCTTTTAGTGTCTTCCATATTCGGCAAGAAGTGTTTATACCTTATTTTTTTTACTGCCGATCTCGAATCTTTTTTAGAAGAAAATGATCCTAAAAACCGATTTTTCAGTCAGAGTATAAAAAAGGAAAATTAAATAAAAAGATCTGACAGACCGAGACCCAAAACAAACAATTTTTTGTGTCCTAAAGATCCAGAGTTATACTAGGGTTAAAGCAGTCAATGCGTGTACTTAGCCGTCTGGGAATAATCAAGGTCTTGGCTAAGGTCTTTGAAGAGCTAAAACAGGCGACGTGTGCTGAGCTATAATGCCTCCACTTGCATGTTTGTAGAGAATAAAGCAGGACTGTTCAATATTTCCAGCTAATTCCTTCACTTTTTGACAAGTTTTCATATTGAATAAAATTCTACAAAGGGCAAAAAAGTCTTAATATGTTTACTTGATTTCTTTGCCCCATTTGTTCTGAAAAAAAACACCATCCTGTAAAATTACACCTCTTTAGTCTTCGTAAAAACGCTTATCAGTTTTCCAATACACGATGGTGAAAATTGTTGGGGATGAAAAAACACTCCCACGTAGCCCCTGTAAGATACAGATTTATGTAATTAATACCACCAGTTTTTGGCCTGGGGACTGAAAGTCCCCTACGCCTAAGTTAGTATACCACATTTCAAACACTGCAAGAAATTTAACTGTGCTATGTGCGAATAACAACTGTAAACATGCGCTATGCGAAAGTAGTGCAAGACAGACCAGATCAATCTTATGTTTGAATGTCGCATATGATAAGAACATATTACAAATAAAAACAGTACATAAAACTTCAAACGACTGCAGGAAGGTATATAGCTTACGGGCTGCATTACACATTTTTTTTCTGTTTTAGAAATTAATGCGCTGTTAGCTGATTACGGAAGATAATCATATGCATATCACGGAAAAGTACGGATATTTACGGAAATTTACGAAAACGTACGAAGCTCGATATATAAGAGTTTGTAGTTTGATTTTCAAATTTCCGATGTTATTTCATTGACAACTTTGTTATTTACGAACGATTACATATATATTTACCTAAAAATAAATGTCTCTAAAAAAAAAAATAATTTACGTACATTCCCGAGAAGGAACTCACGTGATCAAAATCACCCGCCATTTATCGAGGACGCTGCATGTCAAGGCCCAGTGAACGGTTTCACCGATTACAACTACAAGGTAACCCAGAATCATTTTTGGTTTTCTGTTATACACATTGTACAGTACTGTATTTATATTTCATTGCTGGTATTGCTTTGTTTATTTCTGTTTCAAGGTCTTGTCCTTGGTACACAATAATTTTCGATCCACATCATCAGATCATATCGCTTGAAGTTGTACAAAGCGCAGATCGAATTATTTTTATTGGCTTAAACATTTTATAATGTTGAATTACAGACGTATTCACCCCTGCCCCACTCCTTTTCTAGTCCTTAAAACTCTTTCACCCCCCCCCCATGACTAAGTGTTTTCAGTTAATTCATCATTTTCATATTACTTTTGACTGTAGAACTACTTTGCTTACTATTTCATGTCCACTTCCGATCAATTAATGAAGTAAAACAGCAGCAGTGCATACATACTTAATATATCACAATGGGAGGTGAAATAACTATAGGTGAAGTCTCGACACAATTTTGTAACCACATGCGATCCAGTCTCTCATTTCATGAAAACAAGCATTTAGACACTTGTCTAGTTCTCACACGTTTTACTAAGTAGTCCAATTTGATACAAAGATAGCAAGAGGACCGGAGTCAACAAATGTTTCATTCAGGTACCATCGCCGATACTCAACAAACAGGGTATAAAATACATGCATGTGGTGACATGTTCATCAATTTATGCTTAGACTTAAAATAAAATCGACACACTTCATAATTCGAAACACAAAAACAACTTCGATCGTGCCGATTTTTATAGGCAGACACTTCTAAAGTTACGTACATGTATATATTTGACTATTGGGGAAAGCACGACAGTCTTCCAAACGAAACTTTCAACATTCCTTGCAAAACATCCACCTTTCAAACATTTTGGTACGAAACTGTAAGCTGCAAGTTTCCCAGTTTCCAGAACGAGGTGAAACAGATTGTTACCATACAGGTGTATCAGGGTGTTAAAGCAGCAGTAAAACTTGTTGCATCAAAGGTTTGCTTTCATCCTCGGGAATTAACACGGTATAAACAAAACATTTGCTTTACCATCAGGACCAGTTCAATAGATATACTGGGATCCTCCCCAAGAAACTTCTGTCTCACAATATCTGGTCAGTAGCTGGATTATCACAGTTCAGTAATGTCAAGGCTCAGTCTTACAAAATACGAAATATATACCGGTACATGTATTATGCAACTACCTGCCTTAATTGTCAGGATTTATTATAGTATGTATATACGATCCCCGATTGTGTCTACCTTTTACACACGTTCGACTATGCCACACAAGACAAGCAAGACGTTTTGTATTGTAACCCTGCATGCTACAAGTTTTGCACAAATAAATTACTTCAAAACAAAGTATGGAAATAGACAATTTTATTACAAAACAACTTAGTTACTTCACAGACATGGTTTGCACAATGTTTCATGAAAAATACACCTTGGCGACTTTCCTGGTCATCTAAATTTGTATATATAACAAAAAATGTAGACAGCAGTCTGCACAATGGACATGCTAAGATATAATTAACAAAGGTCTTCAATAACTTCTATATATTATCTAGCTGTATTAATTTATTTATAGGTAAATGTTGACAGAAGGAAAACCATACTGCGATTTTGAATATACCAGTAAACCAGTGTAATAAAATTGCTCACTGGACTAGTGCTGGGGTTCTTAAATTAACAAATTACATTCAAGATTGCAATGTTGGAATTCTGTTTCGATGACTAAGAACTAGACTTCTTTGTAATAAAGTTATACCGAATTCTTCCAGATAAAGGAAGTCTTTACAAGTGATATATCACAAATATGCATACATTCGCTTTTTCAATACATGTATGACATTTTTAGCATGTCCGACGGCAGGAATCTGTGACTTCCATTTATTTTTAATTTTCCAACAAATCCATAAACACAGTTTAATACATGCCAAATACTACCATCTTCTGTAGGCATATGGACAGTTAAAAATGCTCATGTTTCACTCACTGGTGCAACAAGATTTTGCTTTTCTCATACATGTCATCAAGAACCATCAAAGTTCACTTCTTTAACTTGAGTATTGACAACTGAAACCAGTCTATAAAGTCTCTGGATTCTGATTTGCCAGAGGTAAATTTAATTTCAAAACTGACCAATCAGAAGCCAAGAATTTCAGACTGGCTTAAGTTTTAAAACCTTAGGCACCTGAATATTGTTCGGATTGGTTTCTTTGCAGTATAAAAACATCATATCTGATGATTCACTGAAGCATGATGGTGACATCTCTATTTACAGATGATTTTGTGATGAGAAATATACGAAGTAAGTGGGAAACATAAAACATGGATCTAATTATCATTTCTTGCTCCACTCCTTGATCGTGACCTGGATGGTGATCTGAAATATAATAAAACATTGCAATTACAAATGTATTTACCTATAAATGTCATATTTAATCCAAGAATCTGATCTTTCTTTGAAAGCAAAATTTTTTCAGTAAATGAAATGATAGGATGAAATTCAGTCAACAAACGGTAGATCGTCAAAGCAATACAGATTGACAGAAACAAAAAGATTTTAAAATTTATTTTTCAAAAATCATTTTCTTTCAGGAAAAGGAAATTGGCCAGAACCAATACATAAAAGCTTTTTGGCCTAAACTATTAAACATAGATTACATTCTTCAAACTGGTACACGGTGTTATACTTACCTTCTGTATCTCTCCCTGCTGACGCTGTCTCGCCTGGAAAGAAGAACATTAACAAATTTAACAATAAATTGCAACTGGTTTTGGAAACCCAAGGGTGACCTGCTTAAGCAACTGTAGTACACATAGAAGTTTCAAGTCGTATTTATTTCCAACTATTTCCACATGAGACTACATAGCCGATCCCACCTCGTTTTCAGTCTTCAAAATTTTTTTAAGACATTCTCATTTTATGATACAGCCAGTTTGTGCTCTGTGCATACGAAATCTTCAAGGTTAGTACAAGGCAAGGTTATTTTGCAGCATCTCTATTTCATGCCTATTTCTTGAGATTATCTTATTTGCTTTTTTTTTAAATATAAAAATATCCTGGTTCATGGTTCCAACCTGATGCTTTAACCTGGTGACAACTTTCCTGTTTCGGCAACAAAAATATGTCAAAATCAAACTTATCTTTAAGCATTTAGGTGCTTTTTGAGGTCTCGGCCTAAGCAATGGGCAACCTTGAAACTTGTTACAACACATAACATATATTCTAGAGGAACACCACAATACATACAATATATATCTTGAGCTAGATTCAGGCAATACATAGGTTCGTTTCCGCATTTTATTGCCGTTCAGAAATACGGTTCAAGCAAACTGCATCATTTATGATCTGTTTCTCATGCAAATGAAATACTTACTTAGCATATCTGTCCCTGCTACTGTCTCGGCTGAAAAAAAAACAAACAGTGTCATTATTTATTTATCTATTATTTAAGTGCTTATGAGTTTATTATAAACAACACATATAAATATCAAAAAAAAATGTTGTTACTTCACACTTAGACCACAGACGTAGTATTGGTGCAGAAACTGCGGTTTGCGTGTTTTGTGCTTCAAAGGTCATTAAAATCGTTCTGTGTAAAATATTAGACCTTGACCTTTAGAGACTTATCATGTCATGAGCACAACGTACATTGTACCTTGCCCCTGTACAAGGAAAGAGTCAACAAATTTTGCCATTATTCAAGCCTTCTTTACTTTTAACAGTCACAAACTTCTTTATACAGCTATCTTATAAAAAGTTGTTAAAGGTAAACAATCAAGTTGTTTTATGCAATAAAATGACCAAGGAAGACAGAAAATTCTGTGTTTTGAATGAATCTATCAAAACAGTAAGCACATGCTATCCTATTTATGATTTTAATTCTTATACAACAAATACTGAAATCATCGCTAAATGATTAGACTCTTTTATCCTGTGCATCTCTTATAATCTTTCAAACGGTAAATGCCCCTTAAGTTAATTCCACTTAAATCCATCAAAAATGTTTTATACAAGACAAACAAGAGCTGTCCCTCACAAGTGACGAATGCCCCCGAAAGAGGTGCCTCACAGTCTGTGTCCTCTCCATGTGCTCAATAAATGTGCTATGTAATTTTAAAATCCTTCCATACATGACAGAGTAACCATGCATACAGAATTCCATTACTTGAAACACCAAGTGTGACCTTGACCTTTGAGGTAGGGACTTGGGTCTTGCATGTGACACGCTTGATGTGCTAGACATTTGTGCCAAGTTATTTTAAAATCCTTCAAAGCATAATAAAGTTATAGTCCGGACACAAATGTATGCATATATACAGGATTCCATTACCTATAAACTCTAAGTGTGACCTTGACCTTTGTGGTAGGGATGTGGGTCTTGCACGCGACACGTCGTCTTGATGTGCTAGACATTTGTGCCAAATTATTTTAAAATCCTTCAATGCATGACAAAGTTACAGTCCGGACACGAATGTGTGCATATATAGAGGATTCCATAACCTTCATACTCCAATTGTGACCTTGACCTTTGAGGTAAGGATGTGGGTCTTGCACGCAACACGTCGTCTTGATGTGCTAGACATTTGTGTCAAGCTATTTTAAAATCCTTCAATGCATGAGAGTTACAGTCCGGACATGACTTTGTAAGTGGGGACGCACAGACAAACAGTGCGATTTTAATATGCCACCCTTCGGGGGCATAAAAAGTATTTTGCTGCTATGGTAACGGTATCTTACCCTCCTCTCCTGTCGCGACTCCTGCTTCTGCTGCGAGAGTAACTCCTCCTACCCCGTGACCTTGACCTGCTACGTGACCTGAAATACATGGGGGTCATACAGTTTTGCTGCATAAACCTTTGAACAGTTCTTTTGTTCTTTTTTTGTAGTTTTACATAATAGGACCAAACAGTATAGTGGTGAAATGCCTTACGTTTAACAATATACATTTATTCTTTTCAGATAGTTGTTACAGAGTTTGATATATTTATCTTCTCTTATTCTCAGTACGACCATTTCCATATAAGAAAAAAATCGTAACTACTCATCAGAGATTCCAAATTTTCTAGGGTCTGCCTTTCACAACTTGCACATATATAGAAAACACTTGTCAAATAGTATATTTAAAACGGTCAAGTTTTATAATAAGTCTGTATGTTCTAAAGTAAACTTATAAAACTTCAACTTTTACCATCAATGCTTATCCTAACCTATTGGCATGAAGGAAAATACATTTCAATATCACCAAACTGAAACTAGAGCTATCACTAAATGTGATTAATACCCCCAAAAGACTGCTTTATAAACTGAGAAAGTTCGTAGTAACAGAATACCTTGCAAACAAACTAAAAAGAGATATTGTTCTTGGCAATAACTCTGTAATTTGTCAAGATAGAGTTATGGTTCTTGTACACTGCACTTCCTCTCATTGTGCTTGACCATTGTATGAAGTTGTACTGAATTCCAACCAATAGTTTTCGAATAATGCTCCGGACAAGTAAAAGTAACAAAGGGCAATAACTCTGAAATGAGTCAAGATAGAGTTATGGTTCTTGTACACTGCACTTCCTCTCATTGTGCTTCATTATGTATGAAATTGTATTGAATTCCAACCAGTAGTTTTCAAGTTATGCTCCGGACAAGGAAAACTAACAAAGGGCAATAACTCTGTAATTATTCAAGATGGAGTTATAGTTCTTGTGCACTGCACTTCCTCTCAATGTGCTTGATCATTGTATGAAGTTGTATTGAATTCCAACCAGTAGTTTTCAAGTTATGCTCCGGACAAGGAAAACTAACAAAAGGGCAATAATTCTGTAATTAGTCAAGATGGAGTTATAGTTCTTGTGCACTGCACTTCCTCTCAATGTGCTTGACCATTGTATGAAGTTGTATTGAATTCCAACCAGTAGTTTTCAAGTTATGCTCCGGACAAGGAAAACTAACAAAGGGCAATAACTCTGTAATTAGTCAAGATGGAGTTATAGTTTTTGTGCACTGCACTTCCTCTCAATGTGCTTGATCATTGTATGAAGTTGTATTGAATTCCAACCAGTAGTTTTCAAGTTATGCTCCGGACAAGGAAAAGCAACAAAGGGCAATAACTCTGTAATTAGTCAAGATGGAGTTATGGTTCTTCTGCACTGCACTTCCTCTCAATGTGCTTGACCATTGTATGAAGTTGTATTGAATTCCAACCAGTAGTTTTCAAGTTATGCTCCGGACAAGGAAAACTAACAAAGGGCAATAACTCTGTAATTAGTCAAGATGGAGTTATAGTTTTTGTGCACTGCACTTCCTCTCAATGTGCTTGATCATTGTATGAAGTTGTATTGAATTCCAACTTGTAGTTTTCAAGTTATGCTCCGGACAAGGAAAATGCAACAGACCGCCCGACCGACCGACCAACCACCGGGTGACTCCTATATACCCCCCTAAACTTCGTTTTGGGGGTATAATGAAGGTTGTGTGAATACTTACCAATCTGCAACTGAAATAACATGCCTAACTTTTCTAATCTTGACAGTGTTATTGCTAAAAGTCAATACGGTTTCATCTTACATAGTTTTTCTGACTCTTAAATTGTCCATATAGACAAACTCTATAGTTTATTAATTCAGCAATACCTTGTGTTTCTCCACAAGTTAAAAATTTACTATTTTCTGAATCCAAAAAATTATGGGGTAGCTACTTTCTTGACATATACAGCTTTTTGGATTGCTTTTTGGTACATTAAAGCGTTTCTAAGAGATCATGAGCAAACTTCTTACACTTCACTGAATTTTGTCAAATATGTTCAACAGTACATGAAACTATACCAAAAACTATGCAAGATTTGTCTTCTGTAATGAACCAGACTGGTACACAAGTATGAAATCAGACTTGTTTTCTGTAATAAACCAGACTGGTACACATGTATGAAAACAGACTAGTTTTCTGCAATTATACATCGTATTCTGAACTCTGAAGCAACTAGAATTTTGCAAGAAATAAGCCTATACAGCCATGCCTGAATATTCTATCATGTCAAATCTCAAAATGAATACCAAAACCAACTCTGACACCATTTGACTGAGGATTTGAAAAGACTTACACTTTTCAAACAAACCTGTAAAGTTGAATATTTGCAGATCATGTATGTAAATGTTGAACAGTGTGTCTCAAAGCAAAGAAGACTTGAGCTGAAAATCACAGAGGCTGACCAGTGACTCGGCAGTGACATTCTTTTCAGCAGACCCGAATCTATTACTCATATGAGATAAAATTTCTGTGGCTCAAGTCACAAATGCCGATATGAACCTGTATGTTGCAATATAATTTCTTTGTTGCGCTGGGATCAAACACGCAAGTCAATGAAAATCTCAATGATGACGAGTGTTGACTCGAGATGGTGGAAAGACGATGTTTACAGGCTATGTTAGATGGTTGGCGATCATATCTAAGTCTAACGTAGAACTATCTTTTTGAGATGTTTCAATGTTGGCCGATCAACACTGTAATAGCGACGTGATCTTTGTGCGGACTTGAGTGATGGCTGATCTATCGTGAAGATCAAGTCACTGGGATGCTTATCAAATAGTGTGGAAACATATCAAGCTCTCTTTTGATGCAGATCAATTTTGTTGACAATTGAGTCAGAAATCTGCAAAATTGGGAAGGAAACAGTTTTAACAATTACTCCAAAGCTGTGTCACTGCGTCTCATATAAACTACGCGTCTTTACTTAAAATAACTTTTTCTGTTGCAGACCTGAAACCATTTGAACTACAACTATTTTGTTAGCTTTTAAGCCAAAAAAGTGCAATCTACTTTTTGAAGTTGGCCAAAACTACTATGCAAAATTTCATTTAAGAAAAACGGTTAATGGATATTTTTATTATAGAATAATGGCATTGTCTAATTAACTACCGGTAGATTGCATTCACTTTTTAACATGGCTTGAAGATTTGACCACAGCTGTAATACTAATCTATGCATCATTTTAGCAGCTTGTTCACAGTGAAACATTTATAAGTGCCCTCATACACATATTCGTCATGTGTACATATCCAAAGTAACCCACCAATATTATATTCATAACACTACTTTTTGTTAGAGTGATTGGCAATTCTGCTCTACAGAAAGAACTATGTCGTAAGTTGTGTAAAATTACAAGAAAAAAACAACGATGCCTCCCCGGAAATTTCAATCAGGAGAACAGGGAAGTGTAGGTTTATGGCGGGAAAATAATTCAAGATTTCTCTTAACCAAACCCTTGACTGTCCTAGTGACCATACATTTTATATTCACTGCTAAGCTTTATACTGATGCTACCTGTCAAGCCTGTTAAAATCCAGCTAAGGGTTTAGTGGAAGTGGATTCTGAAGGACAGACAAGATCTTTATAAACAGGCCTCTGAGATATTTACCATTCAGACAGTGACCCAAAATTATCATAAATACCAAAGCTAAACTTCAAACTGCCAAGTTTCATCAAAATCCAGCGTGAAGTTTCTGACAATTAGTATGGACAATGTGAAGTGAATGGCAAGGCGAAGAATAAAAAAAATAGGAATCAAACCCACAGTGACCAACAACTGCTGCCTGCTTTACATCCTTTGTGATAAGAATTTCTCTGAATACAGGAACGATTTATATCAAGCACAAGATCCCAAGGCCCTTCTACAATCTAAAATCCCCAATCAACAATATTAATAATCATCCTATAAAATTAATGTTAATATCGCTCTTATTTACTTGCTAAGGATAATGGAAGTGTATTCAATGAGATGGTAACAAAACACATAAACCATTCAGTTGTTACAAATACATCAGTGCCATTCAGTCTAGGTAATGTGTAATTGCATGATGAAGACAGTTACCTGGAATATCTCCTACTGCCGTGGCTTCTGTTACCAAGTCTTGAACAATCGTACGCATAATGTCCAGTGTCACCGCATTCATAACATCTGTCATCTGGACGGAATGGTCGTCCCCTTCTACCTCCGCCACCGCGTCCACCACGCAGCCAAGGTTTTGGACGCACTTTTCCCGTGGAATGTTCCACTCTTATACGGGAACCATTGAGACTCCTGCAAGGACAGGTCACATTCAAACAAGAGCTATCATTGAAGGCGATGAATAATCTCACAAATGAAACTTTGACTCACTGACTGAATGTACATGTACTAGTGATTAAGGTGCAAATTTAGCTAGTAAAGCAAATATATATACATCTGACTCACCTGCAACTACCATTACAATTCAAAGGTATTTATGAGGATGTATATGTATCAATGAAAAGATGGAATCAAAAGCATCCTGTGAAATAAAATTGTGTACTTCTAACTTGGTGAAACTGCATCACATTAAAGTCAGATTTTTTAGTTTTCAGTTAGCAACTGAAAGTGACACAAAGCCCGAGACTGTATGTTTTTAAATTCACACAATTAATGCAGAAAACACAAAAAAGGACATACGTTCCATCAAGGCCTCTCACAGCATCTTCGGCATCCCTGTTATCTTCAAACTCCACAAAAGCAAAACCATCTGGATTTCTTGCTACCCAAACACTCCTCAACCTTCCATAGTAACTGAATGCTCGTTCTACATCTTTCTCATTGGTATCTCGGGCCAGGTCTCCAACATATATTTTACAGTCTAAGTCGCCTCGCCGGGACATCACTGACTAAAACACAGAAATAACTGTTATCAAAACAACCTGCTGTATCAGTAATGCTTAAAGCTAGGCTAAAAATAAAGAAGAGTTATGAACAAGAGCACCGCCTACGGGTGCTGACGCTCGTCTGATTTTATCCTTTTACGGTTTATTTATTACCATTTTATTTAAGTAACAGTGTCCTTGACCCCGAAACACAATCCCACAAAAGGTTTTCATAATAATTACTAGACATAAGTTTGGTCACAATTATTCACTGCAACTAAAGATATTGTGTTTTCCCATTTTTCTATTTTTAGGAAAAAAATCCTGAGCTTTGACTCCATGAGCCCCAAACACAATCCCAATAAAAGTCTTCATTTATATATATTACACACTTAATAATTTAGTTACGTTATGTCAATTGTAACTAAAGATATTGAACATATTATTGTTTTTCTATTTTTAGTTACAGTGACCTTGACAATGACCCCAGGAGCCCCAAAACACAACCCCATTAAAGATCTTCTTATAAATACTTACTACCAGTAAAAGTTGGTTACATTATGTCAACTGTAACTAAAGATATTGAATATATTACGGTTTTCCTATTTTTAGTAACAGTGACCTTGACCCCAGCAGAACAAAAAACAATCAAATTTAAAAATTATTCATAAATACTTCCTATACACTAAGTTTGGTTGCATTATGTTCACTATTACAAAAATATAGTGTGTGTGAAACTTTTTTAAGTTAAGAAGGGGCAATAACCCAGTCAAAATACATGACAGGGTTATGTAACTTGTAAAACTCTTCCTTCATTCTATTGTACATTTGATAGTGAACAGGTATTCCAACTTTCAAAGTGATAGCTTTGATAGTTTGCATGTAACTGACCTAAACGCAAAACTTAAGAAATCAGACTAGCTAAAAACTTCAAAGTCCAAAAATATTAAAATATCCCCCCCAAATGTAAAACTCAAAACCCTGTTTGATATGTTGAAGTACATTATCCATTTATTGTTTGTGAAAAATTTGAAATCAATCTAACAAACAAGAGGGCCATGATGCTGTGACCTAGTTTTTGACCCCAGATGACCCATATTCGAACTTGGGCTAGAAATCAACTTAACAACCTTTCTGACAAATTTCCAGGATATTTGGGCTGAAAATGTTACCTCTAGAGTGTTAACAAGGTTTTTCCATATTTGGGCTGTGTGACCTAGTTTTTGACCCCAGGTGACCCATATTAAAACTTGAGCTAGAAATCATAGAAACAACCTTTCTGACAAATTGCCAGGATATTTGGACTGAAACAGTAGCCTCTAGAGCCTTAACAAGATTTTTCTATTTTTGGGCTCTGTGACCTAGTTTTTGACCCCAGATGACCCATATTCGAACTCGTCCGAGTAATTACTGGGACACACATCCTGACCAAGTTTCGTGACAATTGAGGAAAAAATGTGACCACTAGAGCGTTAACGAACTAAATGTGGACGGACGACGTCCGACGGACATTCATCGATCCTAATAGCTCACCCTGAGCCAGCTCAGGTGAGCTAAAAATGGAGAAGCTATGTCCAATTCTCAAAATCAACCAAAATCAATCAAAATTCATGTTTTTTACCCAAAAAACAGGTCAGACTCAGCATCTTTAGCATACAATGTGAAGAAGGATATTAGATGAACAAGCTTTCCAAGTTTCAAAGTGATAGCTTTGATAGTTTCCATGTAAGTGACCTAAACACAAAACTTAACCAACGCCGACGACAACGACGACAATAGCTCGTCATTTGTTCCAAAAATCAGACGAGCTAAAAGTCAAATTGGGTACTATAAGCATTGGACACTGAAACTATTTAAAAACAAGAGCTGTCAGTAGGTCAGTGCGCTCCACTTTTTTAGTGCTTGCCAATAAACAAAACTTTGACAGTTAAGGGCACACAAGACTTTAACTAGGAATTTCTAAGTACAAATCAAGAAACATTTTGACAGAGTTATCTGCCCCTGCCAATGTTTGGGGATCATAATGGTACATAAGTAGTCTAACTTTCAAAGTAATATCTCATATGGTTAAGTCAACAAGTGGACAAGAATGAAAATTTTAACTGAATTTTCAAGTCAAAAAGGGCCATAATTCAAATAAAATCCTTGACAGAATTACTTTCTCCTGCCCATGTTTGGGGATCATGATGGTAAACAAGTATTCCAACTTTCAAATTAATATCTCAAACAGTTTAGTCAAAAAGTGGACTGGTACGAAAAACTTAACTGAGATTCTAAGTTGATAAAGGGCCTAAATTTTTAAAACAAATCTTTTGACAGTTTATTAATGCAATAATTAAAAATTAAAAGGCCAAATTAGACGGATTGCTATGGAAGACAGGGTACGCAGATACTTCAATCATAAAGTGCTGAGAGAAATACTCATCTGGTCAGATGAAAACTTTATTTTTCCATGTACAATTTTATTTTAATCTTGATTTATTCTAGCTCGAATGTGAAGAAAGCTTCGAGCTTATCGAGTCACTCTCCAGTCCGCTACCTGGAAAAACCAGTACAGGTGTCATACCAGGAGAACGGTACGAAACATACAACCTCCGGGTACAACCAGTGATTGGGAAGAGAGTGTGCAGTGCAAACTTTCCCATTCATCATCCCTAAGTGTGCTTAAGATCTAGTCAAATTCATTATCTTGTATTTGGTGAATAGTTTGCGGGTACAATTAATCACTATACAGTCAAGTTAAACTAAGTGTCCATTGTATTTGGGCACGTTGGGTAAATGCCCACTGCTTGTGCAAGAAAGGGGGCACTTAACCCATACAAGGAAAATCCCGTTTCAATCACTGTACAATTAGGAAATCTGTACAGTGTACGCTGTTGAACAGGCTGGTAACATTGCCTGATCAGGCTTAGAAGCCTAATCAAGCTTTTATTGCCCGATCAGGCTTAAATTTATCAATAGAAATGATCTTTTCTGTAAATATTTTGTTAAGTATTTTATAGATAACTTATGAAGTCTTACAATATGTTACATGCAACATTACAGTATGTTAGAAGTCAACATAACCTAACCATAATCAGCCACTTTTTGCGCCAGAATTCTAGCACTTTCACTTTCAGTTTCCATGTACTTTTAATGAAAAATAAGCAAAGCCTCTTAAGCAAAATAACTAAGTTTTATTTGGATAAAAAGTAGGTGTTTATAACAAGGGAACACCAGCTGAAGATATGTAGGACTTTCAAAGCAATTTCATTTAATATTTCTTGAAATATTTATATAAATCTTAGTTTCTTTTCATAAATTTAAGCCCGATTGGGCAATAGAAGCTTGATTTGGCTTTTAAGCTCAATCGGGCATTGTTACCGACCTGCTGAAAAAGACATTGTGTAATGAGGGTGCCTTTAATATCGACAGTTTGGTTATACATCGATACTAGGCTGTCTTGGGAGGGGGCCGTTCTGGACCTACACAATGCTCAATTCAAACAACTGTAACGAGCCAAGGGCCTAAGCCGCAGCAGATCCATTCAGCGAAAAGTATACTAGAGTGAGGGAACCTATGCTGGAGGTATTTTGAATGTATATCAGCTGTTCAGAAAGCAGGAAATCCTAACCATTTTGATTTGCCTCAGCGAAAACATAATGTTATCCCTGCTAAATCAAAACAAGATGTTGATGTGCGTCATCACGTGACTATGTCGTTCTGGGAGCTATTGACACGACACATGTCAAAACTTGAAATTTCACCACGAAGGGAACCAATGCTGGCGGTATGTGATATTTGACAACCAACAGGTGGGAAACAATTTTTAGACCCTAAATATTAACTAACAAGAGATAACAGTTTCCATAGAATATATATTTTTATACAAAAGAAATAAGTTTTATCAAAAATGCTAACTTTAACTGGGTGATTTTGATGTCTATATTTAAGAATTTTTCTAGCGAAATGGATGGAGTACAATTGTATCGGCTGCTGTGACGTCAAAGAGCTGCACGCGCAGCTATCACTACGTTTGCTGTAAAAGCATTTCATCAACTGTCAATGCTGAATGTACCCTGAAGTTTTTTTCTTCATCTGTTTTTCTGTAAATAAGCGTTTTACGGAGATACCACCAGCATAGGGATACCGCCAGCATAGGTTCCGCCACTCTATCTATCTATCTATACTGCAACACCTGAATGGGTCTCTGTACCTTATATATACTACCCTAATCCCCATCACCTGTACATGGGTTTTAAATTTGCATATAAATTTATCATCATATGCGACCGAACGTTTTCACTACGTTCACCGATCGTTACACAACTTTTGCACGAAAGATTGTTTTCACTTTAAACAAAGTAGAATGATTGGGGGTAAAGGTCAAACATATATTATTGAGAAATACTTTTTTCTCCTTTATTTCCGTTGGAATGATTCAAGAGAATTCTATCCTATATCCATGATAAATTGATATGAGGGTCCGTCACCGTGCCTGCGGCTGTTTGTGTAGGTCGGGTGAGAAAATGACAACATTTGTTCGTAAAAACTATCAGCATATCTAAAATACATTTAAACGAAAATCGTTATGAATTCAAAGTATTTTGCTTACTACTTGAGTGTAAAAAGTTACACACCTGAACTAGCTTCAACCTGCGAATTAGAATTTTATGACGCTTCGTTCTTCCCTCGTTTCCAATATGGCTGCCAAATAATCATCAACTGCGCATGCGCGAAATGTTGTGTATAGAAGCCTGGCTGTTCAACCAAACCCGGACCATAAGGCTCCGTACTGAAAGTACCGGAGGATCTATTGTCTCTCAACAACACAGTCTGTACACATACATGTGTAAATATCAGGACAACACAGACTGTACACATACATGTGTGAATATCAGGACAACCCTTACACGAGTAAAGTTACAAACTTGAGACACAACTGTCCACAAATTTTGACCTTTAACTATATGTGTAAACTTTACTTTTGAGATAGGAACCCATGTGCTTACCTTTTGTATTCAGTGACTTTGTTCAACTACCCTATGAAGTATCATAGCTGTGAATGGTAACTGAGAAGTGGATTTTGACAAAACTGAACTGAAAATTCATAGTTTGCACAACCAAACAGCTACTTCCAGCTTTCATGGAGGAGAATGACCCTGGGTGCCAATTTATGTTGAATTCCAAGTTTTGTAATTTAAAATTCAAAAGTACCTATAGTGGTTCCATAATGTATGACGATGTTCCGATAGTTTATGATCACAAAAACAATATCGGGTAAAAGACTTAAAATTATTCGGTCTGACTAGTTTTTTAGTGTCTCTGGTCTGACTTGTTGCGATCAAAACCGCGTAGGAAAAAAGTTCTATACAGAACAGAAACCTCGTTGAATTTTTAATTACAAATTTAAAGAAAAACAACAAAATAATATTATGCTATTCCGAAATGTTTTGAAATAATTTAGATCTGATACTATATAATTTTTAAAACAGAAGACAGTATAATACGTAACAACTGAATATATGGAACTACTTGTTTGTATGTTGTTCGTTTGGCCGAAAGGAATCTATACTCTGTAAAAATCCGATTAAACAACAACAAATTTATATATATTTTTTTATTCTTACGCACTATCAACGTAACGTCGTTTCTGATTGGTTACGTCGTTTAAATTTGCAACTTTTAAATAACGTTTTTATAGTCGCAAAAATCAAACGGCGTTTTAATTATCGCATTTAAACAAATTTTGCGTTAGAAAAGGGATAGCTATTTAGTAATTTTCACATTTGCAACTGTATGTACGATTTAATGGTCGCAAACAGCTTTAACAGCTAAAAATATCTTCAACCATTAAAAACCGTATATACAGTTGCAAATATCAAAATGAGTAACCTAGGAGACTCGGCAATCTTTTCACTTTTAAACATGGTCCTGTGTACTTGCATGACCTTATTGTCATCAAATCAATTGTAACTGTATAGTATTGTGTTCTGCCGTGCAACACCGCACCGCACCGCCATTTGTTCTTGTACGGGGAAGTAGGTGCTGCATATTAGAAACTACTCGCATGTACGGCTTACTTCCCTTGTACCAACACGTCCCTTATACTATTTAGTTTATGTTTGAAGCCCAAGGTTTTGTTGTAAATGTAAACAGATTTTAGTAAATGTAAAATATAATTCAGATGTTATACTCCTATCCGTAACTTTTGAAGTTGTTCTCGAATTTTATCGTTGGGTTGGAACTGGTACATCTCTGTGGTATTTTGTGATTGTTTCTCTTGCTATACGTGATGTTTTACCAAGAAGATAATTTTATTGAATATGTCAGCTTAAATTTCGGTAGTTCACTCATGCATTTACTTTTCAGGCATTGTAACAAACATATACTCTATCGTATTGTTTAGGTTTTATTGTTTATTATAGTTTCATCTATATGTATGCAAAATACACGGAAAAAAATGATAATTTATGAACTGTTGCAATTCGTAAAAACACTCCTCTCAATAACACCCTTTAGCAATCTGATGAAGAAGCCGTAGAAATCATTCCACTGACGTCAATGAAACTTTTTTTCCACTTCTATGATGCAATTCGAGGAAATCAATGATGGAAGTGTTTTCGTTTGTATTTGTTTAGCCGCACGCTATACTTTATAGCCGGTCGATCAGCCGTCAGTAAGTCATTGGCCGGACTTTGACTTTAGTTTAATTATTTCGGCTCGATTGTGAAGAAAGCTTGTAGCTTATCAAGACACTCTCGAGTCCGCTTCCTGGAAAAAACAGTACTGGTGTCATGTGAGGAGGTACGGTCGTGACCCCCAGTGGGGCTCGAACCTGCAATTAACCTCCGGGATGAGCGGCAGACACCTAAACCAGAGACCTCTAAACCACCGCTCCTCTTACTTTGACTTCGACACCGCCGGCTATTCATAATCACGCAAGAGACCATCAAACAATAAAGTTTATAATATAAAAAATAGTATGAACAATATAAAAAATTACCATACATTTGTTAAATATTTAAGAAATAATAAATGCCTCCTTGTATTTTATCGTTGAATAAAATATAGACAGGAATTTGGATGCGTAGTAGATCTAATTAAATCACGAGTGCATAGCTATGCACTATTCACTCGTGATTTAATTACTACGCATCCAAATTCCTGGCTGTATTTAATTCAACGATAAAATATAGGGAAAAATTTATTATTTCGATTCTAACACGTTATTTTCTTTGAAAACAATCCCAAACTTTATTTAGCGCGTAGAAGTACATCTATTGTAACCTTAAAACGCGAGATAAGATTGGACGCCCTTGTTTAGTTATGTCACGTTGTTACGTCATTTAGGCACGTCGTCCTTGGAAAAACGTGCTGTATTTTAAAATACAATATAGGCTTTTCCCTATATGTTTATATAGGAAAAGCAGCCGTTTGTGTTAGAATATATCTTAATTTATTTTCAAAAGAGCATTACATCTCTGCACGTGAGCTAGTTCTTAAAACGATATTAAATTAATACATATACATAATTATAAATTGAAACTGGTCATTTTAAGCAGACTTTCAGTAATAATAATAATAATAATAATAATAATAATAATAATAATAATAATAATAATAATAATAATAATAATAATAATAATAATAATAAAGATGATGATGATGATGACGATAATGGTATTCAAATCTAGTTGTAAAATTTAACAGGGCAAATGGTTAAGAAAAATCTCGATGAAAATTTAAAGTTCATATATACCTCTACTACACAACTTGATTAGTCTAGGGTTAATCTCAGGTTAATCTTTGTAAGTTTATGTTGATTTTAACTTCAAAATAAACCATAACATAGTAAATACCCACGAAGGGCTATCAAATTTTAGCATAAATTTATTTATAATACCAAAACATTTACATTTTTCTTGAGAATCGTTCACTAAAATCAATTTTCCATGTTGACGCGCTGGGCAAAAACAATGCTATTTGTGTTGTAATTTTATATAATATTTGTTTCTAAAGCATCACCCAGTTGCAATTAAATATACATTAGCAAGAACCGACAAAACAAATCCATTAATTTATGTTTCTCCCTGTATTTTCGCCTTCTTTATCAACACTTCTCGTGATAATTTATAACTGCAGTAAAAAATACAATTTGTTTTGTAGCGTCAGGTAAGACGCCGTATATATTTTAGTTTATCATTAGTGTGTACGAAACCGAATTTCATTCACGTTGTTCTCCACGTGAGTCGAAAGAAAGCGAAGTCGGCGGAATGTCATATTATATAGGTTATTGTTACAGATAATGTTGTGAAAAGCACATATATCTATGTACGTATAGCATATAATACCTTGATCTTCTGACCTAGACAGTCAAAAGCTGATATAGTTCAACAATTATAAACTTGACATGTTATACTCGTTTTCCTTGTTTTTTACCATGTATTTTTAGGCTTAAAGTGGTGACACGGGTCACTGGAAGTTGTCCATGTATACTTTCTATAACATTTGTAGTATTCGTATAGTACGGCAGATGGTAAAAGGAAACAAAACACTTTTGGTCGTGGGGTTTGGGAGGTATTCACAAGTACTGGCTTCAGTAAGTGGATGGCTCGAAGGCTAAACCTGTCATTTTTCAGAAATTCAATAACACCCCCCCCCCCACTAAAACAAAACAAAAACGTTTCCCTTGCTATAAAATGTAATTAAAAGTTCAATTGTGCCCTTGGCATTCTTTTACTCGTTATACTACATTGTATAACACTTTTAAGACAGCGCACACTGATAAACAAACGCATACTATCCAGGTGAACTCACCGATTTCCCGTCTTTTCGATCACTCCCGATAGGTGTGACATCTAAATAGAGATACTGTACAGTCTGATATGAATACTAACAAGGCTGGGACTGACTCATCGCTGCGATCCAAAACATCTAATTTACTTTCGTTAGCATAACTTATAACTCGGTCATCTTTTTGTGGATCGATTTATTGATACCTTGACGTTTCTAATCAAAAATTAAATGTACGCATTTTTGTGCATGTAATTTTATGAAGTTTATTTCGATTGTTGATTAGAGTATCTCTGGGCAATTTCTGCGGAGTGTGATCAGCTGTCATATTTAGGGGTTAGCATACTTGGTTTTGGAGAAAGTGTAATATTCTGTCGACTTTTCGGGGTATTCTCTTTCGTTTTCGTACTGGTTGTGCTTATTTTCCAAATACTATAAATTGAGTTAAAATTATAATACAGAAAAGTGTGGGGTGGCACTTAAAGCCGTCCGCTAAACCTCCACAGTACCCCACTTTGTCTGTAACAAGGCGTTGGTAGGAATACGACCTTTTCATTGAATGACAAATAAAAACTGCAGATTCATGTTAACGTGTAAAGACCCAAGTAGATGTAACAATGCAATGCTATACATGCTTACACACTCTACTGATATAACAAAACCGTAAACTAGCAAATAATGTGTTAACTGTTTAAAGTATAATTATATTCTACGGTCAAACCTTTAAACGAATGTCACCCACTGAAAGAACCTAAGCGGTCATGAAAGGTTTAGGACATTATTTTTCTATTTTCCCTTTGGTGCAGTTTTCCTGCAACTAAGATCTTAATACTTCAGTGAACGTACATGTAGACATTGTACATTTGCATTATCATAAGTTATGTGCGACCGAGATACCCAAGTGTTTTTCCAATTGAGGGCATCCCAGCCAAAGTCTTTCGAATTCGAATCCGTTCCATATACATGTACATGCCGGTGTCATCAAGAACAATTTATCGAAACGTGCGTCAGAAGGTAGATTCTTTTGTTTATTCTGCAAAACATATGCGTGTTTTTGGCAGACATTAATGTTGGACAATCAGCTGATAGTTGAACTTTTACAGACGATCAAGGCCAGCCGAATATTTCTTTTGATCTAAAATTAAACGTATAACCGATTTACAATGTGTGAAACACATATTTTGCAACATGGGTATTGTTGTCGGTTGATACTTCTTACGAAGTTGGGACTTTCCAAATTTCCCGGCTGTCAAATTCACGTTTGAAAATAAACAAACATAGGAGAATATCTTCATTGCAAATATTTTTATTTTTTGTTGTTGAAATGTTACTATTAAAATAAAAATGAAGGTAATGTCAAAGTCAGTTAACCATCCCCACCCCAATCTTCAAGTATTTGGTCCCTTTTTTTGATAGCTTCATTGTAGCAGTGAAATTGTCATCGGGGATATATAAGGCGTAAAAAAAATGTTTGTTTCAGGTTTCCCTACCTACCCTATTTTTTTGCCCCGATCCTAGAACATTTTTTGCGTGTTAATATTTTTTTTAGCATAAATTCATTAAAATCTGTGTTAATTTGGTTTGTTTGAGTATAAAAAAAAAATAAAAAAAAATTTCCCTACCTACCTACCCTATTTTTTGGGGACATGAAACCTGAAACAAACATTTTATTTTTTTAGGCCTAAATGCATTTAGGGTAAGTTGTCTGAAATACGACAGCGCATCAAAGCACGGACGTCTGAGGTACGGGTGGAACGGCCGAAAGTGTAATAACCTATTGGGTAAAGTCCGTGAAACCGGTGTAATAGAATACGGCCAAGGCAAATATTATTAAATAGTTGGCAACAAAACAAGTATTACTGCAATAGGCAGGATTATGTTTGTAAGTTGATAACAAGGATATAATGTTTGACAGGACAACGACCAGAAGATTGTTCATATATATTATCATACGTTTTATGCATTTGAACATTTGAACTTGTGGAGTGGATTTAAATGGAATGCACTAATGTCTATATAAAATCAGACCAGGTTGAATGGAGCCACGGAATTACGAGTTGTTCTATGAAATCCGAACATCACACATATTAACATGACGAATATAATCTCCTGCTATTGCAGAAGACATCGATAACATACATTGTAATTCGATGTAATTGAAAAAAAACAACGAACACACAAACGAACAGAGAACGAAAAACGAACAAAGGCAACGGATAAAAAACAATAGAAGTATATACAAACGAACGAACCGAGGGACGGACAGACAAACAGACATACACCACTGATAATAAATAATACAGATATAACATGGGCATTTTGTCATTTCGGTGGAAACCTAAAAAGTTATATTCAAGAAAAACTAATACATGTATATATACATGTATGTACTTGTAACACTTATCCCGCTAGCCTTTGTCACTAATGCAGATCATGATCAGAGCTTACGCAATTACGCTATTCAGCTAGTAAACTTTCACTAGCTACATCCCTGAACCGTAAATGGCACAGCCGGCAAAATTTCAAGAAGAACAAGTCCATTTTAGAAGTCTTGCCTAGTAAGGGTTAAATATGGGTGTTCAAAATAAAGATGCAGTTTAGACCCTGGAAACGAGAAAGGCCGCAATATTTTATTGAAAACATGTATACTTGAAGGTCAATCACATCGTCGTTTCTACGTTTGTCTTCTGTTATAAATGTTCTTATATTTCTAGGTTTAATATCAGGGCTTTATGTAAAATATATAAAATAACATATAAAATTGACTAATGTCGTCACCAATGTGAACGCATATGGTACTACACATAACAAAGGTAGGCCATTGTTTCATGGAGAATGAACAATGCAGTGACGTATGTGACACCAATTATGGACTGGAAAACGTTAATTATAGCTTAATTGCGAGCCCATTAGACAATCTTTATTACCTGCAAACATAAAGAAGTAATATGACGTTATAGTCGTAAACAATCTGATTTTAAACTACTCTTTAGGGAGGCCTTGGTAATTAGATTAGAAATTACATTTATCTGCATGCTGTACTTATTTAAGTCAACTTGACAACCTTTTATCAATTAGTATTGGAAAATCATGAAGAAATTTTAAGAAATCGTCTGGTTTAAATTACTTAGTCATACTAAAGCTTTATTTGAAAATGACTCAAGTTGACAAAAGACAACTTCATATACCTACCCGATATGTTCGGGTTAGAAAGGTCGACTCATTTCAGTGCACATGCGCCAAGTCTTATTGCTGGAATACAACAGGTTTTTGATTTGATTTGATTTGAAGCAAATTTTATAAAAGTCCGACGAGACCACGGCATGACTCCTACCATGCCTTTACCTAACAAAATGTCCAAAAAGGAGAGATTTACCTGACTGCAATTTCCAGTCAGTCTCAGCCAAAGAGTGAATTTGATTGGTTGCCAAAAAGTGGGTCAATCGCGGTGACCAATGAGATCTGTGGGTGCGATTGACCTAGTTATACAACGGGTTCAATTATTGTTGTTATAATATAGTGGTTCCAGTACTGCTCTCTGTCCCTCGTGGGGTCTCGACGGAAGCTAGGTCAACACACACAACAGGACTTCGGTCCACTTGTACTTCGGTACATCGACCTAGTAACTGTCGGGGCCTCAGCTAACGACGAGGGAATGACTATAACAAGAGCCGTTTGTTGTTTGAACGCACACCACAGAAGAAGACCTCCGGGATGAGATGTCCACCTCTGCACTACAAGAATCCCTGTGTGCCGGTGACGTATGCCGGATGACAGAGGACCATCACTCCAACAGCGGGATGGCGACAGGCGGATCTGCACGACAACAGAAGCCCTCCTTACAGTGTTTGTGCTGGGGAGAGGCAACCTTTCTTGCCACTTTCGGACAGGGTCACTCACATCTAGGTCGGAATTGGCCGCGTAAGTGACCTACTTTTGGGACTCTAAATTTCTCTTTAGTCAGTGGAACTGAGGAGAAGGACGATTGAGCGACTGACAGCATGTGGTCTGGGAAGCCTGATGGCAGGGGCTGGTACCCCTATTCTCATTGATTAGGCTACAGAGTCGCATCATGTGTTGGACAGCTCGGATACTTGAGATCGAATCATGCAGCAGGAAACCTGGAATGAGTGGTGAGCTTGCTAACCTTTTTTGTTAGTACCCGTAGTGTGGCGTTCGTACGGTTAAGCAGAGAGATATCAATAGGCCTTGTATGTGATGCGGCCGTGGCCGAGGCCTGAGTTAATCACTACCACCAGAGTGCTTGCTGTCGCGAATGTTCTCGGATATCTCACCAGGAAAGCTAGCTGATACTGACTGGAAATTGCAGTCAGGTAAATTTCTCCTATTTTTTGGCTTCAAAATTTTGTCTTTTAGGCATGACGGGAGACATGCCGGGGTCTCATCCCGATATTAAGCTAACATACATGCTCTTTGGGACGGACCTTGATAAAATTCTCATCAAATCAAATCAAGTGGTTCCAGTATCGTTTATACAAATTTACGATATGGGTTCAACGGTTAAAAAAGCTCGAACCTCAACGAGCCACCCCAGAGTAAGAACAAATAGCCCTAGTGTCCGGTAAGGTGTTGAGGTGACGGCCAAGTTGGGTTCAAACCTTAGAAATCCAATTATATTTTTGCAAACGAACAATACACAAAGTAAATTGCCATAAGCAAATTCAAAACTTTAGAAGGAGTAATTTCTTTCTATGTAGTAGTTAACATGTATCAAAATATGAAAAGAAAATAAATATAAATTAATATAATTAAAACAAATTAAATATAAAAGTACAATAAAGAGCCGTAAGTAGACCTACATGTATATACTGTACAAATATTTACCTGACATAGCCGGACGAATGACTTCTTGACCCAAATAATTTGTTTACAAAACGATATGTGGTCAGCAAATATTTGGCTAGTGACCGACCATAAAACAACAACAACAATCGTCTGCGAACGAGTGACCCAAGAATCAGGGCAACATGACAAATGTACCTTTGGGCAATGTATGTCACGTGAGTGATTTATATTGTTTACAGTACCGGTCGACTCCGGTGAAAGACAGGCGCAGGTTGAAGAGACGGATGCATTTTTCTAAGAGGGTAATTCAGAATTATATATCAGGATGGTAACTATATCAAAAATTATGAAGGGTAATATGACGCTCAAAAATGCATGTTTGTGTGTGTGGGGTTGGGGGTGGGGTAGTCATAAATTAGCAGATTTAGCAAGTCAATATGTGAATACCCAAGATATCTTTGCGATTTCGTGTTCACTAAAGCGTACACATTTTTATTCCACTGTTTTTTATCCTAATTATTGCCGCATTTTAATAATTTGGTCATAAAAACATACCACGTTGACCTATAAAATCTCGGTTGACCGATATTCTAAATTTGGCAAACAAACAACATAAAGTCATATATACATACACTGTTTATATTTGTTTACATAATATGTTTTGACTTACAAGAACAGTTAATACAAATATTTTTCATTAATGCCCTTGCCATGGGAAATATATAATGCTTCACTCTCACTAATATTCAGCGTGCACTTTTTGAAAGGGCAGATTTGCAGCTACATTGTAAAACACCTGCATATTTAAAGAAGACGCGCATAATCTCAAAAAAAAAAAAAAAAACTCACTGGATATTACCACCAACTATTCAGAGGGGTCATCACTGAAAGTTTACTAGGCGGACTGAAGATAGCGAAAAGTGCAGACATCACATCCAGAAAATAACTGAAATAGTTATACACTTTTTTGTACCAATCAATATATCTCGCGTTCCGATGTCTACACTTTTCAGGTTTCATATGTTAGAAACTGTTTGCTTTGCCAAGTCTAAATTTATATTCACACTTAGCTCGCACGGAATGATGCGTTTTATGCTTTAATGCAGGACCGATGTATCGGGCATCCCATGGCAAAACAAACATCTGAATATGTACTTTACATACCCTTCGATGTAAACACAAAAAAGTGTTACTAGTATTTAGGACGATCGGTGGTCACCCAGTCCTTGAACTTTACACGACCCCTGTGCAGTGATGCTATAGTTGTTTACAAACATTGCAATCCATTGCTCAAACAGAATGGTATAAGTAAGGTCACACAAAGTTGTCTTCACGAAGAAAAGTGTAACCATAGGATAATGTATCCAGAAAAAGTATAGCGGGTTCCGCAATAGAAGTGGACTTTCCCATTGCGTAACAGTAAAACAATATCCTTCAAGTGGTATTACCTTTCAGTTTGAAGAAAGATGTTAGTCACTTATTTATACAACATAATTATATTGAAAAATGAGCATTGCTGTGTCACAGTTTTATTCCCATTAACTATAGACAAAATAACTTAAAATCTTTTTTGACTATCCTAGTCAAAAATGAGAATCCACCATTTCTGTTAGGTACATGTATATTTTAATTGATACCTTTCAGTGGCAAAAAAAAAAAAAAATCCGTTCTTGACCATAACTCAATATGGAAATTTTGACGGGTAATATAGGGGGTAAAGGGAGTAAATTTTTGAATATGTAATTTATAAATGACTACGATAAAATGTGTAGTGACGTAAATGAAGCCGCATCCTACTTATGGTAAGCCAACTCATTTCATTTCTTCATTTTTTGTCACTTTAAGTAATCAACAAGCACACAGCTTTTGATAAATGTAAAGATTTGTTGCATACTTCACAATTCTTTCTCAAAAGGAAAATATGTAACAGTGCATCAAGTATAATCTTGTCATGTGTCACATTGCTAAATTTCTGCTAGCTAATGAGTAGCTTAATTAATGACACGTGATACTATTTCCTACCAAGTTAGATGAAAGGACACACAAGCTAAACAACAGTATAAAACACTTGTTTCTGGTATGTTACAAACAGAATTGTAAGTGGTAAAAGCCACGGTTGAAGTGGGCGATTATTTAACGATCCATTGAAAATATAACCTTTGTAGCATCAGCCCATTGAAAAAGTAACGGGCCAACAGTCCATTGAAAAATATAACCTTTGTAGCTTCCAGTGAAGAAATAAATTAGGCGCTATAAGACTTCGCCCAAATCTATGCCATCTGATTGGCTAGAAGTAAGGAATTAAAAAACGTGACCAATCAGCATTTAAAGATTTGAGAAACATTTTGCAGAAATTCATTCATTCTCTTATAAACGATCAGTTCCATCATGGGTGGTGTTTCGAGACACAGTACGTTGTCAAGCTAACCCTGATAAAGAGCTGTTTGTAAAACACGAATGCACACCTAATGTGGGAAAGGTCGAGCTATGCAAGGAACCGTTTTTAAAGTAAAAGTCACTGTGAAATTGGCGTACGCCCTAATAACCTGAAAATGAATAGGGGTCATCTACTGGTAATGACAAATCAAGTTTCGAAAAATGTATGCCGACTGGTTCTTGACTAATGACTCGAAATCCATTTAAAAAATAAAAGGTCCCGGTGACCTTGACCTTTGATCTGCTGACCCCAAAATCGATAGGAATCATCTGCTGGTCATGACCAACATCTACTGAAGTTATCATCCGGAAACCGTTCTACTAATCTAGGTCACTGTTACCTTGACCCTGACCTCCTCACCTCAAAATATACAGTGATCATCCGCTGTTCATGACCAACCTCCACACCAAGTTTCAAGATGCCATGCACAAGCGTTCCCGAGTTATCATCCGGAAACCGTTCTACTAATCTGGGTCACTGTGACCTTGACCCCTGACATCCTGACCTCAAAATCTACAAGGATCGTCTGCTGGTCATGACCAACCTCTACATCAAGTTTCAAGATGCTAGGTCCAAGCGTTCTCGAGTTATCGTTCGGAATACGTTTTACTATTCTGGGTCACTGTGACATTGACCTACTGACCTCAAAATCAAAAGGGATCATCTGCTTGTCATGACTAACCTCCACATTTTGTTTAAAGACGATAGGCCTTAGTTTTCTCGAGTAATCGTCCGGAAACCGTTTTCTATTCCGGATCCTTGTGACCTTGACCTTTGACCTACTGACCTCAAAATCAATAGGGATCTTCTGCTGGTCATGGCCAACCTCCACATCAAGTTTCAAGATGCTAGGCCCGCGCGTTCCCGAGTTATCATCCGGAAACCACTTGGTAGACGGACGGACAGACAGACGGACGGACGGAAGAACCGACCGACTTCTGTAAAATAACATACCTCTCCTTCTTAGAGGGGGTGGGGGAGCATAATAAAATCAGTACATGTATATAGTGTAAGCTGTATAATATTTTTGTTGGTATTTTTTTAAGCTTTGGAGTACTTGTACATTATAGCAATGTAGTGTTTAGGGGTTCAGAATTAGCATTTTGTTCTTCCAGTGGCATCATCATGACTTCATAATCATGAATTTCTGGCATAGAAACCAGGACGCTCAGTACGTCAAAGGAGGATTGTTGTAACAACTTTTAAGAATAATATGATTAAACGATACACAACCGCTTCGTTTTACGTTCAGCATCTATCTTCGACTTGTTGTCAACACAGTTAGAATTTTCCTGGCGCTGGGAACGGAGTGTTTTAGGTGACAAGAAATCTATATTGGTACTGACCATCCTTTGGCGATCCTTTTTCGGCTTAATTTGATTTTGATTTGGAAGTCGGCTGCTGGTATAGACTCAAATTACGTGTACGATACACTACATAATTTTTTATACCTATATGAATATAAAGAAAAAAATGAGAAAGCTGTCACCCGGGCTAAACAACCACCTTTGTCAGACAGCCATCAGTATTGTATATCTGCTTTCCAATAAATACACATGTATTAAACGACCACCTGCTGAAAGTGGCCATGTATTATTTTTTCATTATTTGGTTGGCTATCTTACAAAGGTTAGACGGTATAATATTGAACAAATTGATACCATTGTCTCTCGGTTTGTAATGTTTGTGATAAGCAACAGATAAACAACAAAAATACATTCCAAGACAAGTCAAGACAGTGCATATAGTTCTAGTCGCTTAGTGAGGTGGCAGACACATTCATTCGTCGTAGATTTTTTGTCTCCAATCACAAAAAAGTCGTAACTTAAATAAAATTCGGGAAAAAGTTCAGCCGTTTTTGCGTTGAACCCACGGACTTACGTGTAAATGAGTCCTCATGACGTTGTTTGTTGAACGCCACGACCTTGGGTTTATTGTTTGCCGTTCATTGTTTTGTTATTTTGAATGTTCCTCAACCCAAGGCGTTTTGTTGGAAAAGCGCCTAAACTGTATCAAAGCGGGTATGATAAAATAATCAGTGTATTACAAACAAAGATATAATCCGTCTGCACCTGTTACTATGTTGTGTTTCATGAAAACATATTGAGTATGCAGTCGTTACCAATACAAATAAATTCATCATACAAACTTTTGGTAGGTGCAGTCATAAAACATATCACACCCATTTAGAACAAACTTTTCATCCATATAAACCATGACTGCATGTGATACTCTAGAAAACGGATGTTTTATTATCAAAATACAGTCACACCTGTCTTAAACAGCCACTCAAGGTATTAAAAAGGGTTACTTCAAGAAGGTGGCCGCTTACTGTAGATTCGAATTGAAAAGGGACAGTTGTGATACATGAGGATCGGCTGCCGTTTAGACAAGTGGCTGCTAAAAAGAGATAACCACTCACACGGGTTCAACTGTTTGTTATATTTACAATTTGTTTTACACCTGATGGTCATAAAAAGACGAAAGTCATTTTCAAATGGATTTGGGCAACTCGGAGAAGAATACCGTGTATAAGCATGTAATACAATTTTCGATTCAATTAGACCACTACGTGTTGCGCTTTCATATTTTGGATAACACATTTCGAATTTTGGTAACAGTCCAATTCCCATACAAAACTTCAAAAGTTACAAACGTACAGTTGTGTTTACCGTCGCCGAGGAGGGGATTCACGATCTGGTGGTAACGAGGTTGACGAACTTCAGAGCCGCAAGTTCGACCCCACATCCGGACAAGACATTAGACTTAGCGAGAGTTAATAGTAAAACTATATTTTATCACGGGCATCTAATAATCATTAAGGGCCTCTGTTTCATTGTTTATATGCAGATACAATAGTTCTACGATCAACTCTCAGTCGTATATGTGAAAAAACTATCTCGCACTACCCAACAAAACCGGCGTTGGTCGTATGGTAACTGGAACTTCGCGTACAGACAACGGAAATCCGTAATTTCACACTCTTTCCTGAAGTAGGTCTATACATCAATATAAGATTGCACGATTACAGCACCTGGTGCATTTTTTGTTTTGCGCATCTTACCAGTGAGTAAAACAAACAGTAAACACATAAATAAATTCCGATACAAGGATACTGTAACCCTCCCCAGAACTGTAAATGGTATGTTTCCGCTTTTGTGAGACACACAAATGAGTTTGTTTCTATAAACCCGAAAAGAGTATTCTTTAGCTACGGCATGCAATTAATTGCCGGAGCGGACTCTAAATATATAGTTCGTACCATTTTGACCCACCACGGTGACTTCTAAGGAGAGATCTGAGCATAAAGAGCCTATAACGTGGAAGATTTTAACAGGAACCAGGTTCAAACCAACGAATAATACCCGGCCACAACTTCCATTAAATGAAAACATAACACCGCAATGTAAAATACACATCTCAATGTAAAATACACATGTTATAACGGAATGGGCGGACGTGAAAACATATGTTTACGAAACCGATGCACTGTAACAGTTTTAAGACACAGTTAGTCAGGTATAGCTAAGCTGTCGGATAAAGAAAATGTATAATGTACATTTATGACAAAGATATAAATTAACTTGTCAAGTAGTAGTCCTATACCAGAAAGGTGTTTAACCGTTATGCTCGAATTTCTTTCTGTATTTGTTTAAATCGCTGAAATACATTTTTGGGCTAACATTTTAACAATCACAATACATGTAATAACGAAAAAGTTACTAAAACAAATAAACCCATGTTACCAACTGCCAATACATTAACTCGGCGTTCTTAAAAGGGATTAAACTCTGGATGCAAAATGTTTTATTTATGGACTTTGTTGTCAGGTAGTCTTTATTCGCAGGTATCTGCTATACACGGGGTTTCAGCGGTCCCTGATGGTCTTTATTTGCGGGGCGCAGGTGGTCTTTAAAACAGATTTGACTGTATACTGCTGAACCTTGTTAGAGCAATCAGTTTAGGTACACTAGAAGAAGGTGGGTGTTAAACACAGTTTTTTATGGTGAATTTAAAGGACACACCTATACGGGAGTGTATAAAAGCTAAAACAGATATAACATTATGATAATAGTACATACTTGCCGTTTCTCCGAACATACAGTTAAACCTGTGAGCAATGTTGTCGCTAGCTGGAAGATGGTTGATTTTCTACAATCGGTTTTGCTCCGGACCTATTGGGCTTTATTTGTGTCTTTATTCAGTGCTCTGTACCACATTAATGCATAAACGGTCTTTTGTCTTAATTCGGTTAGTGTTATCATGTTCATTAAAATCCAGTGTCACGAATCTAGAGCATAAATTGCCAAATATATACTTCTACATCACAAAGCCAGTGCTGATAACAAAATTAGATCATTCTAGACTGATTTTTCTTGTGATAAAACCCAGTTTCATAGTTTAGTCACCACTTCATAAAATTAATAATATATTATATTTGTATGCTGAAATAAAGGTTGAAAACAATTCTCAATCTTTCCTTTCTTTATTTGATAAGTCGGTTAAGACGAAAACATTTACGACTGTGATCAAGGTCGTTTCAACACATTGCCAAAAATAACATAACAGGATATAGTTATTATGTACATGTATATAGCCTCTGCGAGCGAGAATAGCGACATATAGAAAACAGAATTACAAAACAGTTAGTAAACAAAAACAAACATGAGTATAAAATTGGACTTGCGATTCAGGTCCATGCTACAGAGTTTGGATTGAATCAAAACTGCTATACACCTGCAAAATCTTTAGCGGGTATGCCGCATGAAATACCCGCGCGCTCGCACATGAAAACTGTTACATACATACGATTCTAAAGTTACATTCTACGGAGAGTTGATTTATGACCTATAAGTGCAAGATCAAGATAATACAATTAGCTCCATGGTCAAGCTCTAGGACTGCTGTTTTTGACAAGAAGATTTTTATTATATATTTCTATGTTAAAAGTGACCCCCGGGGCATGATTTGATTAAACTTCTTATAGGACCACTACATAATGCTTACATGCTAGCCATCTAAAATCTGTGCCTTGTGGTTTAGACAAGACGATTTTTCCATCATATTTCTATGTTCTTCCTATCAGTTGCCATAACAACCAGAGTTTTGCATTAAATTGACTTCTTGATATTATTTTTGTTTTTTTTTGTTTTTTTCTTGGAACAGTTTTAAAAGGAGCCTTAGAGAAATTGTAGTGAAACCTGGTTGACATTGTCTCAGTGGTTTAGGAGATGTTGTTTGAACGGACGGACGGACGAACGCTAGACATCCACCGAACAGTGAGCACTTCGTACTAAAATAAGTAAAAAAGAGACTAGTTAAAAGGCTACATACATGAGGAAATTCACTGACGTCTCTCCTGTCATTTGATTAATAATATTTATCATCTTACAAGCCTTAATAAGCGATTAAACACACTGTTTACCAGTTCTAAATAACACAAAAACGTGAGCCAGCAATTGTCAGGGTAGTTATGTCAAACATTATTATAAATACGGCTTCTGTCGAATGACGTCACTATGTTGTTTTTGTATGTACAGTGCGCAGTGGTCGTGTTTTTAAACAATTCACCATTTTGGAACTGGTACGTAGAATCCATGAGTGGCAATCTTCTACAGAGAAACATGAAGGTTCTTTAACCGTGACCCAACCCGCTCCCATGACCAGTCGTTGACTTGGAATCACTTGTTGACTTGGAATCACTTTAAACCTCTCACTAATTTAGGACCAATGCTTCGATCCTTGCTACCGACCTTACTCCTCATGTGAGGAAGTTGACAGTTATTTACGGAGAATGGTAGACTAATAATCCTTCCCAGGAACGATTGTTCGGTAACTTGTCTGTTTGTAAATAACTGAAATTCTGTTGAAACGGCCATGAAACCTCAATAAAAAAACCCAAACCCGCTAATTATGTTAAAAGAAGACTTTCTCTCTTTCACAACTGACTGACTGAATAGCAAACAGTGCAGACCATGGTCAGGCTGCACTGATGCAAAAGTTGTTCAACATTAGGTATAGGGTAAGCAATACGTTAGCTTACGTGTTGAAGCTGTTCACGTAATTTGCCAGCTTAATGGCTGAAAGCCACTGCGGACTCGGGAAGTGTAGTTTGAAGCCAGTTCTAACTCTGGGTAGATTTACCTATCGGCATACGGTAGCCATTCCTTAACTATTCCGTATAGAAGTAAGTGGTTGTACCAATTTCGATTTTATAAATATCGTGTATGTGCGGACGGACTGACGGACGAATGGGCGGACACCGACAGAACTGTACCTCTTCGCCTCGGCGGAGGATATAAAATGTAGCTTTCAATTACCTGCTTCTCGAAGATGACATAATGCTATGACCAGCTTAAATTAGAAAATGATGTTATATGGAAAACAACAACAACAAAAACGACATAATAATTATATGATGCGGTGAGACAGCTGGATTCAGTATCATACGTAATTTTATTTGTTATGAGTAATTACAGCTGTCAAACAAGATGTTGACGTTTTGATAAACGTGATAAACATATATATGCAAAAAAAGTACAAGTGAATACCCAAACAACATGTATGTACTACATCTATGTAAAATGTAAACATATCGGTATAAATTGACCGAGTTTCGCTCTTTGTGTATGCCCCGGTCAAATCAGGTCACCGTACTGTATTCAGCGGATACAGTATCGGTTTACAGTTTGTTTTATGCAAACAGTGAATTAACAAAACAACAGCTTGTACACGAAAGAAAGACTCTCATACGTTTTTTTTGTTGATCAGTAAATGGACAAAAATATGTTTTTAAAATAAAGAAAAACAAACAATTAACATCACCAACATCAGCAACAATAATACCAACACAAGTAACAGTCGGCAATTGATAATGTAACAAGTCTGCTTTCCCTGTTTCATCATGACGACTAGAAAAATCTATTTATACTGGCTATATCTAGTTAATAGAAGATAAAATAATAAATCAAGATAAATTGAATATGTTTCCTAGCGTTTGTATGCAGCTATGTGGAAAACATGCACGATTCCTGTCAAGGTCAGCGTAAGACTTTACAAACATGTTTATCACTTAATTCGATCACAGGTCATAGTTGTTTTTTTTCTTTATCCAGGGTATTTATTTTCCTATCGAGTATTTTAATAATACGCACTTTTAATATAAACGCAAAGTAAATAGTAGAATTCGGTTAACGCATAGTACTTTGTACTTATTAACAACTTTACTTTAAGTGGTACTTAAAAACGCGTAGTACTTGCCATTAGTAAAAACTTATATTAGGAAATAACCTCGTGAATCTATTTTTATATTTACATGTAATTCAATAGTGAGTCATCAGTAAAAGATGACAATTTTACTGGTATTATATCAGCGGGACAGTGACTTAAAATTACTTATTAACACGTGTTTTCGCTATAGTTCTTGGGTAGGAAAGCATATCACAGAAAACAGTTTATGTGCTGGAGCTATACCTGGAAAAAAAGGGCTATACTGGAAAAAATCGATGTTGACCATACCGGTTACATGCGATTTCTCAGTACAGTGCAAAAAGGAGCTCAAATGACGCGTAGGTACCGCAGTATAGCACACGTGGCGCTTAATGCTTCAGCCTAAGTTTGAGCTCCAGTTTTTGACTGATAACGAACTTGACTGACAAAAAATGCGGTCAATGAATTTATCGCTCTCTGACACACTGTACTCGAGTGATCACCCCCGTAATCACCTAAATGTAGATGTTTCACGAGATAACAGAATTGCTTACAATGTTTGATTTCTGATCATTTAAATTAAACATGTATGTCGATGTTCTGTGTATACTTACACACAACAGATTATATCAAAGTATACCCAGCATCTCAATGTCTGACATCCCAAGCATTCCGCACGTGTTACAAGTTTTTTCTGTCGATGGTTTCCATCTTCCAATTTCGTATAAACATGTTTTTTTTTGTGTTCCCAGCAAACGTGATATATTTTCAGCTAGCACAGACAAAAACAAGTTTTAACAGCGATAATATTTGACGCTTAGGTTTTAAGGTTTTGCACATGTTGTGTTGCCAAAACAACCTTACTAATTGTTTGTTTGTGTATAAATTACATGAATTTTCTTGCTATATTTTCCTTTAGTCATTCGATTATCTAAAAGTAATAACATACGAACCCAAGTTTGAGGAAAAACCAGGCATATTAAGAGAAACGCTCAACCACCGTTTGTCCGTTTGTCCTTTTGTGTGACTTAACTTGTATGTTCACACGCGGCCCATGATTACATACAGTTGCAGTATGCCCGGCGGACTACCCAAAAGTCCGGGGCTGACTTTCAGTAACTGAGCATGTCAATGATCTTTTTAATTCTTTAACAACCCTTCTTTCTGCACTCCTGTTTTTATACATTGTATTTCGTGAAAATACCTCATTTCAAGGACATAGGTATTTTATGAATTTACCAATCCAAGAATTAATTTCGAAAATTCGATTCTGACGTCATGGCATGCTCTTTCTTGGCATACATCTCTAAAATTCATCTGATTTCATGCATCATTATCTCGTAATTCTTCCCAGGACTGATACGGAAACATTGACCCCGGTTCATGAAATTGTTTAGATTTGAAAACATCACTCCATGTGAATGAAGGTTACGGCTAAATTTGGAAACTGTAGGAAAGGTCGCACGTTTAATACACAGAAATGAGAGCCTATCTAAGCTCTGAATGGGCACCCCGGACTGCAATATGCAGTATCCGGAAGCAAGAATCCTGTTCCGTTAGATGTGTAAACAACTGAAGCATGTTTAACCTTGCAAGTTTCTAAAATGGACTGGCCTATCTCCTCCCGTCCGAGCATCATTGGTTAGAAGGGGTGTTCAGTGGACATTTATAGACTGAATAGCAGACAGTGCAGATCATGATCAGACATGGTTGATCACGATCTGCATTCAATGTTGAATCATTTACCAAACAGTAAGGCAACGGTAAACACCATTTACACGCTGGGATAGTCGGCGGATATTTTTGAGCAAAGGTATTCAGCCTACCCACAAATAATGTAGTAATGTAAAACAGGTTTACAAAGTCGATTTCTTGGCCTTCTTGAGAAAATATAACTAAATAACGAGAACAATGTATTTGGTTTCAAAATATTTTTTATTATTTTTGTTGAAGTTTTTTTCCAACTTTTATCATTTTAATACAAAAAAAATCTGAACACTTTAATAATAGTTAACAATTAACCTAAGTGAAAAACTATGTATTCATCAGCACTTTCTTGCTACATAAAAACGTCAACATACAACATATCTTTTTCACATCATGCATTTAAACAAAACATAAATAGACCGTGAAAATCACAGTAACAAATGGAATTTTAATACAAATTGAATTTGTAAATAACAACTCGCTAGTTCTAGATCCAACGCTTGTACAGTAAAAGTGTTATTAATTAAGAATGCAAACATATTCATTTTTTTTTGGCACCAACAAGTTCTTGCACTTAATCATTACGACATATGTACAATGGCTTTGCCCTAAATGCAAACATTTTGTTCATATTCAAGTGTAAAATAATGCAGAAAATAAAAATGCATTTACGTTTTAAGCTTTTTCTCAAATTATATCCACTTTGTGTTGTTTGTCTGTACAGATTTCTGGGAATTGTTACATATAATATCATATAGCGACTATATCTGATAAAACGAAAGTTTTCATCATGTTTTTGAACTTTCTAATCTCTATAGAGTCTGAATCTCTATTTCAGTTCTAGCACCACGTGCCTCACTATGGCGACAAACTCCTTGCGTCCGTATCATTGAACTGTCACTCAGCAAACAGTTGGTTGCACAGCAACATCAACCATATCATCGGATGCCTAAGTAACAGCATGTCAGATCTGTATCTTTCTAATACTGACCACAATAAACCCCCAACTCCGCCCATCCAAGCCTGAGATCAGTGTGATGTATGCGAGTGGGATTTTTTTTTTGCCATTACGCATGTGCGTAAAACTAAACTTGCATTTAATGTCTGTTCAATGATTGACTAGTTGTTATCCGTTACGTCATGCGTGTGCGTGGTAGTGTTGTTGTAGTTGAATCTCAATACGGCTCTTCCAGTAAGTCGGCAATCATAAAGATCTTCTAGAACCTGGCTGGCCTCCTCTACGCCATGGACGGAAAAGCATGGCGGTTCGACCTGAAAAAGTTAACAACAAAATCAATTAACAATCGAGGTCAACCATTTGTTTTATTTACAATATCACTTAAAGATCTAAGTCAAATACATGTATCTATTTTTAAACTAGCAAAAATACTGAAATTAAACAAAGTTTAAAGAGAAATTTCTAAACAAGTTGGAGAAAGCAATTTACCTTTTTATCCGCAACAGCCTCTACAAGCAATCCCAACTGTTCAACTGTCCCACGCGGGATGCCTACAATACTTTGCTGTTTGGCTGCCAAAGTGTTCAGGTTGATGGACACCTCTGCCATTGCGTTTCCTCCAACCAAGATTAAACCCTCCTAAAATGCACAGAACAAAAAAACAAGGTTAAGTTTTTCTTAAAATAAAATTTTTCGGTAATTCTTTTCTATTTTTCACAATTTTGAAGTTTTATTTTCAAAACTTAATATTTCATGAAAAATTAAACTTTCAAGTTTACATTCCAATTATTTCTTTTTTCGGAAGCAGAAATCTGAACACAAATCATCAAATAATTAAACTTAATCCAGTTAATATACTTACTCTATTTAAACATTTCAGCGACCTCATCATTGTTCTCGGGGAGCTTACAAAGTCCACCACAACATCTACACCACCCTTGCATGCATCCAGGGTTCGTTCAATAATATATTGCTCGTGATCTTCCTCGCACCAGTGTATGATGTCGTGACAATCGTGATCCTGGGCTGTGATCAATTTATCAATACTGTTGTCTGCCACGAACATCCTAATATTGCTGTTTTCACTGCCGATCAGAAAGTTAGCTAACCTCAAAGTCCACAGTCCTACACTTCCCGCACCGACGATCAGTACGTTCACACATGCTGTAAAATAATAAATAAAACGTTTGATGTACACCTAGACGATCTGACAAACTTTACTGTATAATACATGTAAACTTCTATGTTTATGCACTTGTTTAAAAGTTGTTTACTTTCAGTGACATTCAGAAGGTCGAATCTTCAAGTTAATAAATACATTTTCTAAAATGTGTTAACAGATTTTGTAAATCGAACGGTCTTAAACATTAGTAAAGAAGCACTTACATTTTACTTTCTGTAATTTTTCAACGTGTGACTGTGCTTTCAAAACTGCGTTGTAAGCGGACAATGCACTGCCTGGCAACATGGCTGCAACTTCAAGTGGAATACTGTTGGGGATTTGAAGGAGATTTTCTGCGTCTTGAACAGCAATGTACTCTTGACAGCCGTCATATATCGTGTCTTCATCGGGGAAGATAATCACTTTGTCGCCAGGTATTATGTTGCTATTTGGTAAAGTGTTGCAGATATCATGAATAACACCGGATACCTCCATGCCTGGAAAAGTTAGGGACAATTCTAAGCATTTTTTTCACATTAACTAAATGTATATATGAAGATACAATGTTCTTGAATTGTTTAAGGAAAAGAGTTAAAATCAATCAAATAAAAAATCAGCCTTTAATTTAAATCTAGATCCATTTACTTTGTGTAAATGTATTGAAAACCATGCAAACAGCGAAACGGCAACGTGTGAAAATGCAGGAACAAAAGCAATGCGCACGTCTTAAATTCACGCTCTTTAGCAATGTCAAGGTCGGAATGAAATATTGATTTTTCAGCAAGTCTATCCGAAATATTTTGGCGGGAAAAGATGCTGCATGGGCATCATGTTACATGTAGGTGTTTAATATAGAAGCACAGGCGGGGAAAGAGAAATGCTAGCACGTAATCACAAGATAATGTTTTTTTTAATTATTTTTCTCGGTGCCTTAAGAAAATAAATACATGTAGAAGTCGTACTGAGGAGATATTATTTTTGCACAATTAGATCTACTTGTGCGATGCACATGCTAGACTGGCAGGGAAAGGGTAAAAGCCATGTATAGAGCGAGTGATGTTAAGATGTGCGCACCTCGATGGGCAGGTAAAGGTACGCGTTGATTACCTGGTAGAGGCGGTCTGAAGTGACTCTTTCTAATGTAGCCCTCGCCCTGACAAACGCCGGCATAGCACACCTGCAAGTTAAATTCAAACAGTCTTTAAACTTAGTTAATTCAGAACAATAAGTACATTAACTTGACAAGCTAACTTAAAAGAAAAAGATGAATTTCTGCCTAAGTGATCTATTTTAAGCAAGGAATTTCTAATTATATCTACCTAAAAGTGTTTCGTCATATGTTATTTAAAGTAGATTTTATCAACTAAACTGTAAATCTAGGCAAATTAGTTTTGAAAACAGTAGATCTATATTCAAAGTTTTGACAAGTCCAGAAAACTGGTTTACCTTCACTATAACACCTCCTTTCGGACACTGTGGCATCTCTGACATTACGGAACTACTCTCCAAGGGCATTGCGGAAAGCGAAGAGATTCCCTCTGAAATGTTGCCCATCATAACTCGTCTGGCAACCTTCACTTGCTCATTCTGGTTAACTTCGTTGTCCAACATATTTATGCCTGAATTTATTAATACAAAACATTAATTCTCTTTTAAGAAAATTATTTTAAAAATAAAATGTCGTAAAGGATGATTCATACATTACAAAACTTGTTTTGAAACCATTCTGCCTTGTTTACAAATCTATAAATGTAACCGTGAGGTCAACTGCACACGCGCATGCGCACCGTGTGCATTTATAATCAGCTGTTCGACCGAGTTTACAAGGTCACTATCGATTGCCTGACTTTTGTATAGAGCGTGATCGTGTGTATTTTTTTGCGAGTGAGTTAGTCGAATTTTGTGAAGAAAGCACTTCCAATTTTCATCGTAATTTGAAGTATTTTAAAGCGGAGTCCACAAATGAGTTTCAACTAGATCAACCGATGAATGTTAAGAATAATTCAAAAAGTCACATCTTTTGATTATAAATCTATCTTGAATTCCTTTCAGACCACATACTCCAATTTATAGTACCCAGAAAATATTGAGTTACCCGTAAGCAACAAAGGAATTGAACATTTTTCATTTATCCCAAACACTTACACTAGATCTACTGTAATGTCGAATTTAATCGGCTTTTAATTAGATCTAAAGTAATGTTTTTCAATTTCCGGGTCGTGATATTAAACGTTTTATTTAGTCCTTCAATAATTCTTTCCACACAGTAAGAACCCAAATCCCGAACATCTCAAGTCCAGTAAATACTACTAAAGAGTTAAAACTGACCAAATTCTTCTTCTGTAAACATGTTTGTTAAAATACGAAAATGAAATTATTAATTACCTTTTCTATTAAATCCTCACTAAATATCTTTATATATATATATCAGTTTATCGAATATAACGTCTTCTTCCCAACAATAACTTTTGAGTTTTGGACGAAGTCGGGCAGCGTTGCTGATCTTATATGAAGGATCATCATTTAACCTCGTGCAAGAGAAGTGGTAAACATGCAGATATCGGTCAGGTCGCATACAAAATTTAAAACGAGAGGAATTTCGGATTTATACCACAGCATTGTACATATTACGTTTTCGGAGGTCATTTATATATCCATGAAATAAAAATAAAACTTGAAGAATTTTGTGCAATTACGTTACAGGGGAGCTTTAAATTTATATGACTATCGGCAGTTAGATGCAGTAATTGGATTGATATAGCATCGTCGGAAACGACTCGTATAGGAGCCTTTCGATTCCGTCCGACTTATTTATTTTTAGCATTTTCACGGCGGATAGGAAACTCCACGCTTATATCAGCTACCTATAAATAAATATTAAAATCGGTTGCATAAAATATGCGTAAGTGTACGTGTGTTATGTGTAATGCATGGATACAATCAATTTTAAGAAAAACACGACTTGTACGAATGAGAGTGCATCATCATGAAAGTACGCGAACCACCCACTGACAAATGATCACAGATTGATTTTTCATGATTGGTGGGTAAGTATAAAGCCCTTGTGAGACCCAGCCCTTATGAAAATGAAGATCTTACGAGGTTCTAATTAAAAAAGGATTCTTTTAAGAAACATTTTAATATCAAGTTCTAATTGTTAAGAGGATAATTTCGACATCATGAACTTGTTGACACGACCAGTGAACTTCAATTGTTTCAATCGAATAGTCCTATTGATCAAGCTGCCGATCAGGAAACCACTTCGTGTAACGCGCTAATTCGGGAAGCTAGAAAACTGGAAAGTAAAATCTATACTTAGAAATTCACGTGCTAGGCATGCAGAGCGATCATGGAAATATCAATACAAATTTCCTCGTGTGCTGTCTTTAAGTCTAGACTGACAGAGGGTTAGCTGTTTCTAGAAAGTACAGGCATTCCATTATAATATACATTTAATGGCCGGCCAGGCTTAGCCTGATACATTCTATATATCTTGTCGTGGTTAAGTCATATAGGGGGTTGGGTCAGCACCTCGAACAGGGGACGACGTCGGACATTACTTATTAAACTCTAATAAATTTCATTCCCAGCGATTCTGATAAGAAAAAAAGAGAAAGTTGTGGAAGGGGTCACATTGAAGGGGTGCGGTGGGTTTGGGTTAGGCGGTCAAGGTTATAATATGTACTAGCTACACTGCCCTACCACAGCGAAAACCAACAAGGCCGATGGAGTTGTTTCCCTTAATATAGTCACGCGTATTTCATAAATTTTAATCTAGCATCGTTTTATGGCATATTGAATTCTACAGTGTTTTACAAATAATTCCACGTACAATCTATGCTAGATGTAGAGGGCAGCATATGGCCTTCGACAAGTCCCACGTGCATGATGTGACAGACCTTTTACTGACGTGACAAAAACAATTAAAACGCTCTCAAATTTTTTGGAATTTTCAAATGATTACATCAAAAACTATTACATGTATATAGCGCAATAAAATTCTTATTTAATATCTTATGCAGCTAATCGTAGACTTGCCTCACAGTAGGGTAGACTCGACAGCCACTCAGCCAGACCGAGAGGCAACTTCAAAGTGGACCAGATTTCATAATCTAAGAAAGAACAACCGAAAAGTTGTTCTTACCTGAAAAGAGACCACATCACTATTGATCCTATTGCACCCGGCGGCCAGTGCTGATACTTTTAGTGGTGGGTAGAGGCAGCCCGGTTTTATTAAAATGCTGCCATCCTTTAGATCTTGGTTAGATGTATATGGTAAAATGTATAGTAGGTTTAGTTAACAGAAGAGTATGTTGAAAGGAGTGCCATTCGTGGGCATAATTGGATCTATATAGTCACTGACGTCACAAGCCAAATATGTCAAAGATAGTTAAATGTATCGAATACCTTGTGCAGGGTAGATCTACAACAAAGCCGTTTAGTTTAAAGTCATCATTACTGTTCAAACTGACCATGGCGATTTTAAGAAAAGCGTGACCGTCTATCACAGTTTTTTAAACAACCGAGCTGTATGATACTGTTTCATTAGAGGTTTCTCTTTTCAGTTTTCTATTCAATACAATGTGAAACCAGTTTCACGGTATATGTCATCTCCATCTGTTAATAAGAGCAGTAAATTTCATATACAGTTAGTTTATTACTCAAAGCATTTTTTGTGTTTTAGCATCTTTCTTTATGTGGCCATTTTGAACAGTTACATAATAAACTTAAGATTGTGAACCAGTTTGCGTCAAACTGGTGTATATGGTGACCATCTGTGTTGACAGACACCGTTGAAACCAAGATAATTCCTTATCTTTCGCATTGTAGGGTCCCCTAATGTCCACCATACTAGGCTCACAGGGTAAGGATCCCCTAAATCCAATGTACTGGGCTTACGTGAACTAATGCACTACACCCTCACATATCTGAATCATGTCATGTTGTAAAACAAGAGGGCCAAGATGGCCCTATATCGCTCACCTTGGTACAAGTCCACTTGCCTGGTGGAAGATCACTAGATAATGTTATATACCAAATAAGTTTTCCTATATACGTCTTTGTAAAACAAATGATCCCCCCCGGGCAAGGTCAATTTTGACCCCAGGGGCATAATTTGAACAAACTTTGAAGAGGTCTACTAGGCAATGCTACATGCCAAATATCTATGCTCTAGGCCTTGTGGTTTCAGAGAAAAAGATTTTTTAAAGTTTTCCCTATATAAGCCTATGTAAAACTAAGTGACCCCCGGTGTGGGGTCAGTTTTGACCCGGGGGTCATAATTTGAACAATCTTGGTAGAGGTCCACTAGCCAATGCTACATGCCAAATATCTAAGCTCTAGGCCTTGTGGTTTCAGAGAAGAAGATTTTTAAAGTTTTTCCTATATGAGCCTATGTAAAACTAAGTGACCCCCCCCGTGCGGGGTCAGTTTTGATCCGGGGCTCATAATTTGAACAATCTTGGTAGAGGTCCACTAGCCAATGCTACATGCCAAATATCTAAGCTCTAGGCCTTGTGGTTTCAGGGAAGAAGATTTTTAAAGTTTTTCCTATATATTCCTATGCAAAACTAAGTGACCACCCCCGCGGGGTCAATTTTGACCCGGGGGTCATAATTTGAACAATCTTGGTAGAGGTCCACTAGACAATGCTACATGCCAAATATCTTAGCTCTAGGCCTTGTGGTTTTAGAGAAGAAGATTTTTAAAGTTTTTACTATATATGCCTATGCAAAAACTAAGTGCCCACCCGCGCGGGGTCAATTTTGACCCGGGGGTCATAATTTGAACAATATTGGTAGAGGTCCACTAGACAATGGTACATGCCAAATATCTAAGCTCTAGGCCTTGTGGTTTCAGAGAAGAAGATTTTTAAAGTTTTTCCTATTTGTTGCCATAGCAACCAGAGTTCTGCATGGAATGGAATTCTTTGAACAATTTTGGTAGAGCTTCATGCAAGGAACATTATCAACATTGGCCTAGAGGTTTCAGAGGAGATGTCATTTGAATCAAAATGTTGACGGACGACAGACGACGGACAATCATCGATCAGAAAAGCTCACCCTGGCATAGCCAGGTGAGCTATAAAACCATTAGAATGTTCTCAAGTGATGCATGGGCGCTTTTCTTACGGTGAGGCTTAACGGAAAAATCGGCACCATATAACTGCATGCTCAGCTCGTGAACGGAAGGTGAGCAGATGTATTCTTTGGGGTTAATTTCACGCTGGCAGTTCATCAAAAGTTCGTCTCATCGGATGATCTTTAATGCTGTATGGTACAGTACACTCACATGCACTGGGTTACTCTTAAAGGTTTGAGGCGATCAATAATTAATAATTGCATGAACACGACTATATGAAAAATGAGTGAGATTATTCACAAATGTGTACGTTTTGGTTGATAAGTACTTGAATCTATAACTATATATGTATTGTTTGTGTGCACTGATATTTTAACCCCTAGACTGCAAATTTATATATATAATATTATCACCATAGAAAAACATTCAATAATTTCAGGACATAACAATACAAACTATAACAAGCAAGTACACGTATTATAACTGGATCTATATGTAGTTTTATATGGTCATTTCTGACAAATATTTGTCTTGACTAGAAAAGAAAAGCGTTGATAAATATACACGATTTCATGGAAAAATACTCCCCTCAATATTGCCCTTCTGATGCCTCTCTCTCGGACCAGACAGTTGGCATCGAAGTCCATACAAAGGTATCCCAATGGGTCATATTAATATGAAGTACACCTGTGCCCGTGCAATCATTTTAATGTGGAAGTATTAATTTATCTGCTGACTGTCCGACATCATACGTTTCTAAACGCTACAACAACAACGTACTCCATTGTGCTGACGGAAAGGCGATCACTTGGGTTGTACAGTGTGTTTTTAATTTGAAAGAACATTCTGCGAAAATACCGCGTGCGAAATAAAGGTCAGACACAAATGCACACACAAATCAATGATGGAAAAATCACTGATTTTGAATACTTCAGATGTTTGACTATTGATCAACTGTTTTGCATTCCCTGCTCTTCTGACGCACGCACGCCATTTATAGGTGAAACTAGAATTGCATGCTCTGTGCAAACCATAGTGAAGACACGAGCTGTTCACTGCAAGCCAGGGCGTGCCCCCATGAAGGTCGTTTTGCGTGGTTGGTAACACATGCATGATTCATATACACGCTCACAACTTCCGTATATATACATCTATAAACAGTATTAGATAAATGTAGGCCGCGTGTTTCTAGTGCATTTTCAAATGAAAGATCATGTGATCATGAAATGATGTAAGAAACAAATAAATCTACCTTAAGTTTTCTTTTGTTTTTTTTTAATAAAACTAGAAAAATTCGAAGGTGCACATTCAACTGAAAAGCTATATAAGTATCAACAAACAATGATTGTATAGTTATATATTACTTTTAACCATAAGAAAAGCTCTTATGGACCATAGCATAGATTTAATCAAACATGTGTATAACAAACGCTAGTTAAAAGGTTCAGCAAGTACACTGCTTTTTTCATGTATACAAGAATTGGTACAATTCAATATGAAAGGTGATATTTAGCTTTAAGATAACATCTTAAATTGCTCTCATTCTTTCAACTTACATAATCTACTTTAAACGAGCCTGAAACCGGCCCCCTTCCCGCCTAAAAAAAGGTGCTTGTTCATGTGGCTTTCACATAATTCAGCATTCATGATATCTTTAATTATTAATAATAAGTGTGGGTTTTCTTTGGGTTAAACGCTAATTACGACTATAAAACTGAGTTGTTTTCGGACAGGCCGTTCTTGGAAGGATCCAAGTGCTAGACTTTGTCTTCGGTAACATCTTTCTCACATAATGTTATCATATATATCAACCAACAAGGCTATGAAAAAGGCATTTTTCTATAAGGAAATTGACAAACCAGAATACCATCTGTATTATATTGCAAAGTTATTATGCAAGGGAAGTAAAGAAGTTTAAAGAGTTAAGCGTAAAGTTATTGCAGTTACCCCTCGTGACTATAGTTTAGTCCCATTCTCTAAATGTGCTTTCGGGCATGCGTGTGTTTATTCTCCTATGATTATAGAAACCCGTAAATCCAGCAAAAGGGTTTGTTGATATAACTCAAGACGAGGTTACTCCTTTGATTTTTTAATCACTACAGCAAACTAAATGAAGCAAACCTTAGATTGCTAAGGTTTATTCACTTAATGTTCAATCTACTGCGTAGACGGACGGACGAACGTGTAGACGGACATCGTTAATGAACACTTAATTGTCATTTGAAAATCCTTTACAATTGTGATCTTGACGTTTGACATAGCGCGGTGATTTGGAACATGTTAACGTATTTATGCAAACACCCACGAGAGGGCTTTGTAGATATAGCTTCGGACTACGTATGGGCAGGCACGTAGAAGAACGAACAACGTGAATACTACATGTATAATACAGTGTATTATTTCTTCGTCTTGGGATATTAAAACAAGAAATTGGACAAACTGCTCTACCATTACTCTTCTTATGAAAAACTCGCCTGTCAAAATAAAAGCCTTGCATGGCGGAGGTATGGCAGTTATAGGTGGGGAGCTCTGGTACAGTTAAACCTGTGAATATATGAAACTGGTACGAAGAGGTGAAGAGCGATCATTGTTGAAAGGAGGTCTGTGTATCTTCTATAGATGAATCGTGTACGTTTTCTACCTGCTGGTGCTTATTCACAGTGTGGTCTTCATTCAGAAATTGCCTTTAACACAGGTTTGACTGTGTAAGATTTTACCCTAACTTTGGAGGCTGTAAGTATACAGTATAGCGATTTGAATTTGTATCCATAAATCTAACCATAATTAGATTCTAGTCTAAATATGATAGATCAATATAAAAACAACCCAGTTTCTGATTGGGCACACACATGTTTTGTTTTGAATATTGCTTTCAAGTTTGTATCATTATTGTTGTATGAGTATAACTTCAGTTCCACTGTATTTTGGTCATTTTTGCAACCTAACTTCTTGTATAGAGAATGCTTGTAACTCGGCGTCACTGAAAGCGTAAACATCCTTGGCGATTCCCTCAGAAAAAATGGGGTTATTCATACGGAAGATTCAGGAAATAACCGAATGATCAAATTGTACAAAACATCGTACTTCCGCTATTGACAAATGAAAGAAATAAAGATTGCTGATTGAAGTTAATCACATAGTTCCAGTATCAGAAAAAAATGCATTTTTGTAAAGTACCCAACCCATGAGCCTCAATCAATATAAAGTAATTATAAGCCAGCATTTCTTAATCACTTAATCGCCAGTTGTTAATGCCGACACTGCGTACCTGAAAAGTAGGGGTCCGGTCAGAGAAAAGTACTAAACTGAATACGGTATGTTAATGAATATGACTCGATTGCATATGTTGAGTGATTACTTTTCTCTGGTCCTAACTTCATAAACATTTCTTAAGAAAACTAGGAGCCGCTGTGGCGCAATGGTAGAGCGTCCGCCTCCGGATCGAAGGGCCCCGGGTCAGATCCCTACCATCGACATGTCGGTAGTGTCCTCCGGCATGACACAAATAATTCCACATTACCTCTTTCTTCGAGGTTGATTTCATCTGGAACGAGTCGCGAGAGCGATTAATATAAGTTGTAAGAACTTGTTTCGCAATCGAGAATAAATAAATTAGTATAAACTAAACTAAGTAAACTTCTCATTACTCTCCAGTATTAAAACTAAGTACATTGTAGTACTTGTTGAACAAACTCAGTCAGTAGTGTAAGATGAATATAACTCACGTAGATTTACCCACTGAACATGACTTAAAGTGTACCTAAAGCACATTACACAGTGTTTATAATGTTCAAAGACAGTTTACACCAACCATCACTCACTGGACAATACCATTGTTCACTAGACAGTTGTTTACACCAACCATCACTCACTGGACAATACCATTGTTCACTAGACAGTTGTTTACGCCGGCAATTGTTCACTGGACAGTTTACGCCGGCAATTGTTCACTGGACAGTTAGTTAACGCCGATAATTGTTCAGTAAACGCCGATAATTGTTCAGTTTACACCGACAATTGTTCACTGGACAGTTATTTAACGCCGATAATTGTTCAGTTTACACCAACAATTGTTCACTGGACAGTACTCTTCTGACAGTTTACACCGACCATTATTCACTAGACAAAATATAATTCACTGACGTGTTGTCACTGAACATCATTCAGTATTTGCACATTGTAATATAATACACATGGAATTTAGACAAAACTATTATACCCCCTCGGACTATTCGGAGAGTTTTAATGATCACTGAGCATTTCTCATCGAATTATTGCATATAACCTATAACAGTAACCGCAGAGTAATTATGTATTCCCCATGAATTAGAAAGACACATATTGGCTTTGGCAGAGTTGCCATACCGTCCGTCTGTCCTTCACAAATTTTGTGTCGCGCGCATCTCCAAAAGTTGCCATAGATTCTACTTTTCCAACTCCCGATAGCATGCGATGTTAAGGGGTCATAAAACTTACTGAAAAGTACTTTCGTAACATTTCTCAGTGAGTAGTACTCAAGTTGAAAAGAAGTCACTGATACCTTTGCAGTGAACATTACTTACTGAAGAGTTCTCGCTGATTATTACTAAATGAATATTACCCGCCTATTGTTCGCTTGTTTTTATTCAGTAAATGTAATGCCGTAAGCATTATTTAAACATAGAACAGTGCAGTACAGGATATATAGAGCTGAATTATGATTGGTTATTTCTTGTATGTTTAGCTTATCTGATCATTTAATGCCGATGATGAGCTTTGAGGGTCGTTGGATGTCCGTCAGTCCGTCCAACACAAATTTTGCCTGATTTGAATTTTGCATATTCACCGTTTATATAATGGCCTAAAGGCAAATATTGACCAGTTATCGTCGGTTGCAAATATAAAAGGCATGAGTGGCACAATATTTAACTAGTTACGTAATAATGTTAAATACGGAGTGTCAACTTAATAATTTAAACGGGTACGAAATAAAACATACAAAATTGTTATCTCCTGACCTTAACATGAACTCGTGTTTTATAGATTTCAAATTGAAGTAGATCTATACAAAATATTATTTTGCGAAAAATGGCGAAGGACTTGGATTCTGTAGAAAAGTTATTTTGTGGTACATGGAAATACGACAGAGACGAACAGTTCGAGGAATGCATGCGGAAACTGAGTAAGTTTTACTTTCCATTGTGTGTTTCTTAAATGTTACTTCAAAATCTATACAAACAGTCTCTAAAATGTTCCAAGGTCACCTCCATCTAGGCAGTGGCCTTCTTAATTATGACTGATTTAAACATACCCCGCTTATGTTCTAAAATGGATTCGTCGATCTTTCGATTAAAACAGCACCATTACTTGTTCAAATAGGTTCTCACTGCAGTTCATGATCTAACTGCAAGAATTTCAGGTCCATTTTTTTTGAGAAAAATTAAGAAACGACTGTTCGAACATAATTTGCTAAACTGTGCGTGACTAGATATATATGAAAATGAAATGAAATTGACAGCATTTGTCTGTTATTACCTTTAAAAGCTCTGAATTAAGTCGTGCTCCCACACCAAATAAATTTTGCTGATTATTTATTTAAAATAATAATAGGTTCACATTCGGGATGTTTCTCTTTTTTCAGAATTTCCGGAAGCGGAAGTGGAATACATATCTAAAGCGAGACCGAAGAAACTGGTAGAACGTAGAGGGGATCATATATTCATTGACTTTGAGCTGGCTCCCGGTGTCAAACATGACATTAAGTTTAAACTTGGGGAAGAATATGTCTCAAGGGACAAAGCAGAACCACCAACGTTCCATTTGAAGGTAATTATATATTTACAACTTGTGAGGGCACATGGGCAACTTATATTTTTCATTAGATGAGGAAAAATGCATAACAGACACTTGTTTAACTAATTTATTTTTCATCGCCTTAAGTCCTTGGGTTTTGACCAGAACTTGTGACGAAAGAAGGCGGATAGTCGAGGTCCCAGCCAAATACATTTATAGTCAAATTATACCCAGTTTCTTATTTGTTTGCCATGTCCTGATTCTACACAAAATGTCCGAAAGCTTGAAGTATACATTATTTCGTTTTTTGTTTGCTCAATTGTTTAAGATGCAATAAGACTGAATGTCTGTGATTTTGGCATATTGAAGGAAATTGCAACATTCAAAGATGGAGCCTTGACCATCAAAGCCAGATCTCAGATGGAAGGACCCAGTAAGGTCGATTACCAGACAGTATTTACTAGGAAAGGAGACGAACTTCATTCGGTAAGAAATATAAATCACATAGCTGTTTCACAGCTTAGATATGACTATTAAATAATATTTTATGAAGTCCTCATTCTGTCGCGAATCTATTAAAACTTGAACCCCCGACACCACATTTATAGGACCATCTATTTTTAAAGGTCCATTACTAACACTAAATCGAATTTTCTTTTAAATCTGGAATCGTAACGAGCGTCTTCCGAGAAGGAAAATATGACATACTGCATTGAATGTGACCATATCGTGTTGACAAAAGAATTAATAAATTATATTTTGCCTTTTCAAAAACGAAAGGTTTTCCCGCTTTCAAATATCTTTGTAATTTTCCAGAAATCTCCCAGAGAGAGGCTGTAAATAGGTTGTATATAAATAAGCATGTCTATTTTGAATTATAATTGAAGAACTTTACTTCCAATGATATGCAAAGTATATGTCTGACTGTTTACAACATTCAATAAAACGAAAGTAGGACAGACAGACCACCCAGGTCAATATAAGGAAATACAAAAAAACATTTACTCGGTCTGCAGCAGTATTTTAAACAGGGAAATACTCCACGGCTATTGTAAAGTTTTCGAAGCTACTTTCAAACTGTATTTCCCTGTTACAATTCCAGATTTAAAAGAAAATTCGATTTGGTGCTAGTAATGGACCTTTAATCGATAAAAATGGTTATAGATTATTTTTTGCACCGTATGTAATTACTTCACATAAATGTCTAACTAAGCCAGTTAGAGGCTGTAAAAGATCATTCGAATGGCAAAGAAATCCCCTCCTTTAGGATTCCTCTTATGTGGCCCCTTACTAATACGTGCCCATTTTTAGGATATCGATTTCACTTCTGATTTACGTGGTCTCCAAAATGAAGCAGACGATTAATCCTTCCAGCAAACACGCCATTCATTACTCTTGTGTAAACAAAGACACTTTTTTGTTTATTTTGGATCTAAAATGGAAATAAAATCTTGTACATAGACAGATTTTCAGCAACATATTTCCCCTCACTGTGTTCTTTAGTCATGTAAAGTACATGTACATATTTCTTTTAGTGCGTATTAATTACTTTCTGTCATCTTTATATTTTCTCTCAGACAAAGTATTCACTAAAACGATCACTCCAATTAACAGAATAATAGGCAGTTTGTAAATCTTTATATTTTCCCTAGGACAAAGTATTCACTAAAACATTCACTAAAATTAACATTATGATAGCGGAAGTTTGTAGATCTTTATATGTTTTCTTCTGACACAGTATTCACTAAAAAGTTCATTCAAATTAACAGAATAATAGGCAGTTTGTAAATCTTTATATTTTTGCTCTTACACAATATATTCACTAAAACATTCGCTCAAATTAACATAATGATAGTGGAAGTTTGTAGATCTTTATATGTTTTCCTCTGACACAGTATTCACTTAAACATTCACCCACATTAACAGAGTAATATACAGTCTGTAGATCTTTATATTATTCCTCTGACACAAAGGAAAAGAAAAAACAGTAAGTTTTAGAGACAATATCTGGAACAGCTAACTTGAACACCTATACAACTAATAAATGTGAGTAAACTTGTATCATTTGTGTCAGCTGCTCAGATGGGCTTAGCATGTATGTTTACATTCTGTGACTATTCACTCACTGCGCATTAAATCTAGAATTGCAATGTATAACTGACAAATAAATTTGATATCAGGATCTCGCTGCTTTGGTGTGTATGTATTTTAAAGTTTAATGGTACCGGAAATCCAATTGACCAACGCCCCCAGGAGAGTCTTCGGAGAACAGTGCAAGATACAGACTGCAATCCGTTACAGAGACACTGTCTAGTTCTTTAACATGCCCGTTGTGCAGCACCGATACATCGGACCTCGGTTTTAGTTATGTTTGTTGAGGAACGGGGGATCGGACCTGTGATCCATGGATTACAAGTCCAGCTCTCAATGTAATAAAATATCTCTCTGTCGTATAGAGATATATCTCCTAAAAGATATCTCTGAAAAAGACATATATATTTAAAATAGAGAGATATCTCTGTAACTTTAAGAGATATCTCTGTAACTTTGAGAGGTATCTCTGTAACTTTGAGAGGTTTCTCTAAAAATAGAAAGATATCATTCAAATGATGTTTAACAGATATCTCTGCAAGTAGAAGAGATATCTCGTTAAGATCAGGAGATATCTTTCTGTGATAAACAGATATCTCTCAGCGTGAAAGAGATACCTGTATTAAAACGAAAGATATCTCTTTGAAATGGAAGAGATATATCTTTTTTGGAATAAATAATAAAATGGCTTGCGATAGATATCTGTTAAACATCATTCGAGAGATGTTTTTCTATTGTTCAGAGATAACCATCGTTGTTACAGAGATATCTCTCTAAATTGAGAGATGTGAGAGATATCTCTTCTACTCACAAAGATATCTGTTTAATATCATTTAGAGATATCTCACATTACTGAAGATTCCTCTATCTTAAACAGACATCTCTTTTTTCAGATATATCTTTTGAGGTAGGAGAGGTATCTCTGTACAGTAGAGATATATCTCTATTACATTTTAGACATATCTTTAGAACTGGGATATGTCTTTGAAACATGAGAGATATCTCTTACAAAAGAAAGATATCTCCTGATTTACAGAGATATCTCTAAATTTAAGAGCTATCTCCCTATAATGAAAAGAGTTTGATTTTAAATTTAAGTACCTCATTTTGTATAGATTGTCCATTAGTTACCAAATGACCTCAGACAGCCTCATTCATTTTATTTTTGCAGCTGATGAGTCCCATCGACGATACAAGTTTCAGCGGGAAAAGAATTTTTAAACTTGCGTAAATCTTTCGTCAGAATCGACAATATCCGGAAGTGATTTATTCAATATCTGGACAGAGAAAATTGGACTTTCTGTGAAGCTGATCAGATAAATATGGAAGTCCAATAGTGCTACTTTTGATTTTTTAATTATTTTGTTTTCAATAAAAATTGAAGTTTCAAGATACTAAGTTGAAATTTCAAGATTCAAGATGTTAATCAAGATAGAAAGTTGAAAATTGAAGATATTTAGTTGAAAATTGAAGATGTTAAGTTGTAATTCAAGATATTAAGTTGAAAATTCAAAATGTTTAGTTGAAAATTCAAGATATTAATCAGGAGTGATCAGTCTTGACGTATTATAGTTAGCCAGTAAGAGTGATGTCCCGTGAAACACGGGAGGTAAATCCTGATGACTTTAAAAAAGGAGGTAAAAAATGATGTTCCTTGAACCAGGCGAGATACATCTTCAAGATAACATTTTCAACTTAATATTTTGAATTTTCAACTTCAATATCTGGCACCATTTTGCTTCCATGATTTATTCTAAAAATAATACTATATGTTTTCTTCTCGATATTCATTCATGGTATGGTGTATTTGTAAATTATTGCGACGGTGGAACTGACACGGTAACATCATTTTGCAAATTGGTGTACACTATATTTAGAGACAAACAAACAATTCTTTTATAAAAAGAGAAGAATGAATTTTAACAGTAATGAGGGAAAAACAATTACTTTATATTTTTATTTTAATGTACTTGTCAAAGTTTTCAAAACTGTATTCGCCAAAGGGTCTTATTATACCGACATGAAGAAGGTTATATACCAGGGTGTTTCTGATTCTCGCCGCAATATTTTCTATAATTCAGCGGCAAAACTTGAGCTCTATGTTAAACTTATGTAATAAAATTGAAATATATGTTGATATTTTGCATAAGATAAAATACAGCTGCCGTGTTTTTAAACCACACACCGTAATGTTACAAATTGGAATAAATAATAATGTTTGTTCTATATTTAGAAATCAAAATAATTAACTCAAGCTTTCTTTATTGTTTTCAGTTAGCTTAGTGTTTAGCCTATGTTCTTTAAAAATAAATAAGCGGCTGTTAAAAAAACATTCAGGCTTTCGTGTATGATTTTGTATTTGAATCACCAGTAGTGTGCGTTACGTACAACGCACCATCATTTGTACCGGTTGAAAACTATGGAACGCCATAGCTGCCTTCTATACACACTTCTTAAATGGTGATGTCCTTTTGATATATGGTGATGTCGTTTTGATAGATGGTGCTGTGGTTTTGATAGATGGTGCTGTGGTTTTGATAGATGGTGATGTCATTTTGATAGATGGTGCTGTCGTTTTGATAGATGGTGCTGTGGTTTTGATAGATGGTGATGTCGTTTTGATAGATGGTGCTGTCGTTTTGATAGATGGTGCTGTGGTTTTTGTAGATGGTGATGTCGTTTGGATATATGGTGATGTCGTTTGGATAGATGGTGCTGTGGTTTTGATAGATGGTGATGTCGTTTTGAAGGTGGTGATGTCGTTTTGATAAATGGTGATGTCGTTTTGATAGATGGTGCTGTGGTTTTGATATATGGTGATGTCGTTTTGATAAATGGTGATGTCGTTTGGATATATGGTGCTGTGGTTTTGATAGATGGTGCTGTGGTTTTGATAAATGGTGATGTCGTTTTGATAGATGGTGCTGTGGTTTTGATAAATGGTGATGTCGTTTTGATTTATGGTGGTGTCATTTTGGTATATGGTGCTGTCATTTTATATATGGTGCTGTCGTTTGGATATATGGTGATGTCGTTTTGATAGATGGTGCTGTGGTTTTGATAAATGGTGATGTCGTTTGATAGATGGTGCTGTGGTTTTAATAGATGGTGCTGTCATTTTGGTAAATGATGCTGTCATTTTGATAGATGGTGCTGTGGTTTCGATATATGGTGCTGTCATTTTTATATATGGTGCTGTGGTTTTAGCAAATGGTGATGTGAGTTTGATATATGGTGCTGTCATATTTATATATGGTGCAGTGGTTTTGATATATGGTGATGTCCTTTCTATATATGGTGATGCTATTTCGATATATGGTTCTGTCATTTTTTATTACGATGATGTCGAACTATTTATAGTTCCCTAGACAAAATAACCTGCTTCCGGTTTTCACCGATTTAGGCGTCTCATACCTAAAGACTGAAGTGATTGCTTTTGTACGCACTTAAAAGAAAGCTATACTTTGGTTCAGCAATGGTTATTTTATTATTTGAAAGAGTTCTAAGTGCGTACAAAAGCAATCTGTCTAGGGAACATGCGGACCTACACTATGTGTTTGATTGCTGATTGGCTGAAACTAAGTGGATGCATACAAGAAAAATTACTTTGAAATAATCGCTGCATGATAGATCACAAACGAGATATGAAGAGAAAAATCTTGATATAAATTATAATCAAAATATTTGGTATTTGAAAATACTGACATATTTGGTCGGTGACCACTAAAACTGCCGTAAAAATGGGGGTGGTGTCATTGAGCCCCAAATTGCTGGCATAAAGTATTGGATCACATGTATAAATTTTGTTATTTTTATGTGGGACTAGGATGATTCTACAAAATAAAGTTCATTTCAGCATTCGGTGAGATTTTGGGTAGTCGCACCGGAAGAAACCCTTATAATGTAAGTCTATGGAAATGTATTTAGGCGTCTCATACCAACTGACGACAAAATTGCCTCCATTTTCACGGTGTCAGGACAGTTTTACCATCATCAACCTGATCCGGTCAACAACTAGGCCATCTATAAATAGTTCAACATCATCGTAATAAAAAATGACAGAACCATATATCGAAATATCATCACCATATATAGAAAGGACATCACCATATATCAAAACCACTGCACCATATATAAATATGACAGCACCATATATCAAACTCACATCACCATTTGTTAAAAACACAGCACCATATATAAAAATGACAGCACCATATATCGAAACCACAGCACCATCTATCAAAATGACAGCACCATTTATCAAAATGACAGCGCCATCTATTAAAACCACAGCACCATATATTAAAACGACACAACCATTTATCAAAACCACAGCACCATCTATCAAAACGACATCACCATATATCCAAACGACAGCACCATATATAAAATGGCACCACCATATACCAAAATGACACCACCATAAATCAAAACGACATCACCATTTATCAAAACCACAGCACCATCTATCAAAACGACATCGTCATTTATCAAAACCACAGCACCATCTATCAAAACGACATCACCATCTATCAAAACCACAGCACCATCTATCAAAACGACATCACCATCTATCAAAACCACAGCACCATTTATCAAAACCACAGCACCATCTATCAAAACGACATCACCATTTATCAAAACCACAACACCATCTATCAAAACGACGTCACCACCTTTAAAACGACATCACCATCTATCAAAACGACATCACCATATATCCAAACGACATCACCATCTACAAAATCCACAGCACCATCTATCAAAGCCACAGCACCATCTATCAAAACGACAGCACCATCTATCAAAACGACATCACCATCTATCAAAACCATAGCATCATCTATCAAAACGACATCACCATTTATCAAAACCACAGCACCATCTATCAAAACGACATCACCATATATCAAAAGGACATCACCATTTAGGAAGTGTGTATAGAAGGCATCTATGGCGTTCCATAGAAAACGGTGGTTCACAGATCAAAATATAGTACACTATATTGCGTGCGGAATCTTTACAGTATAAAGGTTAATTCTTAAAGACGTTAAGGCAATATTATAACAGAGCCGTGCATGTTACACGTGTAAGCTTGTGTGTCAGTGATAAGTTTTAGTCGCGATTGTAAACATGTCTGAAGGAATGGCAAGTGATTTGAAAAGTGTTGAAGAGAAATTTTGTGGCACATGGAAGTATGAACGAGACGATAAGTTCGTGGAATGCTTGAAAGCAATGAGTAAGTTATTTTTGAAATAACACATATTACAGTTGACCCATTTAAAGTAAGTAATACTAGATAATGCGTTATCAGTATCTGGCGTAATTTGATCAAGTTAAAGATTCTTGGTGACTTAAAGTATCTAGACATTCTTCTATTTTTCCAAAGAAGACTACGAATATACACTAACATACATGCATAACTGATTTAAACATTGAACAGGTGGTTAAGAACATAATGCGATTTGAATGGAAGACAAACAAAGCTACCCACTAACTAAACAACATGTATACGTATCAACCGGTACTATCGGGGTAACATGTACTGATTTATCGTCAATGTTAGCTTTTAAAAAGGCTAGTAACCTTTTGGTAAAATCTGAAAATGGAACAAAGGACTCGAATAAGACAGGAACGTAAGGAAATGACTGTATCAGCAATTATGAACGTAATTTGTCACTGTAAAATAAAGTTTTGGGTAGAAGAAATTTTGCTAATAGTTTTCCAGATGCAAAATTGGCAACAGTAAAAGTCCTATTAGTGTAGCAAACTGCTCTAATTATCTTGCATATTTAGGGGGTCAACCGGTATATAAAATCTAACAATGAGTGTCATATATCAAAATGTTCAGCAGGTTCTGGACAATACGAAACGGAAGTTCATTTTTACCAAAATGGTTGGAGTCGACAGAAATCCAAGATGGCGTCCAAGATGGCCGCCATAATGTAGAAAACAAGCAAATATACCTTTTTCTGTCACTACATTGTTGTGTAAGGACAGATTAACACCAAACTTGTTTTATTTTCACTTCACATTTCTTCTCTTTAAAAATTTGTAATCATGGTTATTTTAAGTTATAGAGGTCAAGGTCAAACTCAAGGTCAAAGGCCAAAATTTGGAAAACAACCAAATATACCGTTTATTTGCTACTTCTTTGTCATTTATGTACAAATAAACACCAAATCTGTTTTGTTTTAACTTCACATTAGTTTTCTTTAAAAATTTGTAATCATGGTTATTTTAAGATATAGAGGTCAAGGTCAAACTGAAGGTCAAAGGTCAAATTTTGTGAAAATTGGACTTTCGGATACATATTTTTCTATGTTAATTCCTAATATGAAACATATCAACATTTATTATTCACCAAAATTTACAACAATGTATATTGTTCAAATTATTAGCGCTGTTTAGTTCAGATATGTTGTTGCCATGGTAATCCAAGATGGCGTCCAAAAAGGCCGCAAAAATTGGTAAAACAACCAAATATACCCTTTTTTGCTACTACTTTGTCATTTATGTACATATTAACACCAAATCTTCTTTCTTTTCACTTCACATTAGTTTCTCTTTAAAAATTTGTAATCATGGTTATTTAAAGATATAGAGGTCAAGGTCAAACTGAAGGTCAAAGGTCAAATTTTGTGAAAATTGGACATTCGGATACATATTTTTCTTTGTTACATTCCTAATATGAAGCACATCAACATTAATTATACACCAAAATTTACAACAATGTATAGTCTTCAAATTATTAGCACTGTTTAGTTCTGATATGTTGTTGCCATGGTAATCAAATATGGCGTCCAAAATGGTCGCCAAAATTGGGAACACTACCAAATATACTCTTAATCTGCTACAACTTTGTCATTTATGTACAGATTAACACCAAATCTTTTTTATTTTCACTTCACATTAGATCTTTTTAAAATTTGTAACCATTGTCAGTTCATAACATGGTCAAGTTATAGATTTCTAGGTCAAACTCAAGATCTAAGGTCAATTTTTTACAAATTGGACATTTGGCGAGATGTTTTTCTTTGTAACATTCCTAATATGAAGCATATCAACAGTAATAATCTGACAAAATTGACAGCAATGTTGTTTTACAAATATTTGGCACTGTTAAGTTCAGATATGCTGTTGCCATGGTTATTCAAGATGGCTTTCAAGATTGCCACCAAAATGGAGAAGACAATCAAATAATCCCTTTTCAGCCGCTAGTTTGCCTTATATGTACATATCTACACCAAACCAGTTTTAATTTTAATTCACATAAGTTTTCTTTTAAATATTCACTCATGGTCATATTTAGTTGTAGAGGTCAAGGTTAAAATCAAGGTCAAAGGTAAAAATTTGGCATCCCGCATCCGACAAGATGTATTTCTTTGTTACATTCCTAAAATGAAACATATCAACAGTAATTACATATTTTATGTGCAGCAAGGACAATTCTTAAACAGACTCATGTACTTTCTTGCATTCATTTTCCAGTATTATTCTATCTTTAGGACAAGTAGAACTTTTTGACTGCTGCCTAATTCCGTCTAGTAGTAACTTCATAGTAACAGAAAATCCAATTTTAGTAAATTACATCACAAACTGACTCCACATTTCTAGTAATTCAGTGTTTGATTTTGCTTACATTGTTATCCTGATGAAGGTCCAGGAAGGATCGAAACTGGAAGATATTAAAATGCTGTCAATTCCTGCCAGTTGTATGACATGTAGTTTTTTTTAGTTGTTTACAATTAAGGTTGGCGTGCACTATAAATGTTTTCTCTCGTCTACCAAAGTATTTTGTACCAATTAAAACTAGACGATATTTCTGATTAAGATCTATATTTGATTTGACGTTATTTATGTACATTACGTTACAATGTCGCGCCCTTTTTATGTCTGTTGTACGGTGACAAACGTTGTCTTATATTTACTGTACTGAGATCAATTTTTGGCGTATAATGATAAAACTTGCATCAAAATGAATATTATTTTAATAGTTAGTACTGTTATGCTCCGATATGTTGTTGCAATGGTTATTCAAGATGACATCCAATATGGCAGTAAAAGGAAATAATTACTTTTCTGTCATGTTTTGTCATTCTTGTTAAGATTTACCCAAAACCCGTTTTATTTCTATTTCACCTCAAGTCTTTTTTAAAGTTTAGTAGTTACTATTTTAGATGTAGTGATCAAATGATAATGTCAAATTCAAAATCAAATGTACAAAATCGTGAAAATTGGACAACCGTCCAGATACATGTTGTTTTTATTATATGCCTAATACAAAACATATCGACAGTATATTCCAGAACTAACATATGAAATGTTTTCATCTTCATCGCTGTTAGGCTCAGATGATTTTATGTTGTTTCCATGAAAATACATGTGGCTTACTAGATGGCCGCAAGAATTGAGAAAATCAAACATACCCAATCTTGTAATAATCCCAAGACCTGATTTAATTGTCCTTCACCTCAAGCTGCTTTTAAGGCCCAAAGGAAATTACATCTGACACAAGGCAAATATGTTTTCATAGTTTGATTCTCAATATAAAAAATATTGTCACAATTCGTACCTTTGGATCTGTACCAGATAAGAAAACTTTTGTTTTTTTCTCACAAGTGATTGGTTTGATCATCACTGGCGTCTCGAGACCGATTTATGAAAGCCATGGTAGCCCTATATCGCTCACCTGAATGCAACTACACTAAATAATATGGTCATTGTCAATGTCACAGATATACAAACCTCAAACTACGAATATATGATGTTCATCTCATTCTAACCATAGAGGTATGATTTGAACAAACTTGGTAGAGGACCATCCAGATTGTCACAACTCAAACACCTAAGCTGTATGCCTTGCAGTATGTAACAAGAAGAATTGCAAAAAAACTCGAATGCTATTCGATCCTCCGATAAATTCCGCGCCTCTGCCTGTATGTTGTTTTCTTGTACGTTTAATACACTCAATCGGTTTAAAAACACAAAAGTGGCAAAATATTTATTTTAACAGTGTTATCGTGCTTCAAATCTATTCAATTTTCATACACAACAAAAACAATATAAAAATTGAATTCTTGTAAAAGTTTCAATAATTCATCGCAAAAAAGACTACAATGAAATAAAAACAATAGCATCATTCAAATAAAAATGTTCAACAGGGGAAATCTTTGCGTTTCTAAATCGGTTAAGTGTAATTATATGAAAAATGTAAAATGTAGCATCACCTACCTTGTTTTGCCTTTTAATTTATCCACATATGGAGTTCCGAAAGCTCCGTATATGATTTTTACCGAAGTGCATTTTGCACTTCATATGCGGGTTCCCCCCCGGCATGGCAGTGCCAAATATTTGTAAAACATAATTGCAGTAACAAAACTAAACTGGTAAAACTTTTTTTTTTCATTTTGTAAAACTATTTCATCCCATTTCAAAAATTGACTCATTCTCCTAAATTGAACTCTATAAAGGTATTGCACAGAAATCTACATGTATATCTATGATATACAGAAAAGGGTATTTGTTCCTCAAAATATCACATGTTTATTGTAGCTAGGATATAACAAATGTACATGTTTATATGAGCCAATGCTTGTAATAAGCCTTGATCAGAAATAAAACTTAAAACTTGTAAATTTTGTCAGATTATTACTGTTGATATGGTTCATATCAGGAATGTAACAAAGAAAAACGCCTTGCCAAATGTCCAATATTCACAAATTTAACATTTGGCCTTGAATTTGACCATGGTTTGACAAACTTTACAATTAAAAATGGTCATGAGTAAATATTTGAAGAGAACATGTGTAAAGTAAAGATAAAATAGATTTGTTATCAATCTGTACATACCGGAAAAAGTAGTGGCAGGTAAAGGGTATATTTGGTATTTTTCTAAATTTTGGCGGCCTTTTTGGATGCCATCTTGGATTACTATAGCAACAAAATATCGATGGCAACAACATATCTAAGCCCAACTGTGCAAATTATTTGAAAAATGTACACCGTTTTTGTTTTGGTTAATAATTAATGTTGATATGTTTCATATTAGGAATGTGACATAGAAAAATATGTATCCGAATGTCCAATTTTCACAAAATTTGACCTTTGACCTTCAGTTTGACCTTGACCTCTATAACATAAAATAACCATGATTACAATTTTTTAAAGAGAACTAATGTGAAGTGAAAATTAAACAGATTTGGTGTTAATATGTACATAAATTACACGTACCACGTAACAAAAAGGTTCGGCGCATATTCATGTTCCCTTTCTTTGGTTTGTTGTGAGTTAGATCCCTTATTTTATTATAGGTTCTACATAAACTAACCAAACAACATGAATATGAATCGAACTTGAATATTGACAAACCTTTGACAACTGACATGTACTTAAAATACCCCGAAAAAGTAATGACATGTATGTACATGTAGCTAATAACGCTATTTTGGTTGTTTTGTATCGTTTCAGAATTTGACGAGAAGAACATAGAATCTATGACGTTAAGTAAGCCGACTATAGTAATAGAACGCGCAGATGATTCCAATTTCAGTATTGAATTGGAATTTGCCCCTGAGGCCAAACACAAGGTAACATTTGAACTCGGAAAAGAATATATGTCGAAAGACATGCACACCGAACCGCCAACGTTTCATTTCAAGGTAAATACTAGTTGTCAAATCCTGTTGTCCTATTACGAATTGCCAATTTTGTAAAAAAATAAACTGAAATAATTTCGAGGTGCGTCATATACGGATTTCTTTTTACAGAGATATTGCTATACTTGTGTATAAAAGGAACGTGTTGGTAATATGGTTGCTGATTTCTGCCATCCCGCGTTTTTGCATAGCGAGCGAAATTGCGAAGGCGAACTGCAAAACACGAAAAACATGTGACGCCTAGCGACAATTGTTTTGCCTTTCAGCGATAGCAAAGCAAAAGTTTGTCGCGTTTTCGCCTTTCGCCCTGAGATAGACGTATCGTCTCATTGGCGTCCTGGTTTCTGTTTTCGCCTTTGCATTTTCGTGATAAGGCGACGTATGGCAAACAAAAGCCACCATATGATTACAAGTGTAATGCTTACATGATCTACTTGACAGTTATCGTGCAAATATATGTACATGTATGTCAATAAACAATTGCTGAAGTCACGTTTCAATGTGTGTGTTTTAAAAAATCTATTTCTCTATCTATGATTACCATATAATTTTTTGACATCCTATAAGTGTCTCGAACTGATTTTCAGAATGAAACAAGATTACTCACCGTACTCTGTAAAAATGTCAATATTAAACAATAATACAGACAACATTTTTCCCAAATAATGCAGAGAACATTATTTCTCCAGCATTCCATGTAAGAATATTACAATTAATTGCAGTCGCTGAACTATCCTTTATTACCAAGAGATAATTAATATTCGTTTTTCATATTTCTCGATATTAATAACCAGAACTAACGGCATTGCTCTCCTGTTACAACTGTCAGACCAAGCTTCTTGGAAATCCACTTTCTATAATATATTATACGAAATCATACTGTTTCTTGTTCAATGACTTCATAGCGAATTTTGTAAAATGTAAATTTTATGTGTTTCAATTTGAACATCTTTACCACTACTGGTTTACTGACATATAATGATCTAGAAATTGATCTAGACCTGTTCTATTCCAGTATTTTACTTTTGTAAGTCTGTGGTCACTGGTTCCCTGTGATAGGAGAAATTACTTCATTTTCAACTGAAATTAATTGCTGTCTCGGAAATACTAATACCTTAAATTGGCTAAGTTATCGTAAGCTGTGATCGAGACACCATTGCATTTCATTATCCATAGCTCTAATTGCCTGTATCTTTGCTGGTTTCTTCTGATGTTCTGCTGGAGTCCCTTTGTCGAACGTTGGAGGTGTACTGCCCTTTTTAGTATTTTTTTATTTGTAACTTTTTCCGAAATATTTCCGATAATATTACTTCTGTCTACGTTTAATTCTCAATAAATAGGCTTCTACGTGCGTTCTCCTTTGACACCTCTGCGTCAACTTTCATCTTTGTCATAGGACTTTCTTTATGCCAGGTCTTGTGTTATTCATCTTACGAGCTAATACCTAGGAGTAAATCTCTTTAATTTGCATCCCTCGAGGGAACATTTTCAGACAAGGTCGAGACACTGATTATCCTGTTTGGTCAGTGCTAACTTTTGATTTCCTCGAGTAAAAAGAAACCCCTGCTCTCGAGTTGAAAAAAAAAAAAACCATCAAAATTTTTTTAAATAATGGCTGTGGTCCAGAACATCGAAGAGTCTCTGGGTCTACCTTACCAAGAACCCTGTCCCTAAGTGTTTGCATAGGCACATTATACATGATTGAAGCACGCCTAACTGATACATTATCTTCTTAAACTGCCATGAATGCATAAGTAAGTGCAGTGGGTGAATAGCTCCTGTATTTCTTCTTAGCTTTTACTGGTTTAGCCTGAAATAAATTAAATAGAAAACTGTGCCCAAGCTTCCAGATAAATTAAATCTGAACAAACAAAAAAAAGTTATTAGTGGCTATAGGGTTTTGAAATGGCCTGTAAATACTGATACAGGTTAAAAACTGTAACGGAACTGGAAGTATTATGTCAAGTGACCTTTGACTAACAGACGCTGGTGCAGTCTAGAACTTTTGAAGAATTTCAAGCAGAAAAAAAGGATTTAAGGTGGGATAAAAAGGGAACATAAGGAATATGTAGCTAATACCATATGCACATGAAAGAACAAAGATTTTACCTGTTTTGAAAGCATTTTCAACAACTTAAGCAGTTTGACAGCTGCCGGGATTTCTGTTCGTATTTACACTCAAAACGATGACGTCATACGAACTATCGGTCTCGCGCAAGGTGAGAAATACAAACTATCACGAAAATCGGACGCTAACGAAAACTAGACGCTCAACGATACAACGCTCAATGATTTGTACCGGTTGAATACGGTGGTTCACAGATCAAATTATAGTACATTGTACAAGATATACTGTGCGGATTAGGTTAATTCTTAAAGACGTTAAGGCAATATTATAACAGAGCCGTGCATGTTACACGTGTAAGCTTGTGTGTCAGTGATATAAGTTTTAGTCGCGATTGTAAACATGTCTGAAGGAATGGCAAGTGATTTGAAAAGTGTTGAAGAGAAATTTTGTGGCACATGGAAGTATGAACGAGACGATAAGTTCGTGGAATGCTTGAAAGCAATGAGTAAGTTATGTTTGAAATAACACATATTACAGTTGACCCATTTAAAGTAAGTAATACTAGATAATGCGTAATCCGTATCTGGCTTAATTTGATCAAGTTAAAGATTCTTGGTGACTTAAAGTATCTAGACATTCTTCTATTTTTCCAAAGAAGACTACGAATATTCACTAACATACATGCATAACTGATTTAAACATTGAACAGGTGGTTAAGCACATAAGGCGATTTTAATGGAAGACAAACAAAGCTACCCACTAACTAAACAACATGTATACGTATCAACCGGTACTATCGGGGTAACATGTACTGATTTATCGTCAAGATTAGCTTTTAAAAAAGCTAGTAACGTTTTGGTAACATCTGAAAATGGAACAAAAAACTCGAATAAGACAGAAATGTAGGGAAACGACTGTATCAGCAATTATGAACGTAATTTGTCACTGTAAAATAAAGTTTTGTGTAGAAGAAATTTTGCTAATAGTTTTCCAGATGCAAAATTGGCAACAGTAAAAGTCCTATTATCCTGTAGTCTAACCAAAAAATTGAACATTTTCAAGTAGTTGATATACGTAGTCGTACTAAAGTTATGATTTGTTCAAGGAGGACGTTACAAAGGGAGATAACTATAACCAATGCACTCTGCTTAAAGAAAATGTACCACATAACAAAGAGGTTCGGCGCATATTCATGTTCCCTTTCTTTGGTTTGTTGTGAGTTAGATCCCTTATTTTGTCATAGGTCCTACATAAACTAACCAAACAACATGAATATGAATCGAACTTGAATATTGACAAACCTTTGACAACTGGCATGTACTTAAAATACACCGAAAAAGTAATGACATGTATGTACATGTAGCTAATAACGCTATTTTTGTTGTTTTGTATCGTTTCAGAATTTGACGAGAAGAACATAGAATCTATGACGTTAAGTAAGCCGACTATAGTAATAGAACGCGCAGATGAATCCATTTTCAGTATTGAATTGGAATTTGCCCCTGAGGCCAAACACAAGGTAACATTTGAACTCGGAAAAGAATATATGTCGAAAGACATGCACACCGAACCGCCAACGTTTCATTTCAAGGTAAATACTAGTTGTCAAATCCTGTTGTCCTATTACGAATGTTCAATTTTGTAAAAAAAAAAAAAACTAAAATAATTTCGAGGTCCGTCATATACGGATATTTTTTTACAGAGATATTGATATACTTGTGTAAAAAAGGAATGTGTTGGTAATATGGTTGCTGATTTCTGCCATGCCGCGTTTTTTCATAGCTGGCGAAATTGCGAAGGCGAACTGAAACCAATGAAAACATTGGACGCCTAGCGACAATTGTTTCGCCATTCAGCAATAGCAAAGCAAAAGTTTGTCGCGTTTTCGCCTTTCGCCGTAAGATAGACGTATCGTCTCATTGGCGTCCTGGTTTCTGTTTTCGCACTTTCGCCTTTGCATTTTCGCGATAAGGCGACATATGGCAGACAAAAGCCACCATACGATTACAAGTGTATAGCTTACACGATCTACTCAACAGTTATCGTGCAAAAATATGTATGCCAATAAACAATTGCTGTAGTCACATTTCATTGTGTGTGCTTTTTAAAAATCTATTTCTCTATCTATGATTACCTTCCCGTCATGGTCAGATCAAAGGTACCGTACTTTCTTGTAACACTCTTCGTTTTTAGAAGTGAGTTTACGATTTTGCTCTCAGATCCACTGTTATATGTTTATGTGTTTTGAAGTTCAAAGCAAAAACTACAGAAACTCAGTTTGTTATCAGACAATTTAAACGCTAATGGCTACAAAGGATCGCAGAATATACGAAAAAAAAATGCTGGTAGCTTATTTGTATTATTTTCATATATTCGGATCATCTCTCCAAAGCTAGTCGGAGATGACCGAAAAGATACGAGTCCTTGTAGCCATTTAGTTCCCAGATGTCAAATGTTTTTGTTATTTTTGTACAGGAACTTGCTACCTACAAAGACGGTGTCCTGACAATAAAGGCCTGGTCCGAGCTGGAAGGTGGGATTGATCACCAGACCCATTTCACACGGAAGGGAAATGAACTTCATACGGTAGGAAAATAGCACACAGAGCTAAATGTAAATTTTATGTGTTTCAATTTGAACATCTTTACCACTACTGGTTTACTGACATATAATGGTCTAGAAATTGATCTAGACCTGTTCTATTCAAGTATTTTACTTTTGTAAGTCTGTGGTCACTGGTTCCTTGTGATAGGAGAAATTACTTCATTTTCAACTGAAATTAATTGCTGTCTCGGAAATACTAATACCTTAAATTGGCTAAGTTATCGTAAGTTGTGATCGAGACACCATTGCATTTCATTATCCATAGCTCTAATTGCCTGTGTCTTTGCTGGTTTCTTCTGATGTTCTGCTGAAGTCATTAAAATGTGATATCTCCTACTTTACAGTAATATCTTTTAATTCCTTGATAACATTGTAAAGATTTTCACAAAACTTTTTCTGAATACTGTCCAGTCAGACCCGAAGGGCGATACTGGTCCATTTGGGCCTGTTGACATGTCTTACATATACACTTACTGTTACAGCTGTTGAGTCCACTCGAGGATACAAGTATCAGTGGGACCAGGGTTTATAAACTCGCCTAAACACGACGCTTCTACCAGTGGTACACATAAAAACATACAAACTAGTCCGTGCATGCCTGGGAAACACGTGCATGTATTTAGAATTATAAAGTGTTTGATTTACAAATGATAACAATGAATTTTCATGCATATCTTGTGACAAGTGAACATTGTAGATCAAATTCGGATTGCACGTTTGATCGTGATTTGAACATAATTTAGCGCTACTCAGACAGGACATATATGAGTATTTCCCTTTGAAATTTCTTATCTTGAAATTGAACTTATTTTTAACTTTAGCAGAGTAAATTTCAGAAATCATCGTTTCTAGACTTACTGTTCAGTTTTCACTTGATAGTATTATTTATGACAAGTACATTGTATATTATATATAGAGAGAATACACATGTGTTGGTTGTTTGTTTTTATATTCGTACTTCGAGCTCCCCTGAGCATTTAGTGTTCAAGGGTAATTAAGTTATTGTGATCAACAATTGTCTATTATCAACGAATATATTGTCCAGCCGTGCGATTAAATCATCCTGCACTGCCATTTTCGACTTCAACGTTATATTTAATTAAATAACCATGCTATCAGGAACTGGTACCCTCTTATGTAGCTTCTTTCTTCCCGATAGCCACTAGATATTTTGAAGAAATACAGTTATGGCATTTTTCAGGAACATACTCGACCGACCCTTTATAATCTTTTGACATAGCGCTAAAGTGTCTCGGACTCATTTCCGGATCGAAATTAGATTACTCCCGCCCCTTCAGATTGCGTAAGTAGCGTTGGGGACAATGTTTATAGAAAGTTCATTATTATCAACAATCACCTTTTCATGGGATCGTGCAACCTTTGGAGTTTGCCTAAATACAGCCTATAATCATTCATATGCAACTAATATAGTTCGATTACCTTCAAATAAATCTTTCAAACGCAGATCAATTCAAGGTCCATACGATTTAGGTATATCTGTAAAAATGTCAATATTTAAGAAATAAAATGTATTCAGGTTTGGTTTATCGTAGAATAACCCGAGTTTGGAGTTTTTATGCGCAAAAATATATCACGAAGGCTGAAGGCTATTCTACCATAAACCAAACTTGTATAATTATTATTTCGATTCTAATACGACTTATTTGAAACAACATTTGAAGAAAACGAGAGAACTATTTTCATCGAACGTAATTTACACATGCGTGCTACGCACCTAAATTTTGCTGTTGAAGTTTCCTCCCGCGAACACTTCAATGTGACTTTAATTCTTGAAAGATGTATAGTACGCAGTGTTTCAGATTTTTTCATCAACGTAAACTAGTGTCATAAGAAAGAAAAAAGCATTAAAAGTTTTCGAGTAAATGTAACAGGAATTTCATTTATAGAAATGGTTCGAATTTTCAGGGTACGCAATAACGGTTCATGTTTAATGGGTATAGATAATTGACTTCACAGTTTCTCTTGATAAATGATAAAATTAATGACGTCACTATGTAAACAAAATCAACAAAATAGTAAATATAGTCAGTGTAAATGATATCGTAACACAAATCAAATTAACTGGACGTGTGACATCCATCGGATCCCCCACTTGTCCCCAACTCAACCACAGTATGCCATGTATCCTCTATACGTCGGGTAAATTGAACAGCCGAAACACGACGCGCGTGCAGCGTCGTTTTAGGTCGGTTTATTGCAGAATAGCCCAACTAGATTTTGTTCTATATGTATGTAGGTTATTCGCTGGTCGTGTTAGAATAAACAACAATACAGAGAATATTTTTCCACAGTAATGCAGAAAACATTATTTCTCCAGCATTCCATGTAAGAACATTACAATTAATTACAGTCTCTGAACTATCCTTAATTACCAAGAGAAAATTAGCATTCGTTTATCATATTTCTAGATTATTAATAGCAAGAACTTACGGCATTGCTCTGAATGACATTTCTCACCTATGAGATACATATTTCCGCGCATTTACCCATGTGCGATAAACTTATCTCACATCGCTTATATCACATCGCTGCCGACTATTTTTACGTTATTTATATGCAGACATAAAAATCGAAAAATGACTGTAAAATTGTTATTTTTGAAATAAACATAGGGTTGTTGGTATTCATTTTCTTAGTTAGATCATTTTCTATCCATCTACTCTGTATAGCAGTTTTGAAGTAAAATTCGAGAAAAAGTTGATTTTCATTTTTTCATCCTCATCCTGTATTTGGACTTGTGTGAAAATGCGATTTAAACGGTGAGAAAATAAATCTACCATGTCCATTGAGTTGTGGATAAGGAAATCCCACCCTCGGGTTGAGATACGTCCAAAAAAAAAAAAACAGCTCGGCAGAGCCTCGTTTTTGGACGTATCTCAACCCTCGGATGGGATTTCCTTATCCACAACTCATGAACATGTTAAATTCACTTTTTCTCTTTCTTCTGTTACAACTGTCAGACCTAGCTTCTCGGAAATCCATTTTCTATAATATATTATACGAAATCATACTGTTTCTTGTTCAATGACTTCATAGCGAAATTTGTAAAATGTAAATTTTGTTGCGTTTCAATTTGAACAGCGTTACCGCTACTGGTTTACTGACATATAATGATCTAGAAATTCATCTAGACATGTTCTATTAAAGTATTTTACTTTTGTAAGTCTGTGGTCACTGGTTCCTTGTGATCGGAGAAATTACTTCATTTTCAACTGAAATTAATTGCTGTCTCGGAAATACGAGTATACCTTAAATTGGCTAAGTTATCGTAAGCTGTGATCGAGACACCATTGCATTTCATTATCCATAGCTCTAATTGCCTGTGTCTATGCTGGTTTCTTCTGATGTTCTGCTGGAGTCCCTTTGTCGAACGTTGGAGGTGTACTGCCCTTTCTTAGTATTTTTTTATTTATAACTTTTGCCGAAATATTTCCGATAATATTACTTCTGTCTACGTTTAATTCTCAATAAATAGGCTTCTATGTGTGTTCTCCTTTGACACGTCTGCGTCAACTTTCATCTTTGTCATAGGACTTTCTTTATGCCAGGACTTGTGTTATTCATCTTACAAGCTAATACCTAGGAGCAGATCTCTTTAATTCGCATCCCTCGTGGGAACATTTTCAGACTAGGTCGAGACACTCTGATTATCCTGTTTGGTCAGTGCTAACTTTTGATTTCGCTCTTGAGTTGAAAAAGAAAAATGCCACTCAATACAATATCAGGACTTTTTGAAGGCCAACAATTATTGGTAACCTGAAGTACTAAACGGGTTTGTTAAGTTTCTTTTAGAGTGGAATTATGCACATTTTCAAGTAAAAATCCAGCTGAAATAGGTGTGTGTAAAAAGGGTAGAAGAAATAATAGCTTTTAACCCAAAACACCAAACCCTTCCAGCTACCAGTACGAAATAATAACTTTCCAAATATTACTTTTCCTATTTTGACTGGGAGAGTCAATTTAAATAGAACTACAGGCATGAGTTGCTTCCCTTCCCCTGCCAAAATCTCTACCAAAAACAACAAAAACACAAGGGAGATCACTGTGAGAAAAGGAACTATTATTTTATTAGTCCAATTTTTTTTATTTCTAAAGCACCAACTTCAAATACTAATGCGGCATTATTAGTTTAACACATTTAAATACACTATGTGCAGTAAGATGCGCATAATGTCACTTTAAGGGAACAATGTCGTAGAGTTTTGATTTTATGCTCCTGCTAGTACTGTGATAGGGCGTTATACCACCTAACCACACCGCAACGGATATAAACTAAAATGTAACTGGCGGGAAGTCATCAAAGTGAAACACAATCTTGAAGTAACATATTTTATTGAGCATAGAGTGAAAGCAAACACGTGATCAGTTTATATAATGACTGCGTTACCATAATTGCAGACAATCACGTTCCAATTAACTGGAATGGAATATAAACGTGTGTACCTCGTTAAAACTTATTGTTGAAAGCGCCATAGCAGACTGTCTGATTGGACATGCCATTTGCCATTCGTTTTAGTTGCCATTGCTTCTCTATAGTAAATGCATTTTTTTGGGTAAAATTGTAACAGTTTTTTCTTCATTTTGTTTATAGTGTGTTATCCTTTGATCCACTACAAACATTAAGATTTGAGAACCATCAAAGAAACATCGGTTTTTCTGGCGGAAGTGATTTGTGTAACGTATTTAATGTTAATTTTAACATACTTAGTTCACAGAAACGCTCTCAAAAATACGCATATGCTGTAGAAATATGATTGGGACACTGAATAGAAAAATATGTGCAACACCGTTAAATAAATGTGAACGTATATTAATTTAGATAAATTCAATGTGTTTAGACCGATTAATGAGAAAATATAATTTAATCACATTTTAATGTATATTTCAAATATAAAATATGAAAAAGTTGTATTAAAGTATTTTGTACCTATACATATACACATAAAGTATGAAAGGCAAAAAATGCTAAAGCACCTCTTTGAGGAAAAAAACTAGAAAAAATGATCAAAATAATAGTTTTCAATTTGTCAAATATCTGGATTTTCAGTTGAATACCAGACACAAATTATATCAAACAAATTATGTCATATGTATAAAAAAATTATGTCAAAATTATCAAAAAATATGTCAAATATATCACATGAAAATACATTTATCACAGACTTCATTTGTATATATATTAACACAAACATGTAAATAGAAATAATTGTTGACAACATATTTTAGGCACAAATATATAAATCACAACAAATTAAAACAGTAACTATATAATTAATATCCACGCAACAATATTTCAGTGCATATATAGTCTTACAAAATGTAAAGTTCAGCAAATAATTACTCAAAGGTTGCACCACCATAGTCCATAGCTGTGAGTATCAGTGCAGATGCATCTTTGAAACAAAGAAGACCGCCAGGAACATTGCAGGGTGGTGGTATTCATTTACCAGTTTTTTACTACAGAAAGATAATACATGTACACTGTTCCCTATTGTTCTCTCAGTGCGATCTTTATTCGGATGTGGTCTTTTGAATTGTGTCTAAAGCAACTTTAAAACCGAAGATCTTGATCTACAAGTCATCGTCTTCATCCTCTTCTTCATCTGATGTATCGCCAGTAGTTTCTCCGAACAGATCCTCGTGATCTGCATCAACAATTGACTTTACATCTTTTCCGCTAATTTTCAGAACCACCAGTTCGGAAAACTCGTGAACACCTATGGTGATCAACTGTCCGCTCATAACTACGTTTACCACTTCGATGCGTGTATCCGGTGTAAATGCAGCCAATAAGGTAGCTTTTTCTAAATCCCAGACTGAAATATCGCCTGCGAAAACTACCGCGCGTCTTCCGTTGTTGAGGGTAAATATCTGGCTGCCGACCCCGAATTCCAAACTGTCATAGCCTTTGATCCTTTTCATTGCATCCGGGGATTTTCTGTTTGGATCCCAGATGCGTAATTCTTTGTTTGCTTTTCCGAAAACAACACGGGAACCATCGTCTGTTATGGCAATAGCAAGAACATCGATCTCGTTCTTCAGACGCTTTTTCACTTGCCCTGATTCAGTATCCCACAGAGTCACGTAACTAACTTTGGATTCTTCGTCGTAGTTTGCAAGTACGAGAGAACTTCCGTCATAGTTCAACGCAGCAACGTGAAGAAACAACATTGAAGTTTCACTCTCTAATGTCTGGGCGTGTAATTTTGTACCTACGTTGAAGACAGCCAAATGATGCGCGAAAAAAGAAGCAATAATTACATTCAAGTCTCCACTGATGATGAACTGTTCAATCCCGTTTTGTTTTTCTTTGATACGTTCTTCCAGATTATTCCTTTCTTCTTCTCGTGCCTTTTCTCTTCGTTTCTGTTTCGCTGCTTTACTTTCGGTCCTTCTGTCCCAGGGTGTAAGTTTTGCAGTGCTTGCTCTAAGTTTAAGGGAATGTTCCAAATCAGCTTCTCGGATACTAGCTCTAGGATCAGACTCTTTGAACTTTGGCCTTATCCGAAACAACTCCTTTCCCGTCGCCAAACTCCAAATGATAAAGTGGTTTCTAGTCTCTGCCGGACCGAGCAATGTTTCGGCATCCAGGAGAACATATTCGTGTGCAGGAGACGGTACTATGAAGCACTGGGTGATTTTTTTGACATACCGTTTCTGACGAAGATCGTAAATCAGCACGGTTTTAAACACCGGTTTGGAATCTTTCAGCCCCTTTTCAGTCAAAATAACCACATTGCAATTTCTGATAAGAACAACGTCAGAGTGTTCTGACAAACCACGTTCTATCCGGACTGCACTTGCCAGACATTTGGCTTTTGCAACATTCCAGATGCTGATTGGGCCGTGATTGACTTGCCTCGCTATCGCATAGCGTGGGTTATCTATCATTGGGTGAATTTCAGCTACACCAAGAGACTTCTTCATTCTTGGCATCGGCTGATTGATGTATTTACTGATATTCCAGATTTTCAATGTGCTGTCGCCTTTTTGTGCTGTCAAACAGTACCGGAAGTCGGCGCATGCGCTAACCGTGGAGACCCCAGAATGCTTTGCAAGATGTTTGTGATCTTCCGTTTCAAGGTTCCATATCGCTATATTTGAAGAATTGCTTGTTTCAGATGCACATATCACTATTGCGTGGGAACCGACTAGATTTATATGCATCTCCGTGATAAAGTCCTGTGTACACCCTCGAATACTTCGCAAGTACTTTCCTTTCTTTGCATCAAACATTTCGAGCTGATGAATCTCGTGCAATTTCATATAGTGTTGTCTGCAAGCTAAGATCATGTAGTCACGTGTTATTGCCAAGGCAACGATCGAAGAGGAGTCATCATGACATTTCAATTTGTGAATAACTTTGCCAGTTCGAGCATGCTGGATTTTCGCCGAGTTATCACCTCTAAATGCAAGCAATACATAATCACCATACGAATTCGGAGCAAGTATTACAGAGTTGTCACTAAACACGCTGTCACCTTCAATTTTCGTCTCATTAATATGCCTGAACTGGTCACTGAGATCCCATGTTTTCAGTGCATTTACACCATCAAAGAACGCTACCAGAAGCTTCCCTTCACTTGCAATACTAATCACAGGTGGATCTAGATACTGGTCGACAACCAGGCAGCATTCTTTATCTGCAAGTGACCAAACTTTTATGACACTACCCTCGACCGAAATAACGTATTTGTTATTTAGAGCAGTCCTGAGTTTTGATACACGTTTTCCAAACTCGTCTATTGTTGAGGTGACTTTACCGCTCTTTAAGTCCCAAACTTTCAACGTATTGTCCTCAGAAGCAGTCAGTGCTCGCTGCGCATCTGTTGTCGTTGTAACCGCTGTTATTTCCTTTGTATGGCCAGACAACAGATCGTACAATATCCCTCCTGGCTCTGTGAGGCAACCTATTGACGGTACCAAAGCCGGGATGGACGTGTTCTTTGCCTGTGTTACCATTGTATGTATAAAAGGGTACCTCGGAGGATCACCTGGAGCCGAAGGTACATCCCGGTTTACGATACCCTGCAGTCGCCCGACCACTTGTCCCGCCAGTTGCCGTGAATCTCGCTGAATTGCCGTTGCGGAGAGCTGGAGCGTATCAGACATTAGTTTGAGGTCATTGTCGGATGGCTCCATTTCAAGACCAATGTGGTACTCTTCAACAAGGCTTCGCAAAGACGTTCCACACAACTTGGCAAGCACCCATTCGAAATTGCACAGAGTTTCTGTTTTGTACAGCTGAAGTTGATTAGACAGCAACAGATGATACGGAAGCTCGTTAATTTTTCGCAGGTTATAAACACGCAATGTGCCGTCATTTGGCGAATCGTTTGGTTCCCAGTATAATGGCTGTTCAGCCACGTAGCGCATAGCCCCCTTGTCATTTCCGGGATAGGGCTTTGGCTTATCTACCCACTTGCCAAGAAAATATTCTGCCATTGCTTTATGATACGACGGCGCCTTGTCCCGTTGTATAAGGTATCTTTCCTTAGCTGCCTCGTAGAAGTGCAAATGTGACCACTGAAACGTTTTCACGTTGTCTGCTTTCACTTCCTTAATGTATAAAGATAGCTCTGAGCGCAGACGATACCATAATGAAGTCGGAACACGTCTTCGAACCAAGTTATAATGCGGAGTCAGTTCACCCATCACAGCGTCGTCCAGTGATAACAGGTCTAGCATTTCATGGTCCGTTACACCATTTCGTGACGCCGCTATGTAACCAATAGCTCTCCGAACAAGTCCTTCGCCAAATTTCATTTCCAGCTGACCGAATTTTATTGCCGCCATTTTTTTCACGGAGTCAGGTAATTTGGATTCCTTAATTTCCGTATAAGAAGTCCATTTCAAAGCTTCATTGAACAAAAGTTTTAAAAACAAAGGAGTGGGACACTTTTTCATGACGTTAAATATGACGTCAAATTGTTCTTGCGTCAGGGTATGATTATCAATATTGCACCAGTGATTCAGAATTATCATTATGTCAGATTCTAGAAGTTCTGGAATTTCTAAAAATACGTCTGCACCTTCACCTAGTAACGTCTTTAGACAAGGCATGCAATCAAACTTTTCATCTGGCAGAGTAGAAACAATGACATGTACATTGTCCGGTAGTGTCTTAGGTAACCATGACAATTTTCTTCCATCGTGATCATCTGAAATATGATAGAAAATTGTCTATATCACTCAAACTGATTTACAAATGTAGATAATAAATGAGTTGAGATTGCATTTTTCATTTTACGAACGTTTTTGTTTAAAATGTCATGTGACAGTTTAGTTTATAATACATGTTTGTAACACATAATCTACGCCTGTGAAATATGAAACTTTCGGATAAGTTAAAGGAAAGCATGACAGTTATATCATTATACACTATCTGTATAACATTTGATGTTAAGATGGGGTTAACACTACAGTTATAACTACATGTATTCTGTTTGGGTCTTACCATCAAGTCTATCCAACGCATCTATATATAGCACCAAGGGTCTATGTTCTGTCGCTAGACGCATTCGTTGTGAGAGGTCGTTGATAAGCCCGATGTAATCCTGGAAACACAAAATGCAAAAAGGTGTAAGTTGTTAAACAATTGGGACAAAAAGAAATGAATTTCAATATGACACTTAACTACTGAGTATACTTACCAGAATTTCTTTAATATTTAGAATAAAGTTTTTTTAGGACAAGAAATTGATATAGTTTGTTTCTTTTAAATGCATGATGATTTTTATTTTGGCCTTGCAGAAAACCCAACTTCTTAATACATGTATTTAAAGTGAACAAATAATTTGTACAAAGACAATATCAAAAACTAGAATAACCAATTTGGATACACGCACCGTCTGGTTCCAAAAATGACGAATCATCAGCAACATACACGCAAACAATCAGCAACAGAGTGACGAATCATCAGCAACACACACAAGAACAATCAGCAACAGAATGACGGATACTCAGCAACAGACACACGAACAATCAGCAACAGAAAGACGAATCATCAGCAACAGACACGCAAACAGTCAGCAACAGAATGACGAATAATCAGCAACAGACACACAAACAATCAGCAACAGAATGACAAATAATCAGCAACAGACACACAAACAATCAGCAACAGAAAGACGAATTATCAGCAACAGAAACACGAACAATCAGCAACAGAATGACGAATAATCAGCAACAGACACACGAACAATCAGCAACAGAATGACGAATAATCAGCAACAGACACACAAACAATCAGCAATAGAATGACGAATTTTCAACAACAGACACACGAACAATCAGCAACAGAATGGCGAATAATCTAAAACAGAAACACGAACAATCAGCAGAAGAATGATGAATAACCAGCAAAAGACACAATAGAAAGATGAAGAAACTGTTTCCATAATGAAACTGTTCAAATGTGTTTTTTCCACAACAGTGCTCACATTAAGATGAAGTTTAAGTGACATACCGTGGGAACTTCGCTGGATTCTGTATCATAAATCAAACACAACTGTTGGCATATATTGTACAGAAGGTTTCGTACGTTCCTTGATTCCTTTGTTGAACCCACCGATCTAACAACAACTGCAACATCTTGGCTACAAGAAGAAAGAATAACAAAAAATAAAAATCCTGCTCATTGAGCAAGGTTCAAATTTTATACCATCAAATTTTTATGAAGATATAGGGGGAAAAGACTAACAGAACTGGCATGTAAAGATGCTTCATAGATTATAGGCTATAGCTTTTTCCCAGAGTATTATTGCCTGGCTGTTTCAACGTCCGAAGATGATAATAATAATAATCTCAGTTACATAAGAGTCAAATGATCAAAATCGGTTCTTTTAAAGGTTGAAGGACACATAGCTATTTTTAATTTACAGCCAGTGATAATGATATATAAGATATTTGTGACCTACCCCTTTAACCATCGATGCGTTTCTTTTGCTGCCTTGGCGAGTACTGAAGACTTTCCACTGCCCGGGCGCCCGTGCATCACAAGGACCGAGTGACACGTGGAACATAGGTAAGACTTGATTAAGTGTAAAGTCTCCTTCATACCTTGAAATGTCCGAGATCTGAAAAATATTAAAATACTGTTTAAAGCCATTACACACAATATCTAAGTAACTACCAAACATTTTCTGTTAATTTTACCACGTGTACTTGAAATATGATTTGGTAAAATGCACGCTGTGCAATAGGCTTGGATATACATCTTGGAAGTCTAACATGTTTCAGCATGTCTTCCGTAAATGAAGTATAGAATCTAAGTTATTTTCTAAAAGAAATGTATTACCTTTGTTGATAAAATAGGACATGTTCTGCAACTTCCTCAAACAGTTTAGAATGTTTTGTTCCCGCGTGATCTTCCTCATTGAAACCATCCAGCAGACGTCTCTTTATGACGTCACGCACGTGCTTTACCATCCGGTCCAAATACGTTTGATGTCCTCGATCACCTCCGATACGGACACCTCCTGGAGCCCATGATGTTTGAAAAGGAAGAATATGCTGGTCCGAAACCTGAAACAGCGAACATATTTCAACAAAAAGTCCCAGAGTGTATAAATACACTGTCATTGAAAGAGTAGGCACTGGCACCCGATGGCTGAGGAAGGTTTCACAATTTTTTTAAGATAATATAATATCGTTTGTTCCGGCCATTTCCGGAATCATCATTAAGAATAAATAACCTCGTGTGTAACTAGGTCCATGAATACACCAAATGTAATGTGCATGTAGGTAACTTTTTGTGGTAAATCATATGTCTGCAATTTACCTTTTTTGGTATGGTTTCTTCTTTAAATGTTCGCAGTCGATTATAAGCACTCCAGTTTCTGCTATGAGGTGACCCTGACGTCACATCCGCGTATTCGTCTGCTCGCATGTCATCAAGGTTATCATCAATATCATAGATTTCCCGGGTAATCACGATACATTGGTCTAAGCTTGTATCGTGCTCCTGTAGAACATGATTCAGCTCGTGTTCAAGTACTGAAAATAACAGAATTTGTTCAAAATACATAATTAATTTACGTAAATTACGTCAAAAATAACTTACTCAAACATAATAATGTACGTGAATAACGTAAACATAAATTACTTAAACAGTTACATTGCATAATAATATACTTAAACAATTAAATCACATTACAATGTACGTAAATTACGAAAAAATAAATTACCTTAGAGGGTAAATTACATAATTATGTATGTAAACTATAAATTTACATAATAATGTACTCAAACAGTTAAATTATATAATAAATTACTTAAACAGTTAAATTACATAACAATGTACGTAAACAATTAGATCATATACTAATGTTCTTAAACAATTAAATCAATAGTAATTTACGTACATTACATAAAAAATAACTTCAACAGTTAAAAATAGCATAATAAGATACGTAAATTTTGTAAAAATAAATTACTTTAACTGTTAAATTTCATAGTAATGTACGTAAAAATAAATTAATTAACAGACAAATTACACAATAATGTACGTAAAAATAAATTACATTCACAGTTAAATTACCTACACGAACACAGATTACATTTCTACTTAGGAAATATATTTTTCGGCCTTCATGAATACATTACTACGCATCTGAACTCTGCATTGTGATTACTAACCGGTATATCACTCAAAATAAAAATCTATTTCCTAATTTTATCGGTTTACTGCTCTTGTAAACTGGTGTTAGTTTTGACGTCAAATTACTGGCATGTGACGCCATTTAAAAAAGTACAATGATGTTTTAGCTTTACGAGTTCAGCATGTTATTTTTAATCTACTGGACACAGGAAGCTGAATTGCTTAAATACTGTGTGTTAAAAATATGCAAAATGGTTTAATTCTGAAAATTTTGCCCAAAGATCACATTTCCCTCTCCGCTGTTAAAATTGAAAAGGCCCTTACTATACTTACATGATTTATAAGATCTCGTGGTTCCATACCGATTTAGCATATCCAGAAGTTTGGACTGGGTTTCAAGCCAAACCTGTTTGGCATACTCGCGTTTTGATACATCACCTTTTCCAAAGTCCTTCACTATGGTACTGAAATAAGACAACATACACTGCATACTTTCTCGATTATTGTTTCACATCCCGATACAAAAGGAGTGCGCAGAGTAAAAATGAGTCGCTTTTGTTTTAAAATTTAACTTTTCGAAACTAATGTTACAATATTATTGAGAAGTACGGCGGTACTTGTTGAGAGTAAGTCATTACTTGTTAAAAGAAACGCAGTGAAAGTTCAACAATTGTTAACATGGACGGCTACTCATAACTAACACCGATATTATTGGTTTTACCTGATGTTTTGAAGTTTGTAGGTGGGAGGTATTGAGTTCTCATCCAGCCTGTACCAAGTCTCCAACATTGCTGGGTCTGGCAAGCGGTTTTCTTCATCTTTCAGTGCTTTGATCATCTGCTGCTCCTTTTTCCCGTCGTCTTTCCTCTTGCTTACAGTTTTCTCAACCTCTTGTGTCCCCTGGTCGCCGTTTACGTCTTGACCGTTACCATTGATGACGTCAGTATTGACGCCATTCATAGAATGTTTTCGGGACGTTTGTTGCTCAGTTACAGACGAAGGATTCTCTAACATCGCTATTTGTTGACGGATCCTCGCCTTTTGTGGGTTGCTGTGCAAGGTAACGGCATTGTGAATGTACTCGAACTCTTCAATTTGCAAATTTGTTGGAAGCATAGGGTCACCATAACGATCTGTCAAGATCACCTGAAATCAGTAGCATGCAAAGAGTAAGCATTGTCACATTCTTATACACTTTAAATGTAACGCCGATTCTGATTGTTGACATCTTTCAAAACTTTGCGAAGTTTAGATAAGGTATGTATAGTGCAAAAATCGAACAATCTGCCATTTGCATTGTAGACCACTGTGTGTTAGAAAAGGGGTTAACCGTAAAGTGATTTTAACATTTGCGATAATATCTACGAGTTAACATTAGAGTTAACCCTGTGTTCACACGTGACATGCAATAAGGCGATCTCTACTACGAAAGAAGGGTTGGTTAATGTTACTGGGCTGTATTAAAATGAGTAAATTTCCCTTGCAAGTTCAAAGATGTATACGGTTACACGTGGCTTTCAAGCTTTTTATTTCGTGTGCCGCTCGTTGAAAATGATTGAAAAGTTGTATTTACCACAGTGTTAACAATCTGTAAACGATCCTCCAGACATCTCTGAAGGCTTGACAAGCACGTTTCAGGAATGCTGTGATCATCTGTCAAAGCGTCTCTGAGACCCCAATGTGGATCAATCAACTGAAGCTCTCTACCGTGGAGAATACAAAGGGTCCTCAGTTCCGGAAACACTCTTTCAAAGAGGACTGTGCGTTCAGCTTCTGAGTCTAGGAAGAAATTGTAGATCATATTTTAAATCTAAGTACGACATAAAAACCTTGAACTTCGACCAGTTACAACACCTTAGCACCGTAAAAAGAACAACAACAATTTTAGCCTTACAAAAGAAAATTTTTGGCCTTTAAAATCAAAGGACTGAAAGTGCTGGAGGGTCGATTGTCTCTGAACAACACAGACTGTACACATACATGTGTAAATATCAGGGCAACCCATGCATGAGTAAAGTTATCAACAAACTGGAGACACAAATGTCCACAGAGTTTGACCTTTAACCATATGTGTAAACTTTACTTTTGATAGGAACCCATGTGCTTACCTTTTGCATTCAGTGACTACATGTATGTTCAACTACCCTATAAAGTATCATAGCTGTGAATGGTAACTGAGAAGTGGATTTTTACAAACCTGAACTGAAAATTCAAAGTTTGCACAACTTTTAATGTCATTCAAAAGTTATGGGATTTGCCCATAGGGTTGATTGTATTGTGTCAATAATACAAAATAAATTCCAATCCTAAATTGTAGGCAAAAACTGAACAATGAGCAAGATCAAAGAAGACACAGAGTAAATTAATAACTGAACAAGAAAAACAGTGATACAAAGTATCACAGCGGGCCCACAAACAAAACTGACATGTAAATATTCTAGAAATTGGTGATGATTGATGTTGAGGCATGGCCCTAAAAGAACCCAAGGAAACCAATTCTGGTTGTACAAGCAAAACCTGACACGACTACTGACTGAACTTTACTGTTATCGAATAATAACATTATCCTTATAAGTTTGACATGAATGAAGTTTTCTATGATTATTTGCTGTAAACATTTAAAATGGTTTAAAGTCTTAAAATTATAAGTAAAACAGAAGAAAAATGTAAAAAAAAATGTATTAGATGGGTTTCGAACTCAAGTCCGCCGCAGTAAGTCAGCGCAATTTCAAATTCCAGCATCTCTACCAACTGCTCTACGTCCGCCGACTATAGAGTTACTGGTAAAAAACGAGTTTTTATAATTTTTTATGTCCAAGTCGTTCATTCGCGCATTAATAGTATTTACGATTAATTACACATTTAAAGAACAATAACGAAATAATATTATTCTATTCTGAAATGTTTTTAAATTATTTAGATTTATCACTATATAATTTTGAAAACAGAAATCGCTATAATGCCTAACAACTGCTTATATGGAACTACTTGTTTGTCTGTTGTGCGTTCGGCCGTAAGGCCGATATACTCTGTTAACATTGGCTCGATTTTAACAATCGACCCAAAACAATTTGGTCTAAATAAAAACTTAATGTGGCCAAAACAAGTTACGGTGGCCAATCATGACCAACTTCCACACCAAGTTTCAAGATGCTTGGCTTACGAGTTCTCGAGTTATAGTCGAGGAAACCGTTTTACTATTCCCGGCCACTGTGACCTTCATTTTTGACCTACTGACCTCAAAATCAATAAGGGTCATTTGCTGGTCATGACCAACCTTTACACAAAGTTTCAAGATGCTAGGGCCACACGTTCTTGAGTTATCGTCCGGAAACCGTTTTACAATACCGGGTCACTGTGACCTTGACTTTTGACCTACTGACCTCAAAATCAATTGGGTCATCTAAATCAACTTGGGATGACCAACCTGCACACCAAGTTTAAGGATTGTAGGCTAAAGCGTTCTTCAGTTCTTCGACCGACCAACGGACCGACATGTGCAAAGCAATATACCCCCGCTTCTTTGAAGGGGGGGGGGGGATAATAACTTAGTTTTATCAATATATCAGACGACAATAGTAGCACGTGGTCTACTAATGATCTACCTTAAATTTTTCTCTCTCAAAATAGAATGAAATTTACCTGTAAACCCCGAACAAATGTACAATCTCATGGTTTTATTTACTGTTGGACAGGTTACATGCACTGAGCCATTTAGAATCCTTTTAATTTTGTCACCAAAACTGAGTCTGGTCTGCTCCCGAGTCATGGGACGCAGCATGTGTGGTGTTTGCACAGGACTAATATCCATATGTCTGAAACTTTGCTCCGCGTGTTTTGTTTTTAGTCTAGTCAAATTAAACACGTTTTCTTTGTCTTTATGTGTTTCTTGACTGTCATGGTCAGACTCATTATGTACAGATTCTGCTGAACCTTCCTCATCCGAGTGAACATCGTCTATTACGTCGCCATTTTGATTTATATCTGGGAACTGAACTTTAGCGTTTGGCAAATTTTGTTCGCCATCTTTAGCACTCCCGTTTTTACTTCTTATTTCAGGAAGGCTTTTCTCATTTTTTGTAAATGCTTCGTCGTCCTGTACTGTTTTAGCACCAATTTCTGTGTATTTACTAAATATATCTTTGTTCTTTTTCTGAAAAAAAAAATAGAATAAGGGAAACGTTTTATTCTTCCAGAAAGAAAATCAACAGGATTTTGTCTTGACAATTTGCAATATTGTACTGCTAATACACACTTTAACCATTAGTAATAGACTGTAAGAATCTTTCACTGGTTGCACGTGCAGATGGGAATATCTGGCTCGAGGGTAACTGTTTTGGCGGTAACGAGGCTCTGCCGAGTAACCGCCAAAAACAGTTACCCGAGAGCCAGATATTCTCATCTGCACGTGCAGCCAGTGATAGATGCTTTTTCTTGCATACCATTTTCTGATAATAGAAGCAAAAATAAAATAAAACTAATGACTTATATTTACGCACTATTTTCTTGTAGTAATGTATGAATTTACAAATTCATTCACAAAAGTAGTTCATTCTGACGTCATTAAGTGATCATGCACCAGGGGGTGCAAGATGAGCTTTTACAGAACTGGTAACAACTGCAGATATCCCGATCTCGTATGCAAGAAAAACGTGTCTTCAAAATCTTAATTACTGCTATCCATTGGCTTATAAAGGCCAGTGTAACAATGTCGTGCAACACGTGCAATTAAGAGTCATGTCCAAAGTAAAAAAATGCTAAGCGATTCCGAAAAATAAATACCGACTAGGATAGTTTTCATGAATGCTATTTATGAAATAACATCCGTTCCAGCGGTGTTAGTCGTTTAATAAACAATGATTTGGAGTACTGATACGCAGTAATTAGCCACGAAGGCCGGAGGTAGACAGCGTTTCGTATTTTGTTCAACATCATTGAAAAAATACTGCGCTATATTATAGCATGTACATTCGATTTGTATTTAAAGCAATGTTAAGACTGTTTTTCGAACAAAATATTTACGGTCAATTTCGCCCGTAAGATATCGTCATTGGCAGTATAAAACCTGCTAGTAATTTTACATTTAAAGTGGGACTTTGGGAAATGTAGCAATTATTTTTTTGTATTATAGCTGGTCTGTATGAAAATGTAGTCGGTAATAAACGCCTGAAGTGCGCATGCGTATGAAGACATATTTAGTTACAATTTCGGACGCTTTATTATATGGTAAAGTACAAAACTTTAAAAAAAATCCGAGTTCAAAATGATTATAGTGGCATACTGCAAAAAAAAATAAATGCGATAAATTTCTACAAGTAACTGTCATAAACTAAGCGGGCATCATAAATTAAAAACATATTTCGATGCGATAAAAATGTTTACTAAATCATGTACTCGTACTCATGTCAACCTCTTCATATTATATAGACCCATATTAATAATTACACGTTAACCTACAATAAAAAGTTATGATTTTTTGTCACATGAATGCAAGTGATTTATTTACATGTTTTCCGTTTTTGCCCTCCCAAGGGTTATAGTCTTTCCCGTGCCGCCCAGTCATGTCCTCCGACATCGCATCCTCCATCTTTTTCAACCGTCGCTCAAATCGATGCAATAGCTGCCGCTGGAAAGAACGGGAAAATATGAAATCACTATAATATGTATCAAACTTATCTTTTATTTCATGGCCAACTTATATGACCCCCCCCCGATATCGCAAAAAATCAAGGGAATTAAGTCAAATTTCACGGTGTCTCCAGAGTTACCCTGCTTTTCTCGATATTTGCGAGCGTGTGTGATTTATCGGGCGATTATTAACTGACTTTAATTAATTCAGTATCGACCAAATTAGGTTTTAATGCTGTATGACGAACCATAGTTCATGCATAAAGTCTGGTAATCCCCCATCACCACCTTCAGTTATTTTATGCAGTAAAAGCAAAACGAAAACTTAGGGAGACGATCATATTTGCAAAAATACCGAGTTGAATAATCAATGGTTGACCCTTGAGATTTCTGACTGGCTTACTTTCAGATTGAAATGGGACCATTTTACCTTGTAATGGCGTTATCGTATCTAAAGATGGATTGGACTTTACAATGAAATGGTGCCGTCTTAGTAACAGACTTACCTTGATGTAACTAGTAGTAACAGACTTACCTTGAGATGGCTTTTGACCTTGTTATCCACCTCTATGCTGACCTTTTCATACTGTTTCTTCCAATGACTTTCAGCAGCCTAATAAATTATAGAAGGACATACATCTCACGTCAGGCACGACTTTCTTATTGTTCTATGGCATAGATGTACCAGCCAATGAAAACCCGAGGATATATATTTCATATAGTCTCATTTGAATTACATGGAAAATTTTATTCCTTAAAACTTATGTTGCTAATTACCAGTTTTCCCTTTTAACAGTGATTGTTTTTCAATGAAAGATATGCGATATATAGGAGTGGCAAAATAACGAGAAACTACGGTTCACTTTTTTAAACCTGAAGATGGCTTGTCATCAACCTGTGTGTCTGGTTAAACTGATTTTACTTAAGTAACTGTCCACCGTCAGTGCTTTCTATAGTAAGTTAGTAGGTGGTATTTGACTAAATACAGTAAAATCTTACATCTTCATGCGTCCCGTCATACTGGTTGAAATGTTTGGGTTTCCTGTGGAAGGTTGGCTCCCTCTCCAGAGGTGGTAGGGTCGACGCACGCTTCCTTCCATCCTCAGCCGCCTGAAACAGAAAGAAAAACAGGGTAGTCTAATTGTAGTATGTTTTTTCCTACGACCTATTTTTTCTCTTTTGTTTGGACCTACTTTCAATCATTTCAACTACTGTTGCTGCGCAACCGTTTTGTGTATACCCGCACCGGTAGTCGATATAATGAAAAATAAATATTATACAACACCGGTTATGCTCCGGAATTGACGGGTACACGACATTTTCGGATGATGATCTATAACGACTACAGACCTTAAGTGCACCTTTGTAATAAATCCCTCGCAAATATTAGTTAATCGTATTTTAAGTGTCGCCTTTCTATCAATATTTATTATTCAGTTTCAAAAGACATTGAAATTCAAAGCATGTACGCAAATTATATATTCTGACTGCATGTAAAACAGACTGAGTTTTATGACACTGAAAATGCAGATCGTTTTCTATCGCCATTCTCTCAGTTATTCAATGCTCGCATTAGGTTGCTTTCCAATCTATATCACTATTGATACAAATATCTATCAATAAGATGAGCCGTTCCACAATTATGCAGGTTCGAAAGGTGTAAATGTTCTAACTAAAATATTTATACATTCTTTGAAAGCCATTGAATAAAGTAGATGACATTCCGAAAATCACCAAGCTAATACCAAATACGGTACCCTAAATACCGAATCTGGTTAGATATTGCACGGCTATTTTTTTCTAAAATGTATTTTCTGGGGGGTGGGACATCTTTTCGTTTTTAAGTGTACCATCATAAGACATTGTCGTGCCGGCCTGAGGTCAGATTTGTATGGCATTTTCAACCAGTGTAGACCATGTAATCTAATCTACACATGCTGTTCGATCACAGTCGACAGCGTTCATCATTCAATTTGTATACAATTTAGTTCGTATCTTTTAACTATTCAATCTGAAAGACCCGTAACCCCATGTCGAGGAATGAACCAGCAAATGCAGACTGACCCATGTCTATGAAAATACATCATTGCTCAATAAGGTACAAAACATTTGAAAATGAGAAGTGCCATTTTGTGTGTTATACCCTGTTATTTATAATTTGGCGGTATCAGGTATTGACTAGGCAAACATAGAACATGTACCTGCCGCAAAGCGTTCTTGTTTCTACACACATTACGACATTTTAGTTTGAAGATATTATTAACATGACTTTTAAAGTATTTACAAATCTAAGCAATAAAATTGGATTAATATTTGAATTTCAAATTTTTTCAAACAGTATCTTATTACAAATGAATTTCTCTATGGTCCAATGCTATTTAAACTAAAAATTTCGATAAACTGTTTAAATACAGTGTACAAAAGGTAAGTAATTAAACTGTCGTTAAAATTGCAAAAGTAAAATGACGTGAAATAATAATATTGATCGATTCTTTTCAGATGACAGAAAATTATTGTATTTTACTTTCTATATATTTTATTCATTGTAAGAATCCATTTTCAGTACTGTGGTGGATGAAAAGGTTATTATCTACCATATAAATATAAAGGTTTGGTGGTTGATTAATTCTGATTGGGTGTTTTAGTTTTTTGCATATGTTTACTTCGCTGAAAGTTGTGACCAGTCAGTAGCTATAAAAACATGATTCCGAATGAGCCCCGTCACTTACGCATGCGCAGTAGTCACGCTGCAATGTAAGATTGGTTGGGCTTATCAGTGTTGTGGTAAACGTTTTTTTTCAACCGAAATTCTCAAAGGCCAATTGTTAGTTTTAGCAAAGTATGCAAGTATTTCAGCTCCACGATAGGTGACACGTGACTTGTAATGAGAAAGAATATATCATATAATATATTTTATTCTCTTTTCTGTGAGTATATACGAATACAAACAGTCAAATAGTTCCAGAACAAGATACCACCAAGCTTTTAACAATATGACATTATATAACTTGCAGACTTTCAGCAATCTTATGCAAAACTATTGCATATAACGTAGGATTTCAGTTCGGAAACAATGCATGCAATATAAGGGAAAAAGTCTGATTGTTTAGTTTATACTAATTTATTTTAGCTCGATTGTGAAGAAAGCTTATAGCTTATCGAGTCACTCTCGAATCTGCTTCCTGGAAAAACCAGTACTGGTGTGATATGAGGAAGTACGGTCGTGACCCAAGTGGGGCTCGAACCCGCAATATCCGGGATGAGCGGCTGACACCTTAACATCTGCACCACCGCTACTACGTCTGATTGTTTGGTTACAGAAGTTGTGACGAAGCAAAACCACTCGTGGACACCACTCGTGGTTATTCTAAAACAGCTCAATATTTATTACAAGATCTATGTCAATATATTAAACATTAAAACAACAATATAAAATCGCATTTCAATTAGTCACACACAATTTTACACTCGCAAATAGTTTATGATGTACGGTACCCGGTTGCAAAATATTTACTTAGTGCGTATGAAAACACGCGGACAGCACAATGGGTTTAACTTGTGTGACATTAACATGTTGTGAAGTTTCTTCTCAAAGCTTCAAGCTACATTCAATTGAAACCCTGTTCTCTAAATTTAATTAACGTATACCGGGTTGGTACCGCATCAAAACTTAACAATCAGGCAATCTATTTTTAATGGATTTTCGATAATGTTTAATTATGAATAATATTAGGAATTAAGAAACCCTGCGTGTCTCAATGTTCACATTAAATCATGGGCACCGAATTGGCTAACATTCATTGAACTACGCGGCTGTAAAAAATGCCATTTTTCTTAAAGTCCGGAAAAGACGCTTTTTAAATGAAGCAAAATGTTTAAAATCGAAGTGTCCATCTTTCTTTCTGAAAAGTAAAATGTAAGGCTTATGAGTATGTACATGTAACCGTTAACTAATAAGCCGCCATTTTGTTTAAACTTGACTTTTGGAACAGTACCATCAAATGATCATAAGGATGCTTGCCGAACATTTACTGACTGATGATAGCAAACAATGAAGGTCATGATCTACATTGGTGACAAAGGCAGTTTCATCTACAGCCAACATTGTTAAGAGTTAATTTACATAACAAATCTGTTTAAAACAGCTCAAAAATTTGTTTCGCGACTCCGGTAGGTGCGCTGCAAGCACTTAAAGCTGAATTAAATATTTGTTTAATCTTTGCTTTCTCGTGATAAGTACCAATTATAATTGAACCTATATATTTGATTTTTTAAGAACGGTATCATTCATTAATGTTCAGTGTCATAAAATTACGCTTAAATAAATATTTAAATTCAATCCATCAATTATATTTTTTTTTTAATAAAGACCGATCGTCGACCCAGCCAAGTTTCAGTTACACCTTTAAAAAAAAATGAAGAGTAATAAATCTACACTCTAAAACTGAAACTATATCCGTTATTTCTATTCACTCTGGGCCAGTTTTCGATCCGCCCGAGTCATTGTGTTCATGAATGAAAACAACTAACATATTTCCACAGTCTATATTCAAATATTAATGATATTTTCATGTTATGTTTATCGTGATCATCTCGACGGACATTTCTACAAGTATCAAACATGTCACTTGAAACTCAGTTAGGCCCTCTTAAACTATTGGTACGACATGTATATCCGAAAAGATCGAACCATTCCGCATGTTTATGACTTTTAATAAATACCGTCTAACGGGGAAAAACACAGAAAAAGACGGGTAGAATTAAATAAACAAATGGAGAAAATGACAGAAGGAATAGTGGAAGAATAACAACAGAAAAATAGAGAAAAAATTAGCCTTAGACAACGTGGACTCTCGTGCTATCTTCCCTAACTCTTGACTCTGATGAGTGGTTATAAACTATAGCCATGATAGTTAGACATGTCGTATGTGTCAATTTCAAGACACTTCACCATATGTCACGTTTTACCACTAGAAACAACCAAAAAGTCAATCGCTCCTAAGTCAAAATATGTTGTCACATTAAAAGCACCTTGTAGTTTCATATCCCTTTAGACAGGCAGTTTATACCTAATCATCGTTCCTTGAAAGGACTATAGATAATTCTTCACCAGATATTGACAACTTCTTCACATAACCAGCAGTACTGACGGTGGTGCTGGAACCGCTGAGAGGTTCAATAAACCCAAACATATGGTCAGTGATCACTAAGGCGGATCACATTAGAAATAACAAAAATTAAATCACGCCCTTTATAAAAGATGCAAAAGTGTCAATTTATGTTTTCCTATTTTATCATTTCGTCTAAAATGAAGTAGAGAAGGGGGCTGTGGGAAGGAAAATTGTATTCTATTAACTTCAGCGTTCCCACACTGGCACACTTTATTCAGCTATATTAACTCTTGAATAAACTCATTTATACGGGGTGTTCAATTCTCAACAAAATTAGGGCAAGAAAATTCGTTTTATGTATATAAGACTTATAGAAATTTATGAGCCGAGACTTAAATACAATTCACACACTATTCAACCGTCGTAAAAGACCCTTAATCTGGTAAGATTTATAACCTTATAGTCATAGAAGAACCGCTGATGGTTTCCGAAATTGAGGTCGAAATCTCTCAAAATGACTATAAACTGGATAACAGCAGAGTTAAGTATCATTGTGATTAAAATTATAATGTTCTGAAAAGTGTAAAACTTTATCAAAATGCGAAAGAGCATTTAGATTTGTTTCAGTTTTGACCAGTTTTTAAATTTTGTAAAACAACTTTTCGTTGCATATAGCGTTGAACATGCATTCAAGGAAGCAACAAAGAAAACTATACAAGTCCTGACTTCAAACGAGAGTGTAATTTATAGAATATGTAACATTTTACTGACATCAGCAAATCAATAGAATGATATATGAACTATACTCGAATGAAACTCATTGATGAAATGAAATACACTACTTCAGATAAACAGACAAAGTACCCCATCCGACTGAAACGTGACGGGGGTTTAAATACCAATTACGATATGTATTCCATAGGGACCTGGTTGCATAAATATTTTAAAAAATAATCCTTAAAAAATCCAATTTTTACGGAAAAAAAATGTTCCTTTTCTTCTACTAAAAATAAGTCTTATTTTGAAAATATTTATGCAACCAGGTCACTATGATGTATTCATACCAAAAATAAAACAGTTATGAAAGGGTTTGTCTTTTTTTCTATTTAGAATAAAAAAATCCAAACGAAACGAAAATGAAATAAGGTAAAACAAAAATACCTTTAACAGAGTTAAAATCCGGGAGTTGGTCTCGGAAGAGTGCATTTTCTTAAGCCTCTTTAACCTTTTCCTTCTAGACGGTGTTTCAGGGATCGATTTGAGTTTCGCATTTTGTTTAAAAAATGATCCCTGCACGTGCATACGGCCACCGGAAGTGCCTAAATAATTTTCTCTAGTCTGCATGCTCAATGCCAAAACTGACATATTGCTGTAACATTCCTAAAGAAATTTGTCAAGTAGACGGCATCATTTCAAATAAAAGCACAACACTTTCAAACGTTTAAAATTCCATTAAATATTAAAGTAATTCAGTATACTGTTTTCCTTTTTGTTTTATACATGGAACATAAGAACTATTCAGTGACACAATTTTAGATAATTTCTTCTCAAGACTTTTAAAATAGAATCCTCCATTAAGTAAATCATTAGTTGCTACCAACACTCGGGATGTCTAACACTTACCACGCTTCGCTTACAAGTCAAACATTATATCAAACACTTATACACTTATACTTCCAAACTGCTTCAAATATTATCTTTCACTTAAAAACTATATTGTGCAACCGTGTTCTTTGAAAAATGATTTATAAACACTCGTATCGATCACAAATCAATCAGTAAATTTGGATAAATCTTGCGTTAAAATGTAAATCCGTTCAGATGAAAGCGATTCGCGTGTTAAGATGCAGTCGTAATTATGAGTGACACCCTAGGCGACACCCAATAGCAACTGAAGGGCGCGTTAAGGTATGTCTCAACTCTCACTATAGCTAATGACTTGTGCAAATAACAATACCAAAGGTTTTTGACATGTTTTCTCAATTTTTAGCGTAACATGTGAAATTTCACTCTTAACCCAAAAACGTTATGCTTAAAGCCGCACATAACACCAAACAATAATAGATTATATATTCAAATATTTATCATGGCGATGAAAAGGTTTTTGTTAATATTTATAAGGTTAAAATGGATTTGAAGGGCTCATTGAAAATACATTCAGCTCTTTATTCCGATAGAATAGATGATTTTATATTGAAATTAAAGGCAGCTATCGATATCTTAATGGGATGCTCGTTTTAAAGCAAGAGATAATTAGAGGCAATGCAGATAATAGTCTCGCATCTAATGACTTTCTGCTTTTTGATTGGATTGATAAATCTTTTATAACACCAGTGTTGTAATCAATACGCTGTTTAACAAATTAGTGCGATAACATAACTGTTGATTCATGCCAGGAACTATTCTGAGAAACTCCAGCGAGTTGTGTCAACAGCTTCATAAAGTGATCTCTTTTTTCACTTAAAATACCTGAAACTTTCTCAATTTCAGTCAGTTCTTTCAGACAGTTGCAGCCAAAATGCACATGAACATCATCAAACCATTCTAGAATGGACAAGTGATGTTGGACTTAAAGTGTCGGTCACACAGTACCGGGTTCGAACCCATCTCAGTAGTCTTGACCTTGGCCCGCTCAATGTCTAAAACAATTCCACAATCCGTTCTCTCTGACAGAGAACAGGTCAGACTCTCAGAAAGCCATTCTGACTGCCCGAGAACTGGTCAGACACTCAGAAAGCCATTATGTCTGCCCGAGAACTGGTCAGACTCTCAGAAAGCCATTCTATCTGCCCGAAAACTGGTCAGACTCTCAGAAAGCCATTATGTCTGCCCGAAAACTGGTCAGACTGTCAGAAAGCCATTCTGTCTGTCCAAGAACTGGTCAGACTCTCAGAAAGCCATTCTGTCTGCCCCCGAGAACTGGTCAGACTGTCAGAAAGCCATTCTGTCTGCTCGAGGACTGGTTAGACTCTCAGAAAGCCATTCTGTCTGCTCGAGGACTGGTCAGACTCTCAGAAAGCCATTATGTATGCCCGAGAACTGGTCAGACTCTCAGAAAGTCATTCAGTTTGTCCGAGGACTGGTCAGACTCTCAGAAATCCATTATGTCTGCCAAAGAACTGGTAAGACTCTCAGAAAGCCATTCTATCTGCCCGATGCCTGGAAAGATTCTATGGAGATAGTCGAATTTGTACGAATTTGCGTCTCTAATCGGTGTGAAATAATTATGGTTAAAGTAAAAATACATTTAAATTAGTCTATTTTATATCGATTTTAACCTATGTTTTAACAACTTGTATTAACTACTCTCAATCGTTGCTTCCAAATTTTCTGCGCCGAAAGAAAGAAATGTGGAGGTCGTCGTCAACCGTTCCGCTCAACGAGATTCGAACCCGCGACCTCCGTGGAGTTCGACTATCTGTCCAACACGACGGTGTCATAGCTTTTTTAGAACATTATCACCATCATCGTAACCTCTGCAACATTTTTGATGTTAAACACTAGAAATCAATGGCTTTTTTTTTTCAAAATAATTACCATACAGTCATCAAAGGAATTTATTTGTACGCGTAAGAATAAAAGATGCATTTGTTTGAATAACAAAAATGCCAATAAAAATTGACAAAAGCTATACTTAGTGTTTAGTGTAACTTTTGTTTGAGGAATGGGAACTATAACGTACGGGTATTTGATTAAATACAATCCTTTATTTCGTAAAAAGTGATTTTTCTGTTTGTTTAATACGTTCAACAATGAGATAAAATAGGGTACTTGAATTCTGTATTTGTATTTCGATTTAAAACAATCTAGTATTCTGGAATATTCATTATACATTTAGTATCAACAATATCGGATTCTTATGTCCCTGTGTTGCCAAGTTGCCAAGACTGCCTCTATCTAGTCTCTAATCACGGCTTCTATATACAATACAAGGTGCGAGGTCTGTACACGGAAGCTCTCGTGCAAGGTTGACTGAATCTCTGCATAAGTTAATCGTATACAGTATAGCGGCGGGTTTTAATTACACTTAACGTAACTTCCGGCTTATTGAAGCTGTACTCAGCTAACACCACTGCTAAGTAGAGTTATTGTTCTGCAAAAGTTTGTGAGTGCTTTGTTACTTCACAGGTTTAAGTAAACATTTACTTGACATCTAACCGCCTCTGTACACAACTTCCTTGCAGTATATGGGTTCACCTAACTGATATATGTTTGTCCTTTTTTTCCTTTTAAGTCTCCAATACCTGCAATTCCTTAATTAAGTCCATTTGAATTCTTCAAGTTCGGCCCAATTTGAACGAAACGAAAGAGGGTAACATTTGTATATAACATAATTTCTTTCCAATGATTTAGAACTGAACATTGTACTTATATATTTGCTGTATTATATTTGTTGCTTAATGAATTAATTGTACTATCTCATGCAAATGGGGAAGTAAAGAGAATATAATATAATATTATGAAACAATGATGAATTTCATCATATTAATCATTAGAAGTATTCATTAACTGTTACATATATGTAGATTAAACAGCTGTGATATGACTTGTTAAGGGGCGGAGGAAAGATATATAGTGTGCCGTGAATAAAGGGAGAAAACCTGGTGTAGTTTGATAATTTGGCCATTCCTAAGTATTACAACTTTATTTCACACCTGTATGATTTTAACCAATTGAAAACTTTTGTTTACATCACGTGACGATAAAATAGAAACCAGTATTGTACTGTACGATTTTACGGTTTCTTAAGACTATAATAGCATCATCAGAAACCTACAATCCAAGAAAACCATATTTTTTTCGTATTGGACTCGGGTCCCAAAAATCCATATTTTTTCCATATTGGACGGGACAACTCGTACGATTTTTTATCCTTCCAAGTCATTTGGAGTTACTCCCCTTGTCTAAAGAGTTCACAACTCAATGGACATGGTAGATTTATTTTCTCTCCGTTTTAATCGCATTTTCACACAAGTAAGAAGAAAAATGTGTAAATACAGGATGGGGATGAAAAAATGAAAATAAACTTTTTCTCGAATTTTACTTCAAAACTGCTATAGATGGATAGAAAATGGTCTAACTAAGAAAATGAATACCAACAACCATATGTTTATTACAAAAATAAAAAACAAGAGCTGTCAGTAGACAGCGCGCTCGACTATTCTCAGTAATTGACAATATAAAATAACAAAGATGGAAAAATAAGAAATGAGAACTGACTGTAAATGAGTCTCTAAAGGGGATAATTATGTCAAAATGCTTGATACAGTTACCTCCTCCTGTACACAGGTTCGGATCATGATGGTGAACAAGTGTGCAAAGTTTGAAAGGCATATGTCAATCGACTTTGAAAATATCTGAGGTAGCACGCAAACTTTAACTTTCAAAGCCAGATGACAATTGAATTGGAAAATATTTGAGGTGGTACGCAAACTTTAACGTAAATTCTAAGTAGAAAAAGGGGCATAATTTTGTCAAAATGCTTGATAGAATTACCTCCTCCTGTGTACAGGTTGGGGGTATGATGGTGAACAAGTGTGCAAAGTTTCAAAGCCATATGTCAATGGACTTTGAAAATATTTGAGGTGGTACGCAAACTTTAACATAAGTGGTTACGCCGACGCCGACGCCGACGCCGACGCCGACGCCGACGCCCGGGTGACTAGGATAGCTCTCCTTATTCTTCGGATAGTCGAGCTAAAAATACAGGCATTTTTCGATTTTTATGTGACGTGCTGGCTGCTTATAATTCACGTAAAAATAGTCCGGCAGCGGTGAAGTATAAGGTTATCTATCACCAGTAAATGCGCGATAATATGTATCTCATAGGTGACAAAAGGTTATCATAATTTTGATGTAAAATAGGAAATTTTCAAATTGTCAATAAAATCAGTTATGTAAATGGTACTGTAGTGTTCCCGTCATTTGATATTATTTATTATGGTGTGAAATAAAGAGGTCATTTAACAGTGTTGAGTACAATACTGAATTCAATTGGACTCGTACACAGCAGTAATAATCCATATTTGGACTCTGCATGCTGCGCCTCGTCCAAATATGGATTGTTACTGCTGTGTACTCGTCTAATAGATAACCTCATATTATTTAACAAGGCAAACTATAAAAGTATCAACAAATCATGTGCAATCTATAGAGAGGCCCACCAAATTCAAACAAAGACATTAAGCAAAGTTTAAATTAAAATACACGAAATGTTCACGTTTTATTCAGTCTGTTATATTTTCAGAAAATACACGGTATAGTTTACTTGTCAAATATGACTGCAAACCATGCAACTTCCGTGTAAGGATCACTTTGATTTAGTTTATACTTATTTATTTTAGCTCGTTTGTGAAGAAAGCTCGTAGCTTATCGAGTCACTCTCAAGTCCGTTTCATGGAAAAATCAGTACTGGTGTCATATGAGGAAGTACGGTCGTGACCCCAGTGGGGCTCGATTGCGCAACTACCGGGATGAGCGGTAGACGCCTTAACCTCTTTACCATCGCTTCTTGCTTGATAACGTTGCAATGATTTCTTTCTGTTGGTGAGAGTTATATCTCAGCGTAAGTTATTTCTTGGGTATTTTCAAAGCATTCGTTTTGTTTTTTTAGCATTTTACTTGACCGTGTTACAATATGAACATTTTTACCGGTAGATAAGTTTTACATTTGGCATTGTTCTAAAAAAATGGCTTTAGTCGTTTATTTTCTGAAAATAGATATTTACACGGACTTAAACACAGAGGTAGGGTGCGTCATAATCACGCATGTTCCAATCGTATATACCCGATCATCTCCGGCAAGCTACGGATAAAACCGCTTCAAGAGTTTGTATGTTGATTTTCAGGCTCCCCGAAAATCAGACAAATAAGTCTACCTAGTATGTGATTGGTGCAATATATTATTCATCTTTAAATGACGATTAAATATGGCGGTCATAACTATTTTGAGCTCTAGCGAATGTCTGTCAAAACACTGAATTTTAACATTTTATTTACAGGCTTGACATATAAGAAGTTGCATGTTGTGTACGAAAAATCATTACAGCAAAACTTTCTGACCCTTTAAATTGATTCAAAAAAAAAGATGGGAAAAAAAGTTAAGTTACCTTCAAAGCGGAAAACTTGCTGCAGTGAAAGTCTACAGGATTTAACGTGACCAGACTTAACCATCTGTGTTTCTCGTCCTCGGTTAGTCCCACTAATATATCACCTTTTAGTTCCATTGTAGCACAAGGTTTTTTCTTCAATTTTCTATTATCCACTTAGTTACAAATCATGTGAAACATTAGATTATTCCTGGAACAAGTATGGAAGTCCGGCTTGTTCAAGATTCCAACGTAGCAGACGACAGTAATGTTTTAGCGGGAAACTATCCCTATTCGTAATAGAGTATACAAAATGTCAAAATTCAAAAAATAACAGCCGCTGTGTATCTTATACAACTGTCATCCAAACTTTTCTCATTATTTTAAATAAAATCCAATGAGGAGTAAGCAAACATTATCTGACATAAAAAAATTACAATATTTTTTAAAAACTCAACATCCCATTGATAATTTGATTTATTTGTACTTGAATTTTATAAGATTATTTGCAGATTTTATAACCGATTATTGACATGTTATATTAGAGTACACTCTACACAAGTACCTGCACATGTTTTAAATATTTGAATCTGAACATGACACAATGTGCGGTTTCACTGATGGTTCCACATTTAGCAAACTATTATTTATTTAGCAAACACCACTTCATAAGAAAAACGGCTTTCATCTGCTATCCCGTTTCAGTTATTTTCTAAACACTTATTCAAAATCAACATTCGGTGTCGTTGCATTGTGCATATAGTCAACAACTCAACATGCCGTACGTACAAAAAGTTCCGTCTGGTCCGGATTTAGTTATGTTTATAGCCTATATTACTATGATTTAAACAAATATATCAAACGTTTAATTGGTCGTATCACACTGACAATGCTACCAGATTGACCGTTCAATATCATAAAACTTACTTTGTTTGTTTTTAAGTAAATGATCGTTAAAATCCATGTCGTTTTAAAAGCCTATACATTAACTTAAAAGTATTTTTTTCAAGCTGTCTGCAATTATCGAATCGTTAAATAAAACATCCATACAAGAGCATGTCACCTAGGTTAAGCCGGTCAATATACATTCATTTTTAAACCTTTTTGAATAAAAAGTTTACAGTTCGGCAAGATTTTTTTCATTATCGTTAACTTGTCATACGATGAGTATTGATCATGAAAGGTTTGAGGATCTTTAAATTTTACTTTATTCCATCAACACATGAAAGTGTTAACTGAAATATATATCAAATTACAGAAACATCCGACAGTCCATTTTGCCATTACATTACAGAAACGTTCGACGGATCAATGGGTCATTAGATTACAGAAACGTTCGCCAGTCGATTGTGTCATTACATTACAGAAACGGTCGGTAGTCCATTATGCCATTACATTACAGAAAAGTTCGACAGTCCAATGTGCCATTAGATCACAGAAACGTTCGGTAGTCCATTTTGCCATTACATTACAGAAACGTTCGATATTACATTATAGAAACGTTCGACAATCCATTGTGCCATTACATTACAGAAACGTTTCGGACAGCCTTTCTATATCGGTTCTGGAAACACTGTGCTGACGGGAAACCGGTTGAAAAATAAACAACACGATGGAAGTGAAAAACTCATTTCAAAATTAAACATATAAAAAACATCTAAAATGACACTTTGTGCCAGGCTCTCTCACGGGATATGAAATTCGTCTGCTCAAGTCATTTCTACGTTAATCACGGTTTGCTTTCTTATCTCTCTTTTCGTTGCTGTTAATAAGCATATGAACTATGACCGATGACAATGCTTTGTACAAAAAAAAGAATAACAATACTGAAAAACCTGAATAAAGCGACCACCAGGCCACAAAGAACACATTCAGTCGAATATGGTACATATTAAGTAAATATGACTATTCGGAATATAACGAATATGACCGCTTTAAATAAGTAACAGTTAAATACACATGACCTTTTTATGCAGGTTCAATTGTATATCACTTTCCCTTATCCGACTTCCTGTGAATTGCAATCTTTGAAAAATATTCCATATTTAAATCACGGTTGCGTAATTGAATAACGCCAAGAAGAAAAAGAGTATTGCAGTCACTGACTGGAATCTAAACTAGAAATATCTTTAAAATTAAGATTTTAGTATATACATAAACATCGTTCCTGGAAAGTTATCAACGAATACGGTTGAATATGCAGTTTATCTTGAGATAGGCAGCTAAATCATTTATCAATGAAGCGATCACGTGATCAAGAGGGTCGTATACAAATTCCATTTACCGCGCATCTAATTGGTCCAAAAAGTAGGTCAACACCCTGCCCAAAAAAATAGGTTTGAATTTATCAATAGTTTGAACGATATACATGTGATAGAACATAGTGTTCACGTCCGGAACTTCGCTTTAATTTATTATACAATAAACAAACATCAACATTTATCATCATATATCTGTCTCATTAATTCTAGGATGCGTAGAACCTTTTAAAATAATTTGTAAAAATATGACTTTTGCTCCATCATATATATCACTTCGGATTTTATAATTTACAATTTCAATGTAAAATTCTTAATAAATTGACATTCTGAATGATGTCTTTAATTTATAGCACATAAGGTCATGAAACTGATTTTAAAAATGGTATGAATGATTTGTTCCCGATTGGGAACGTCATTAAATCTATACCAAATATCATTTTTGAAAGAGATTCTATTATTCATGACACTTTTAAATGTTTACAATTTGTTTTCCTCTATTAACACCTTATTCATTAAATTTTCCATATTGACAATTTTTCCTACTAAAAGCAACGATAATAAAATTCTTTTGCTCGTGACTAAAATAATTTATGTAGAAGAAAAGTGTTCTGTAACTAATTAAAAGTTCAACATTAATCAAGCTCTTAAATATGATAATGTAATAAAGGGAGAAAATTAAAATGAGACTAATCTATTACGTGTTTTTGGAAGAATCTTCACTTTTGCATAAACTGCAGGACAATAAAATGTACTAAAGGGAGATAATTCAAGACACCCTTGCTTCGGACAGCAAGGAGCTATTTATTTGCACTGGTTGTGTAATAGGCAATTACAGGTATTATTAATCATAGACCATTCAACTGCCTAATGTCAATGTAACTTTTAAAAGTTTGACCTAATGACTTAATGACCTAAATTCAGTATTCAGCCTTGAACTTTCCTTTCACGGAAAAACTTCAACTGAATATTGACCATGCCGATATCTATGAAGTGCCAGGATCATAGGTCAAAACATTGTCGGTTTATTCTTTTTATCCACAGACGCTTGGGGTCTGTACCTCACCCCCATTAGGCCTGACCCTCGCCCCTTCCTTTCCATGCCACTCCTGCTCACTGCAGTAGCTTTAAATACAAGCTACACATGTATGTAAGCTAACCAATTACATATTCAATTCCTTATTCTCACATGTTTAGGGTGACAGGGTAAATAAATGACCTGCACGATTTGGGACCAGTAATAGATTGGGTGGTGAGTCCATACCCCATGCAGCTGTGGATTCATATCTTAACACCAACTGACATAGCAGAAAATAATCTTACGACTATTTCATTAGTGGTAGGCCTACATTCTTTTTCTTGCGTTTGAATGTGTAGGTCGACACAAGATAAGACACAAACAATAACTGACGCATCGTTTACTTTTAATGGAGGCGCCGGCACAAATCTGAAATCTGAATGGACAGATGGCTAATTACACGGTATGGCAGTTTAAGTTTGAACATTATCTCGGACAAATCCTTTAAAACAGAAATCAACAAACGGGTATAAATGACAGTAATTGGCCATTTACTAATAGATGTAGACCTCTTTATATGGACTGTTAACTGCTCTATTTTATTCCTTAATTGCTGGAACAAATATTGTCTAAAATGCCATTAAATGTTCAGAAAAACAGATCAATGTGGTATATCGGAAAGATAAAACCTAAAGGAAACCGAATAAAAAAAGTTCCGCAGAAAATTTTATTCTTCCATACGTACATGTATCAATAATATTGTCAGTATGAAACAATAGAACGTGTGCGCCGCAATGAGAATTTAGAATGCTGCACTCCACAAATGAGCGCCAAATCGGACACACTGCTTAAATTAAACGCCCTGACAGGCATGCAGAATCTCATGCACAACTAAAAGAAAATTAGAATCTGGTAAAGTAAATTATACCAAAATGAATCACGTCATGACAATATGTCTTTAACGAACATGCTGATGTTAAATCTAGTGTATTGTGTCCAAAAACAGGGACTTGCAAAGACCAGAATATACATTTTAATAGTGCTGACGAGGGGCGAAATGATATTCTGGCAAAGAGAAATTCAGATGATTTTACTATCCCGAGTACAGAGAGACTGAGAGCGAAGGTAATGACTAAAATTATAAATGACGTGGAACAAGGGTACACGTGACCAAGGAAGATCAGGATCCGAGTGTGAACATCTACGTGCAGCGTAATCATGATCTGCATTGTTTCCTGTATATGTTTGCTTCAGTTACAGGTTACATTTCAAAATGAGTATTAGGACAACAACAACTCAGACGAAACTACCGAGTAAGCGTCCAGTGTATGGAAACAATTGTGACCACTTAAATTAGGTGATTTTCATTACAGGTGTACAGTTGAACCTTTGTTAGTGGTTCCCTACATCAGGCAACCGCCTAACTATCTCTTATTTTCCTTAAATATATAGGTACTTATCAATCATTTACGTTCCGTAAGTGTGTAAGCGATCGTTCTTGATACATTCCTCGGCTGGTTGCCATTGACACACTTGACTATATTCATAATATGTCTCGGACATTAAGATACAGGTTTATTGGACAGATGAATGCTTAATTAAGATGACCGTCGTAACACAGGTTAAACTGTAAATTGCAAATCAATTTCAGCACAGACTTAAGGACCCGCCGTACTTTTGTTCACTCGTTGCCAGGAAAACAACACAACTTATTTCGAAAATATAGAACACTATTGTAATACAATACCTGCAAACAGGAAAACGTGGTACAGTGAAAGTCCGCGGATATAGAAGTTATCAACCGGAGCCAGTGTTCTCGTTCATCGTCTGTCAACCCCGCAAGCGCACCCTGCTTCAGCTCCATCCTTAAAACGATCTATAGTTACTGCGGTTTCAATGCAAATTTATGTTTCTTAAAACACCAAGAGAGACGTTTCTATCCGGAACGCCGAAAATACATTCCGCATCATTTAGTGTAGATATGAACAACTTTCAAAGAGTCTGATTCGCACTAAAAGTTTATCGGAATTCAACAATAACTACCGAGGAGAACGCGTAAATCACACTTCAGTTATTGTTGTCGAACTATAGTCCTTACTAACAGTGGTGACGTCAACATCGGCATTTTTCAGCAAGGTTAATGTCAACTTACTCCAACATATTTCGAATACATAATGACAAAAACACCAAAGAAACGAGAACCAGTCACATGCATGAAGAATCTGTTTCACACTGTTTCAAATACCTGCTTTGTGCTTACTGAATCAGAATCAACATTACCCTTGAATAATTGAACAATCACATAATTCCGGCTCATACAATGTTTCCATAATATCTAATTACAATCAAGCCATTGGTTTTGTTAAGTTTGTCCTTGGTTTGCACTGTGTATTTCATTTGATTGCTATTACATATCTATAACTATATCTAATTCATTCAATAGCTTTTTATATAATTTCCTTTTCATTAAAGAAACAAGTTAAATAAACGTTTTCACTTTTTGTCAAAAGCCCATAAATGAAAATATCATAAAATCTTAGGAGTTTTAAGATAACTCTCTAAATCTACTAGCATAATTTGCTTGTATGTATGTATATTGACATTTTGGAAATAAGCTCTCAAGTCCCCAGATGATGTTATCTGCCTCAACTTTCCAAATGACTATTTTTCCTATTGTTTATTTAAATACTTAGAAAGGTATATCAAATAGTCACATTGCCTTCATAACCCATCGATTTCCTGAGTTTTATATCGAGCAACATAAGTCCTATACAGTGCGAACAGTTTATTCACATTGTAGTTGTGTAGTAACGTCATGCCTTCTCCAAGAAAATAATTAGCTAGCTCAAATCCAAAGCAAAATCATTAAACTTATTTGTTTACAGGCCTGCCAAAGCTAAAGTACATCCCCATTTAATGTTCTGTTAAGAGTCACGTTAGACAGTTTATATCATGAACTTTCCGGACATAAGAACGATTTTCATATATACCACGATTTCCAAGCTAGCAACCCGAATCTGGGGTCGGAATCAAACAATAATCCTTTTAATGCAACAAAACAACAACAACAACAACAACAACATATCATATGAGAGCTATACATCCATTGGATATAGTGTCAGTCCATTTTTGAAAAAGATTAAGTCCTAAATGCTTCAAGACGTCCACATTAAAGCACATATAACTTTTTCCAATACAGTCAATATTGCGAACGATATCCGATAATCTACAGGAATTGTTCTCAAAAGAATTATTTCTGTCACCTTAAGATGTTATAGAAGTACAGTGAGTTTATGACAAATTCACAGTGACGTCACTATGTGAGTCCATTATAATCGGGTAAAATCCGTTATCCCGTTTCACAGAACAGTCACTATGTTGAGACATTTTATGAATTATTTTCTGTTCACGATGCTTGCTCTACCTTTTTAACGCATTGCTTGTAAACAGTTGTGTACACATACATATGTTACGTCACTTTCACAATCCTTGATCAACTGTAGTAGATGGTATCATAACGTGTGACTACAACACACTGCGACATTTTTTACTTTCTTTTATGACAGTATTCGAGCTATTCGACCCATTTCCTTGTACCTGTTTCTTTTTTTCTAGTTTCTGCAAATCTTGTATTATTAACACTACCAATCATTTAATCAGAAATAGTATAATTGTATTCTATATGCATTTCTCCAAACTTTCACAAATATGTGTTCGATCTTTATCATGTTACTCGGAAGATTGATGGGTTGATGAAATAAAGTGCAAAAGTCAACGACTCTTCACGCATTTTCCTCATTAATAGGTATGCATCGCGCCACTTAACATTTCGAATGGACTGAATGAAAACTATCTCTTGCTATTCAGGTAACTCGTATATAAACTCAATTTAACAGATTACTTTTATGATATGTGCGGCTCGTGAGCCCAATATAGGTTTCAATGAAAGAAATAAAACTGTGTGAAAGGAAGTAAAAAAACGAATATGTCAAGCACACATTTCTGGAAAACTCACATAAATCACGCTAAATGCATTTTCCCCAATGCGCGCAACAAAATGTATATTTTCTTTTCAAATTATATCAATTTGGGGAATATAATTATAAAAAATTCATGTTATAATAAATTTCAAAGGTCAGTTAAATGTAAGATTTAGAAGTATATTTATTTTGATTATATAAGTCCGGCTACAGTTAAGTGTGTATATTTTAAGTTTATTCGCACATAACTTTAGATACAAATGTACATATAACATAAGTGGCGGTTTTCCATGTTTTAGATAATAGGTTTATATCTATTTTAAGAACAACATTTTAAAGTCTTAAGAAAAAAACACCACCGGATATGTTTTTAAGCTTATCATGCAGCAATACGATGTTACATCTGCCTCCCAATTTTCCACAAATCGACGGTGTTTCAGCATGTATTGGTAACAAAATAACTTGTTATTTCGCTATCTCGGTTTCTGTTTACTACATGAATGTATGTATAATAGAGCTTTATCGTTGGTACCGGTTTCCCACATGACCAACGCCCGCAGAAAAGGTCAGTTATTTAAGGTTTCGGAGGACAGTGCAAGATACAGAAAGCGTCACAATTTCAGAGACACCCATGTCCATATACATGCCAGGTATTTGCACCCATACATGGGACCTCGGTTTTTAAGTCTTATCCGAAAGACTGTTAGTAATTCTAGTTGTTCAGCCTGAACACGCAACCCCGAGATTACAAAAACTAAAAGCACCCCCCCCCCCCCCCCCCAAAAAAAAAAAAAAAAAAAAAAAAAAAAAAAAAAAAAAAAAAAAAAAAAAAAAAAAAAAAAAAAAAAAAAACCCAAAAAAAAACCCAACAGAAATTCTACACTAGACTGCACAGATGAGCAGGCTGATCATGATCTACACTGATTGTTTGTCGCCGTTACAGTGTAAGAATGTATATAAAATATATAATATATAAAATGATATGTAGGTATCTACAGACTTAGAGAGAACAATGCAAATGCTCCTTCAGACTTATGATCCGTAGAAACACAAGACCCTATGAAACACAATCAGTTTATCATATGAACTTACGTCTTAAGAAGAATAAGTTGAAGTCCCGGTAAAACGTCAAGTTTCGGAATGACATCAAGTTCCGGTATAAGTTCAAGTTCCGGTATAGGTTCAATCAAGTTCCGGTATAGGTTCAATCAAGTTCCGGTAAAAGTTCAATCAAGTTCCGGTATAGGTTCAATCAAGTTCCGGTATAAGTTCAAACAAGTTCCGGTACAAGTTCAAACAAGTTCCGGTACAAGTTCAAACAAGTTCCGGTATAACGTTAGGTTCCGGTATAATTAAGCTAAAGTTCCGGAATAATTTATTGTGTCGAAGACAGTGTTATGAGTACAAATTTTAAAGAAATCATACTATGAAATCAAATTACACAGTATGCACAAGACAGATCTAGCGAAATACATTATATGTATAACATTTCAGAGGAAAACTTAAATTTGAGTTCCAGAAACAAATATGAGCTGCCTACCTTTTTCAGTTGTACCAACGGACTACACGTGTTCACCCTTGGACAAGGCTGCATAGTGAGTCGAACCCAGTTTTCCCATTCTTGCTCCGACAAACCAGACAGTGTCCCTGGCTTGTCCATCCGGACATCGTAAAATACACTACCCTCTCTTTCACGGGAACCCATTTCTTAAACCTATATCCTGTTCAGTTTCTTGGAATCATTACTTCTTTGTTTCATAAAAATGTGCGAAATATGTTGAGCTCAGTGTGTAATAAACGTTTGTTTTATTAGAGTCGTACTGTTTTCTTGGAAATTTGAGTACGCGAAGTTCACAACTTATCTCTTGGTATATCTAAGTATTTCTCGGTTAAGTGTGTGGTAAAATAGCTTTCAGAAACTACTTCTTCAGCTTAAAGTCGAAAATTTGAAACAGTTGACTAAATTTTAAAGAGAACATTACAATTTATACTTTAGCCATATACCAAGTTTGGTCAAATTTGACCTTGACTCTTTGTTCGAAGTCACAAAAGTTTGGTCAATTTGACCTTGACTCTTTGTCCGATTGTATTTGCTATAAAGCGCTACAGCTCCGAAACGTAAGCAAAGCTCTCTGGCACTTTGAAAGAATCCACAATAAACCCTCTTACCATAAAAACAATAATCAGAACACAAAATCATTCACAGCAACAAGTTCAGACAACATTATCTAACTCTGATTATTTCAGGCTTCGAAATGACTCGTAACAAAAACCCTTAGATCAATAGCCACTATAATATCTCCACAAGTCCGTCTACAATAAATGTCCTCCTTCAATTAAATTGTCAAGTCCTAAAATTACTAATGGACAAGCATTTATTTACATTGTCATCAATATGAAACAGATAAATCCTGCCATCTGATAAGTATCACAATGACCCTTAATTCAATTTTTAAAGTGCCTTAAACGTCATTTCATATCTCATACTAAATGTCAATTTAAAATCCAGATATGGTGGTCCTTACCCTGATGTCTTTTGGACGTTTTTATTTATTTATTGCCTGTTCACAGCTACAAGTCGATATACATTTTTTTCTGTACAGTTTTAGTATAGTAACAAAGCAAATAATGGTACAGTCGATGATAAGCCCGGAACAGTGTGGCATCAATTCACAGAATACACGTGCACAAATGACAACCTGTATTCCTATCTATTCATTCTTTGACGTCCGTATCGAAAATAATTGTTATGTTCGAATATTTCCCATCTCTACCATACTTATATGCGCATTTAATTCCTTTTTGAGCTCCACAACACCACGCTCCTGTGTCCTTTTTGGCGCCATGTCATCGAGGAATGCAGGACAGTGGTGGAAAACAGATGCTAAGCCAATATTTGATAAGGTAGGTCTACTGTTTGAAAACCTCTTTACCAATGACTTAATAAAGCAAAATCTTGACTTTCACAAATATGATATTCAATTTAACGTATTTATTGAATATTAAGTGGAATTACATATGGCAAAACCAACATCTTACGGACCAAAGTGGAGATTTTGTTTGCAGTTGTGGTCAAGGTATGTGAATAGTCATTTTGACTTGACATTTACTTGTGGTGTAGGTCCATTGTGTCTCTGTCCATTAAGGTGTGCATCGGTCACAACGTCTACCCGCTGACACACCCGTTCCGTACCGTATACTGGAGTTTAATCGTTGGTACTGGAAATGATAAATAATCAAAGCCCCAGACGAGCGTGTAAGTTATTTCATAGGACCAAGGTCTAAAGACATTTTGTCTTTTTTTTTAAATATCCGCTGTACTGGAACGATTCATTAGAATAGCTTTACTTTTAGACGATAACTCGTTTAAACATGTTACAGGACAGAACAAAAGCTGATATCGAATATTACAAATGCAAACATGGCTATAAACCTATCACCCAGCTGGCGAAAAATTGTTCCGCCCATGTGATCAGTGCAGATCATGATTTTCATGCACATTTTTGCAGTCCGATCATGGCCTGCTTTGTTGTTCACTATCTAATCAGTTCATTTTCAGTGGAAACACATTATAATGGGCAAATCCATTCTAGAAATTAAGAGGGTTATGATAATATAAATAGATTATCACTACCAATTACTTATAGCAAGTGATACGTTTACTTATCACATAACTTACAATTTATTCTATTTTTATACAAGAAGAGATACGTTGCTCAGTTCTCCGTTGTTCTCTATATATAGATTCACAGCTTCGGATTTTATCGCTCTTGAGTATAAATCTCGATAAGGAAGTGACAAATTGGTACAAGTTTTCAAATGACTGTGTAAAATCGAAGTACGTATTCATACCATCTTTATTTATACCATCACTTTATTTGCTAAGTTTCAATATTTTCCACGAGTTAATAGAGTTGTGAGAAAACATTTTGACTATGCTAATTATATTTTCATTTGGCAAACAGTACATCAGCTATCAAATATACGGTCTTTGCGAGGGTAAATATTTAGATTTATCAATATGGACACTACAACTTGACTCCAATCTTCCGCGAACGAATCTTCACCCCGTTGCCATGTGGGCCCTACTGCCTCGTATGTACATGGCTTTGACACAGTATGTGATCTTGCCCATGGTGCGAACAGGTGACGTAGGCGACGCAGTATGTGATTTTTGCCGCAGAACGTGCAAAATTCACATTCAGCGCCAAAGACACAAACTACTTTGCAACAGAAACCAGAGTATACCAGCACAGTCTGCGTCAACTTATGTTATACGGATATCAATTAAAAAATTTCCAGTTACTCGGCTACAGTCATGGTATACGACAGCTCGGTCATCTCCGGAATCGCCATGGTCTTTAAGAATCACGTGACCCCCGATGAGTGAACATGAATCGTAATGATTAACGCCCCCTTTCTATGACATTTATTCTTCTAACCATTTCTTTGGGGGGTTTTGCCGGTTTTTTTTCGAACGATCGATGTCAACAATATTTCTTATTTTTTAACAGCTACGATAATGAAGCACGTCATTTCGTAGGCGTAAACATTTCATTATCTGTCAATTGTACTTGGGGTATATCTTCAACACAATGAGGATTTGCTACAAGTGGTAGATTATTGTCCTGGTATACCAGTCAAGATGTTCTTTATCAAACTTAGGAAAGATTTACGACGCTTTCTTCAAGATGGAGAACAATTGATTATATATATAAATATATTATACATGTCCTCATACATGTATAAAACATTAGATCTATTAGCTGAGGCAACCACATGTTCACGTGTGATGAATTAATAATTCACCGTTTTCCTACATTTTGACTTCCGTGATATAAAAATACAAACAAGTTTATGAATATAATTATGATAAAATCATATCTACAAGAAGCGACATCTTACTTGGAAATGAAATTGAAGGAGAGCTATATTTGAAAAATTGAAATGAAATCTACATTAAACAAATCGTGTATACATAACTTAACATATAACTAACTTACATTTTTATCGTCGTCCGCATCCGTGTTCGACTTTGAAATCTGTTTCGGCACGTAAGTCGTGATGTAAATTTTACCCCTCGCCTTGATATACCACGGAAACTCATCCATTGTGACAAACTTACTGACATAAAAATCCCTAACTTTACCTTTTTGTCAACTTATCAGAAAAGCAGATTTTTTTCTCTGTTCTTATGAAATTAATATCACCGATAATCCATATAACACCGCGTTTCATGGCAAATTATGAGATCCAGTGTCCCTCTGTAGATTAGTAATCTAACAAAACTATTTGATTTTTAAATCGTGAGCAATCTTCAATAAACAACATCTCGAGTGTGTTACATTCGTACCCTGGCAAACAATGATGTAGCCTGTAAGCGTTTGTTTATCTTTCTTATTTCAACACTTGATGTTTTACCCTTATATTTTAAATAAACTTAATCAAATACTATAAAGCAATAATTGATTATTCTACAGAGAAGTTCGATTTCACCGGAAGTGTTCCGAAAGTACCGGATATACGATTTCTTTTCAGTTGCATTCCAATTATTACATACAGTATCTGAGAAACATGAAATTTATTGTTTAGTCAAAAAATGCACAAAATTCTATACTGAATTGTTTCCAATGAAAATTCTCAACTCTAATGCTTAAATGAATTCAGTTGACCCCATGTGGTTAAAGGTAAACAAAATCGCAAATTCTATTCAAATGTGAATAATCTAGTTTATAATTACTAAATGATTAACAATAAACCTGAATTCGATCACACTTTTAAATTTATTCATTAAAGTTTTCATTAAAGTTGAAAAGGGGTCATATTCCATTATAAATAAAAAGCTCCACTTAACATCAGTTTAAACAGCGGCCTTGTTATGAAATACTTCATCTGCTAATTTTGCCGACCATATACAAAACGAATCTGTTAAATGTTCCATAGACCGAGTCAATTTTATATATTTTTTTTATAATGGATAAATACTCCAATGTTTGACGTAATAAATAACATTATATCCAATGTTAAATTAAATGGATGCGAATTCATATTAACAAACATGCCGTTAATGTATAATACACAAAATTTAAATGCATTAGAGGGTACAAAGGGGCGATAAAGTTAAGAGGTGTTTGGAATTTTAAATGCATTTGAGGTAAACTAATAAAACTGATTTTATTTTGACTCCGAAGATATGTTGCTAACAATACGTCAGTCAAATAAAATAAATGACTTTTTATTGAAAGCCCGTATGGTTTATACGATATGAAGGAAAATGAATGGGAATAAGTATTAACCCTCGAAATGTCTTACATAAATTCACCAGAAACATATGAATTATATTAATGTTGCCACGTATAGGCCTACTCTTTTTTACTTTTGTGCCAAGCACGTTCCTGCTGAATCAAATTAATTTCAATACTGCACAGGAAATAATCATTTTAGCGTGTAAAATCATGACTTAGGTCTATAAGTAACAGTTTACAACTAGACGGGAAAGATAGTCCGTATATACATAACTATAGACGATGATGACTGTATACGGGCTGTGAGCATATTAGTGGTTGTATTACGTAATGAATGATGAAATCAATTTACGTCTCAATATTATTTGGTCATTATTATAAAAACAATGGTATTTATCAATGAGGCTGTGAATAAAACCGTGCCACATTTCAGAGCAGCACGAACAGACTATGACAGAGCAGAGCTAAACAGAGTAGAGCTGAACAGAACAGAATATAGCAGAACGGAAAGCAGAACAGAGCAGAGCTAAACAGAGCTGAGCTGAACAGAGTAGTGCTGAACAGAACAGAAAGCAGAGCAGAGCAGAGCAGAACAGAACAGAACAGAACAGAACAGAACAGAGCAGAGAGACAGAACAGAACAGAACAGAACAGAACAAAACAAAACAAAACAAAACGGAACAGATCAAAACCAGAACATAGGTTACTGTTCAGAAGGCGTTTATCTTTTGCGAATATGTCACTGCGTAATACAAATGTATTGGAAATTAGTAACAAATTTCCACATTTCATTTTGTTTAGAATGATGCTAAGCCATTATTCAAGCATTCCAAAGCAAAATAAAAAACAGCATAATATTTATAAAAACATCCTATTTTTCATATTTTCTGTTATTTCTCGGCCTTGCGCGTCTATTCATATCTCGTCTGCTTTATGAAATATTTTATCAATAAAAATATCGTGTCTGCCTCTAATTAGAGATTAGCTTCTCATAAATCTCGTGGAAAAATAAGCCTAATCAGGAAATTGTGCTGGAATTAACCCCCAGACTATTGTAGACAGCAAACACAGCGAGGTTTAATTGCTCTCGCGATCGTATGGGACTTTCTTAGCTAGTATTCAAAATTATTCAATGTTCTTTACGGTATGCGTAATGTTACAGATTTGCATTCCCATATTTTTTCCTGTTCCACGTAAGGGAACGAACACTGTTTATACTTTGTAGCTATAAATTTTGGGTCAATTGGGCATACCCATTTTCCCTTTCACAGTTGTACCTGAATTTATGTTCAAAATTATTCTCCCACACCATACCTCGGTGCTATTTCTATAAAGGCTATGAGACCGACGCATTATGGGAACAAATAAGATGCCTCTCAAGACGAGCGTCTAAAAACAGATCGTACATAAGTAATGACAAAAAGGGATCTTAGCAGGGTACTGGGTCTTGCATTTTTGCCTCACCCGGTTGACCTTGCCGAACATAAAAACTCCTTTGTAAACTAATAAACTTAGCCATATACATTAAAGTAAATAGCACAAAAATACTTTGTAAAAATCATACTGCATGAGTAATCATTTCAAATGGTATGTAACCTTCCCTCGGCTAATCATGTTACTATTATAAGCCTATGAGCACCTGAGTGACTTTGTGAAAAATTTCAGCTTTTCAAAACTCGCCGACACTTACTGCACATTCAATGTTTTTATTTCAAGCTAAATGCAACGGAAAAAATAACACAGCGAATAATGGAAGGCATCTTACTCAGTAAGACAAGTGTGACAATTTCAAATGACTTACCAAAATTGATGGTTCTCGCAGATTGAGAAATGTCTGTTCCCTCTGTGACAGGTAAGAACGGTCACATGATAGATGTGTTGAGTCACGTGACAATTCACGGAGCGCATGCATCTTTTCATTTTTTCCAACGTGTCCTTTCATTTTATCCAAAGAGGTCCCTTTCCTGAATTTACAGCAAAATTAAAGTTTGTGAATCTCGTGCCTCTTCATTTCGTGCACAACGTGTCTTCTAAATTACTCGTCACGTGTCCAATCACGGTGTCTTCACTTTATGTTAGTCATTCTTGTTCCAAGTGCAGATTGCATTAACTGCCACAAGACGTGGCTAGTTTACCTGAAAAAGCAATCATGTTTACCTTTAAAAACTTGTCAAACATTTACGCCGACTGCACCAGATTAGAGTTACGTAATCGCAAGAGATCGCACAATACCATCGAATTAACCAAACCGTGATCATTTCGCAAAAGACAAGACCGAAAAAACTATAAAGAAACGGTCGGTACAAACCAGATTGCTTCATTCGTCTTCGAATGTAGATAGCAACTATGATAGAGTTCATCAGATTATGCCACCTTTTAACTCTTAGGTTGTCAGGCAATTGGAACCGAAAACATGTTTTAGATTTCAGCAGCAGTATTCGTTGATATGCCCGAAGTTACAGATAACAATTTAGAAGTTTCGGGGAACTTTAATGGAACATAGTCTATTGAAGTTGCACAACCTTTTGTGAATAATAATTATTTCTATTTATATACCGTGATCTATCAACTGACAGTAATACAAATAAAGATTCCCAATACCTCAACTTCCTGCATAAATGCAATAAAGTGCATGGTAAATAATACAATCAAATACAGCAATTAGATCTATACAAGAAGTTGGGTTTTATAACATTTAGGACATTTCAACCTAAGCCATCAACAACAAGTTTTAAGGAAGTGTGAAAAGATATAATTTACGAAAGAGAGGTTGGACAAAACTGGTCAAAGTGTAAAGGATTCAAACAAATTAGTACATACATGTATGATATGATTTGTTGGAAATGCGTGTTCTTAAGCGTGCAATGTCAATAATGGTAGTTTTAAACTCCTATAGTATCAACATCAGCTGCAACACCTTACATTTTTGCATTTATCAATATGTTTCATGTCGTGTGATCAAATACCAGTTTACCCACGCGCAAGGATAATCTTAATATGTATAGTCAAGTTGGCGACCACTTTCATATGGTTGCCCTCGGCATCTACCGTTGTATTTTATTTCCATCCATGGTTCAACGGTTATCCCCACTACAGATCTTCGTTCTCACACGTAGGAGAATAACATCGGTATACATACATGTCATCTTATATCGCATGCACATATTAGTTACTAGTGCGCGTCGTTACAATTCATGATGATACATTCGATTTTTTATAAACGATTTTTTAAACATCAAACAATTTAGGTGGCACTTAAAGCAAAAGTCAAGAGCATTGAATGACAGACAATAAGTGTGTCCTAATGAGAGCTTAACATGCAAGTAGACAGGATTATCTATATAATTATAGGCTTAATCCTTGAAAATATTTCCACACAAACCGATTATGGTATTATTGCACAGTGCAGTATTGTTTTGTGGGGTATTTAGCTAAAATAATTTATTTTATTTTTGGGCGTCGCTTCCAAATCAAAGCACTTGAGGGTACTGCCGGTACGTAGGCACACGCATATAAGAACACGGTATACTATATGCTTACGACAGTGTAGCTGAGAAAACCTGAGAACATATTCGACGCTGTCAAGACTGCTGTACGTAGGTAAATGTTGTACATGTATATAATACCAACCGAAGGTGACAAAATATGTCGTCAAGAAAACAGACGTATACCACGGACCCTACTCAATGGAAAAGTCTCAAATTTGTCAGTCATGTCTTTACGGCAAAGTATATACATCTTATTTCCTGCATTGTTCACTATGTTCTTATGTGAAGTAATTGGAAGGTATCAAATAAAAAAAAGTAAGGCACGATATTGAGATACAAAAAATAGTGAGTACTTTTTGAAGATATATTATACTTATGATCATAGTTTCGCTAAATCAATTAACGTCAAAGCCAGAGTGAAGAGACTATTCAATATCACTAAGTGGAAGTGAATAGGCTCGTTATTCAATGTTCAATTCTTTACGGAAGTGAATAGCTTCTAGTTTTTCACCCTTTATAATACAATACAAATGTCTTAAATTTCTCTCTAAAATCACTCAGTTAAAAATAACTGTTTTATTCCGGTGGCAAATAGATAAATTATTATGTCCACGCGTATATCATACATTCTAGTAAATACTTTAAATGAAAAAGAAGAAAAAATGTAACCGGTTTTGAAAATATATCATTTTAAACTGCACTTAAAATAATACCGCTAAATTGATTATTTACATGATAACAAAATGAAAAAATGTCCCCTACCTTGTTAAAAAGAATATCTTGTACTCCTTTTTCCAACAGTGTCTAAATATTAACTGCATGCACACACAGTAGTCATCCGAACATCAAATCAATTTTCGAGGTCGCGGACCTAACATTTGTTATATTTTGCGAAAAGGTAATAGACAGCTTAATAGATATCTGCCTTCAGGTTGTAAAATAAATGGGAAATGCACAAAAGGACAATTGTAGTCAAGTATCTTTCATAAAGGCAAAATTTATAAACGCACTAAAGGAAATGTTATTGTATTGAACCAATTCACTTATACCGTTACATGATATATAGCTTTATGTACTGATTTTGCTTCGCTCAAAAGAAAAATAGATTAAAAAGTTTCATGTGTTGATATTAAATAATCTATTTAAAACATGTTTATTCTGTCGTGAAGTAATGCACTTTTGCTTCTTTTTTAAAGGTCCGTCTTTTTACACCCACGAACATTTGTCCTTTGTAAACTTGCACCAAAAATAGAATTTAAATAAGCTAAAATGTATTAGATTATACCAGATTATTATTTATTTATTTTATTAATTATAACCTTGAAGGTATTAGATGCATGTCAATATATATCAATATAATACTAACATAACCGAAAACAACATAACACTTGCATACTTAATACTTACATAAATAATACCAAAACTGCATTTTCCAATCCATTTACACTTTTTGTACTAATAGTTAACAGTAATTTAAATACGTTTGGAATAAGTAAGGAACATATCAAATAGTAATCGGAGATGCAAGCATGACTTATTTATATTTCCAAAATTTGAAATAGAAATAACGAGTCACGAGAAAATCATAAATAAAACATAGAAAATAAAAGTGAGCTAACTCCAATTAGAAATAATAATGATCTAATCGTGATTTATCGTAGCTTGAATAATTTAAGATAAGAAAGTTCAGATGCACGTGGATATTGCACCCGATCGGATCATCCTTGTTTGGAATATATTTACCATCTTTAAAAATGTTTGGTGGTAAATTACGATCCACGTATTTTTTCCCCTGTAAGCCGAATAAAAAGTGTTAGCACAGCTAAAACGGTCTATTCATGCAGGTCTCTTTCATTATTATTTATAGAATAACATATGGCGGAGCAGGGCCTTTGAGTGATAATCGCCCCGGTAATGCAATAATTGCCAGAGGGCTTTAGCCCGAGGGCAATTATTACATACCCGGGCGATTATCACTCAAAGGCCCTGCTCAGCCATTTCTTTTTCTGTATAATACATGTGTTTCCAATTTTTCATTAATTCCACTAGAATCAAACTGACATCAATTAAAGCCATGCTTATTCAACTTGAATATAACATGCAGTAAGATATGTGTTCTTGGCTATATAGGCATATCAATATATAGATCTATTCTATGTTTTATTGTTTCAACTGTTGTAAATCGACCTGACTTGGCACTTGAAGTTGTGCGTTTATTATTAGGTTACATGGCGATTCACGACGCGCTTTCTGACCATTTTATCATCTAAAACATCATTCTGTTAGCTAAAATATCTAGTGAACATTCGCCGTCAGCCATGTCTTTTTCCGTTAAATGACGTCACGTTTGCACGTGCACGTTTTCCTAGGGCAGTTATGCGATAATAGCCCTGCGCGCGGAGGGCCAAAAGCTGATAATACTTCAGAAGGACGGATAAAATATTTTTTCTCTATACAAAAGTGTTACTATATGTAGTAACATATGTATTATAACGCCGTATCGCCATGAGTGACGTCAAAACGGACGCGTCGTGATTTATTGAGTATTTTATCACACTTAAGCAATGATTTGGCGGTTTGTGTGAGCATATGCATTACTCGAGTCTCTTATGCGTACTTTCATACTGTAAATAGAATTTCAAAATGTATAATTTATACACGAAACGTTTAATATTTATTCTTTTAACAATTATATTGTCCATAACAATCTATTGTATAAAAGTAAAGGCATACTCACGAAGAAACATAGTCTAACTTGCAGCAAGTTTAAATTTCTATACAATGTACATATAGTCAAGTAAAATTACTTTCTACCATTGCAATCTCGTAGCAAAAACATTTTACAAATCAAAATTTATCTTATTAGTAAGTGAATCCTGTTAAAATATCTGGGTGAGGTAAGGGGGTCGATAAGACGAGCACTAATAAACAATAAAGGAACAATAAAGAAAAAACAAATGCATACAACCTAAAATTGCTTTGTCTTTGTGTTTTTTTTTCAATTTATATACAGCCTATTGTGAATTAAGTCTATACTTGGCATAATTCAAAACTTTTTTTAACGATTCAGTTTTCCTTCTGATTTTCGTCCATTATACAAGTTCACACTTACCCTTACTGTTTTGTTTCACGTATAAGATTGTTGTTAGATATATTTATTACCCTTTGTTTTAAGGCTCATTACCGCATTTTACATGCATTACTACCCATAAAAATCCAGTATAACTATAAACTAAAATCACTGTGTCCCTAACATAGCCTAGTTTCAGACGATTATTCCATGTTTTTTTTTTAACTTGCAACATCTATCGTTGATTGATGTTAAAGTACTTAATTATGTAAATTAATTAAACACACTTACTTACTTGAACTTCAATATCATAAATAAGTTGTAGCACGATAAATGGAATACCAACTATGGCATAAAAATATTTTGTATGTTGTAATTTGTTTTGTTGCTAGACACTAAATCTTTTATACATATAAGGCGTGAATTTTACGTTTTGTGACCCTATGCAATAAACTGGATTAGCACTTAATGGCAGCATATCTAAAGAAATACAAAACTCTCTTAATTGGATATTTGAGCCATAAATAACTATTTAATTGCGAAAACTTTTAAAGATATAATAAAAGTGTAGCGTCAAATTTCAATGAAATATGACCTTAAGACACTTAATATCGAAGGTTCCTTTATTTGTTTGACATCAAACGTATTAATGAGGCATTCAGCACGGAAATTAAATTGTCTTTGATACATTTGTAGTACATATATTTTTTCATTCATTAGTGACAAAAATGTTACGAAAAGTCATGTTACAGAGTTTATATCATGCTTATAAAGGATGAAGAATGAAATCTGTACTAAACTTGTATTTTGCAATCACTGATTCCCCTTGCCACTATGGCACATATATTTATTTCATATTGTGACAAAATAACTACGGTGGTCGGACATTTCATTGTCTCAAGAAAAGTACATCTCATTTTTGGTTTATTATATTCCTCATATATATCTACTGTGCCATTCTTACGGATGATTACGATAACAGATTCAAAATACAGAATAATATCATTGGTCTTGTATAACAGTTACCTAAACTTAGCAGCCATGTCATTCAGTGCGAATGCATATAATTCCAGTAAAATGAGCTAGGCACGTTTGATTTGAATTAGCATATCATGTATAGACTATAATCTATATATACTATGTTAAAAAATAGCTGAGCTCAGAGTTAAAGGCCAACGCATACAGAATGCAGACATAGCACAAAGGACAATAACCGAGTACAAAGGTAAATAACAACGCATACAGAATGTAGACACAGCACAAAGGACAATAACCGAGTGCAAAGGTAAATAACAACGCATACAGAATGTAGACACAGCACAAAGGACAATAGCCGAGTGCAAAAGGTAAATAACAACGCATACAGAATGTAGACACAGCACAAAGGACAATAGCCAAGTGCAAAGGTAAATAACAACGCATACAGAATGTAGACACAGCACAAAAGACAATAGCCGAGTGCAAAGGTAAATAACAACGCATACAGAATGTAGACACAGCACAAAGGACAATAACCGAGTGCAAAGGTAAATAACAACGCATACAGAATGTAGACACAGCACAAAAGACAATAGCCGAGTGCAAAGGTATATAACAACGCATACAGAATGTAGACACAGCACAAAGGACAAGGTATATAACAACGCATACAGAATGTAGACACAGCAAGAAGGACAATAGCCGAGTGCAAAGGTAAATAACAACGCATACAGAATGTAGACACAGCACAAAGGACAAAAGCCGAGTGCAAAGGTAAATAACAACGCATACAGAATGTAGACACAGTACAAAGGACAATAACCGAGTGCAAAGGTAAATAACAACGCTTACAGAATGTAGGCACAGCACAAAGGACAAGGTAAATTACAACGCATTCAGAATGTAGACGCAGCACGAAGAACAATAGCCGAGTGCAAAGGTAAATAACATAACAACGCATACAGAATGTAGACACAGCACAAAGGACAAGGTAAATAACAATGCATACAGAATGTAGACACAGCTAGAAGGACAATAGCCAAGTGCAAAGGTAAAGCACAATGCATACAGAATGTAGACACAGCACAAGGGCAATAGCCGAGCGCAAAGATAAAGGACAATGCATACAGAATGTAGGACAATAGCCAAGAGCAAAGGTTAAGGACAACATATACAGAATGTAGACACTGCACAAACGACAATAGCCGAGCGCAAAGGTACATAACAACGCATACAGAATGTAGACACAGCACAAAGGACAATAGCCGAGCGCAAAGGTACATAACAACGCATACAGAATGTAGACACAGCACAAAGGACAATATCCGAGCGCAAAGGTACATAACAACGCATACAGAATGTAGACACAGCACAAAGGACAATAGCCGAGCGCAAAGGTACATAACAACGCATACAGAATGTAGACATAGCACAAATTGCTGAGCGCAAAGCTAAAGGACAATGCATACAGAATGTTAACACAGCAACAAGGACAATAGCCGAGCGCAAACAGTTGTAGGGAGTGTCTCTTTGAAAAGATATATCATACTGGCATTATTCAAAAATATACGATAAAGTTAAATTAGGCATGTTCGCATGTATTATGTATATTTGTTTTTGATCTAGGTTCCGGAAAATATTGCAGGTAATGTAGAATTACCAGACATGTGTTAAAAATCTACAAATTTATGACGAGTAACAAAAAATATACAATAATGCAAAAAAAAACACAAACAAAACAAACCGGAAATATAATATTCCTTATAGATCACATGCAATAATGAAAAAAAACCCGGAGATATTATTTTGTTTTGCAAAATATAGGAGGTAGACAGATTATTTACTTCCTTTAACATACACTGTAAGAACAGCATTTGGTTACATACATAGAAACGGCATTACATTACAATATACAATATATATATAATACACGTGAATTTACATGAAAATAGGACATGCAACAATTACATGGTAAAGCAATATTACATGTACAAGTTAGTAAAGTACTGCAATTCAGCACATGTATAGTACATAAAGTATGATATTGTATAATGTATGATAAAGCGTGTAATGGTACAATAGCGGACTTAATGACACCTATAAGGAACCTTTACGGACTGGTTACGGGAACACGATCTAACAAGCAAAACAAACAGAAAGGCTTACTGACTACTGGTTATATTGTACTGATGCCGTAGCTTTTTGTATTGTGCATTTATACACATGATTTAAAATTTTGTCCTGTTTATCCGAACACTGGCGTAGCATTTTGTAATGTGCATTACTGTACATAATTACATTTTGTCCTGTAAATCCGAACACTGGCGTAGCATTTTGTATAGTGCATTAATGTACATAATTTTAATGTTGTCCTGTTTATCCGAACACTGGCGTAGCATTTTGTATAGTGCATTAATGTACATTATTTAAATTTTGTCCTGTTTATCCGAACACTGGCGTAGCATTTTGTAATGTGCATTACTGTACATAATTAAATTTTGTCCTGTAAATCCGAACACTGGCGTAGCATTTTGTATAGTGCATTAATGTACATAATTTAAATGTTGTCCTGTTTATCCGAACACTGGCGTAGCATTTTGTAATGTGCATTACTGTACATAATTAAATTTTGTCCTGTAAATCCGAACACTGGCGTAGCATTTTGTAAAGTGCATTAATGTACAAAATTTAAATTTTGTCCTGTTTATCCGAACACTGGCGTAGCATTTTGTAAAGTGCATTAATGTACATAATTTAAATTTTGTCCTGTATATCCGAAAACTGGAGTAGCATTTTGTATAGTGCATTAATGTACATAATTTAAATTTTGTCCTGTTTATCCGAACACTGGCGTAGCATTTTGTAAAGTGCATTAATGTACATAATTTAAATTTTGTCCTGTTTATCCGAACACTGGCGTAGCATTTTGTATAGTGCATTAATGTACATTATTTAATTTTTGTCCTGTTTATCCGAACACTGGCGTAGCATTTTGTAAAGTGCATTAATGTACATAATTTAAATTTTGTCTTTTATATCCGAACACTGGGTATCAGACGACAAGCCGATCAACATTTGAAATATTTGCGATTTAGGGTCTTTCTCTATTAGAGAGTAATAGTCATATCCGACTAAAGCAATGATGCTCGACCAGAGAGACTTTCTAAGATACTCATTGTTTTGGCAGAATAAGATTGCAAGTAATGTTATATCATGCTATATTTTATGTTTATGTTATGCTTTATTATCCATTAAGCGATTGCAAGTAGCGCAATAATCAATTTTGCAGAACGATACAAGTCGAGTTAATGAGCATACAAAACAGTTTATGGCAATATACGCGAAAATGATGTGAATATCACATAATCAGCACACCAAAAATGCATAAAGTAAGAATCACCCATAAAGTATCTGTAATCTAGAAGGGAAAGCGTCAACAAATGAAGGACTCATGTTTCGCTAACATTTCAGACGGGTCTTCAGATACCACCTATACAGCACACTACAAGCAAGAAAACTCGTCTTGTAACATGTATAAACAAACGATCTGTCAATAGTTTTGATTCAATAACTTTTTATTACTATATCTACGAACCTGAAATAAAAAGCGAGTGAAGCATATAAACAGTATTGAGCCAAAACGACATTATCATTTACTAGAAATATGCATGTTATACTTCTTATCAGGTAAAAATGCAGAAAAGGACATAAAAAATCGACGTTCAGTCCACCATTTTTACCATCATATTTAAAGTGAATCAGCAACCACTACGTTCAACCCCTTGCAAATGGTCATTAAACAGGAAGAACTCATTTCACCCCCATACCTTAACTGATTTTAAAATTACTTCATACAGTTGTTCTCGTGACATGCACAACACCTAGGGCGCCGCTGTCTTAAAGGTCAAGGTCACACTTAAGGCTTAAAATCTGTAATGAGTGTACTTTGTGTACGGGCTGTAACTTCTTCATGCATAGACTGATTTTGAAATAACTTCAACTAACTTTTGCAAATACCCCAAAGGTGTGTCATGTACCACATTCGGGAAGCTATCTTAAAGGTCAAGGTCATCATTAGGGCTCAAAACATGTAATGTAGGGGTAAATATCAGTACTTCGTGTCCGGGCTGCAACTCCAACATGCATTAACTGATGTTGAAATAAATTTACACAAGTGTTGTGCATACTACAGGAGTGGGTCATGGGCAACAACCAGGGGCTACTCCGAAGAAGGTCAAGGTCACAATTAAGGCTCAACTCTGTGATTAAGGATTATGTTCTGGTCGTTTGTGGCTTGGCTGTAAAGTCTAAATACATAGACTAATTTTGAAAACACTTTTACACTTGTTGCCCATACCTTGCTTGCTCAAGGTCAATGTTACATCAAAGGTCATATTAAACACTATATATCCTCGATACCTGCAAGGTTTTTTTTCTTTAATCTTGAGCCAAATGTTCTCCTCTAGGATACTACATGCAAAATACATGTTTCAGCAAAGCCTGCTTCATGTCACGTTCCATGTCAAATGTCGAGCTCCTTTATCTCCCGAATTCTTGAAACTTTGGGTACAGTACATGATATTCTCACGGAGAGGATGTGAATATTCGACTTTTCAATAACGCTTGGCTCAAAGCCAAGGTCACACTTAAAGGTCAAAGGTCACCAGACTATCCGAATACCAATTTGGGTATTCGTTGACCTCTTGGTTTCTTAAAAAGAAATATCAGTTCAAAGATTGAAAATAGTTAACACTTTGCCTACAAAACCCTTGTTCGGCCTCAATCAGAATTCGAGTTAACTATTGGCTCCTGTATGCAGGATCAAATACAAATAAAGTGAATGGTAATAACGGGTAAAATTGACTATTCACTCGCCACCAGGCTAGATGATAACATATTTCCATTAAAACTGCGGCAGGCAACATACTTTCAGCCCTGTTCGGTCATTACCAAAAGTTATCATTTTCCCTACAATCAGTCACCCTTTGGAACAATCTGCCCCGGTACGATGCCGTTCGGTACGATGCCGTTACCCGGTTACGCCCTACATAAGATACAAGATTTTATTAACAGTCGGTAGTAAATAACAAGTCAACATTAGCATTAGCTACACGGGCTGTGGAAACCATCTAATATTACAAGTTTTGTGAGAATTGCAAATCAGTTTTCATTTCCTTGACTTAGCCTACAATTAGATCTTATTCTACCAAGAAAGATGTCTTACCGGCGGAAATAGGGCAGCATTATTTTTTCAACGATATTACATAAAATAAGAAAGGCTTCCTGGCAACTCTTTCTCGTTAAAAAAAACTTGAGTGCAAAAGAAATCAATATGTCAACATTGTATAAGAGTAAATACAATATATCAGTATATCTATTTTACATTATCTGTAAATTCAAAGTGATTATTGGACTTTAACGTCGTGGACTTTGAACCGAGCATTTCAAAGCTTACTTAGTAGTTGAGCTTACTTAGTAGTTGAACAGAATTCACAAAATAAATAAATGAACATGTTTACGTATTGAAGTGAACATTTCAGTATAGGCCTAGACTATCACTTGGAGTTGAACATTTCAGTATTTGTCTTGGAGTTGAACATTTCAGTTTTGCTTGCCTAAATTTAATTTACACATGCCAAAAAAACAACCCCCGTCCCACCGGTACTTTCAGTACTTTGATTACAACATTTCATGTAACGTAAAGTCTCGTTGAATGTGTTTACAAATCAGTCGTCTGGTTCGTTGCGAACTTCACGTTCCTTATAAAAGTTTCATTACTACCAACCGTTTATTCGTCTGAAACAAAAGTCTTCATTTACATAAACCTAAATCAACAAAATATGTTTGTCGTAAAACATGCCTACTTTCACTTTGATAACGCGTCCCAGTTTTTGTTCTACTTTCGGTTTCGATAAAGGGACACTACTCTTTAAAACACGAAGTCACGTGATCACCAATTTCCGCAATTAGATCCAACAAACCCAGTTTTCTGGGAAGTTATTTATTCTTACGGTAAAAACCATTTTTGATAAAGACATGTCCAATTTGGTTCGGTGAAAACACCAGGAAGAGGGTAAACTTCCATCTCGTCAAAGAAAATGGCGACAGATACCTCGGATCCAATCGTAATTGGCTCAGATGGTAAGAGTTTGTTGTTTGTTGACATTTTGGGAGAAAAACAATTTGTAACCTAAACGAAATTTATGCTTCTACGTTGTTACCTTTAATTATTTTTTAAAAATAGAAAATAAAAGTTATAAATGATACTTTATTTGAAAAAATAAAGAAAAACTGTGTTGGGCCACAAGTCAAGATGAGTCAGCTGTTCTCAGCTGATAAAAATTTATTATGTCAAAACTTCTTACTCAAGTATGCCCAACCCTTATCCTTCATTGGAAGCATTATGGTATTTCGTATGAAAGTAAAATTGTAACGTTAGCAGCTGTAATGCCATACCATGTGTTACCTGTACTGTGAACATAGTCGAAATTGTGATGTTTTTGTCAAAGAGAAAATGGATGACACCTTGTCTTTATTTTTGTGTTTTATGAATTAAGAAATCAATAAATTCGGGTTGGTGGAGAGAAAAAAACATTAGAAAGTAACGTGCCTTGACTGGTAATATAACATTTGAAACATACATTTAATATGTGTTTTCTCAGCATCACCGTGACGTCATAGTACTAATACTGGCAGGAGTTAACCAATCAGAATATTAAGATCGTGTTCATTTCTTCATTCAATAAAAGGTGTACTCGTTCTTTTCCCCAGACACATATGCAAGTTTTAGTCAATTTCGTAAGAAACAAGAGTTTTAACAACCTAGAATTATTATTAATTCAATTCTATTCTAGGCTTCGCACATCCGGGTGCTGATAAATTATTTACATTCGGCAAAGGTGATTCCTCGGCTGTCAACGCTGGTCTCTATGCATCTTTAACTTTGATTAATACAATAACCAAGATTAGAAAAGAAATAAGACGACGATCTTTCATTGCCTTGAAACTATCACATTGTTTTTATAATAATTCTATGTTGTTAAAAGCTTTTTGTTTTGTTTAAAATAAATTTTAACTTGCATATGAGTCAACAGTAAAGACCGAGTTTTCACCTTTTACCGAATGAAGAAATGAACGCGACCTAATAATCCAATTGGTTAACTGGTCAGTATGACGCACGGCACAGCCGAGAATTATTATAAGCTAATGGTAGGCAGTGACATCTTCTTTCATTTTGCTTTGATACAGAGACCAAAAAATGAAAGACCAGGATCACCTTTCCTGAATATAAAGGATTTTATCAGTACCTGGATGTGAAAAACCGAGAATTCACGGCTTTGCCGTGACATCATACTGACCAGTTAACCAATCGGATTATAAGGTCACGTCCATTTCCATATTCAGTAAAAGGTGAAATTTGGTCTTTACCGTTGACTCATAAGCAAGTTTAAATTTATTTTTAACGAAGCAAAAAGCTTTTGATAACATAGAATTATTATAAAAACAATCTGATAGTTTCAAGGTAATGGAAGATCGTCGTCTTCTTTCATTTCTAATTTTCGTTATTACAAAATGTATATTATTCAAAGTTAAAGATGTATAGAGACCAGCGATGACAGCCGAGGAATCACCTTTTCCGAACGTAAATAATTTTTCAGTACCCGAATGTGCGAAGCCGAGAATAGTTAGACTCATAACCTTTCATCATGGCCATTAATGAGTTTCATGAATGAAAAGTTTTTGCAACAATTGCATCTTGATTGAATCATTGTATTTGTGTTTCAGTGGTTTTCCTTCCAGCTACTAGTGTTTCTGTGAACCCAATAACTTGTTCATGTAAGATGATCTCACCTCAGTCTTGGCCTATCTTAAGAGTGTGAGTCATCATGAAGATGGAAATGATATCAAGCAATCTTGATTTCTATATATTTATTTTAAGAACTCTTTAAAAGCAATGATAGTTAAAGCATTAATTAATGCTAGTTCTTAAATTCATAAACAATAACCACTGGCAGAAAGAAGTGGAACTAGTCTTTGTTGTCACCTGGGTCTTAATTCACAGAATAGATGGTATCTTCAAAGGCTCAGCCTCAGTGATTATTGAAAACCAGTTGTCAAAAGTAAAAGTGGTAACTGGGAACAGGTCACTGTTGTCAGTAGCCACTTCCTTTCTTCCAGCGAGGAATAGATAGTGCACTGTGAGTGTTTTCTATGTGAATGCAGTTTAAACTGTAGCTACACTGGACTAAATTTTAAGTGTCCCAAAAGTCTTACAGTTTTGTGGTCATTTTTGAAACGACAAAGTATAAAATTGAATAGGCAGTAACGTTGGGTAAAAAAAATTCAAAAGTTATTTTCTGTTTAAATCCTCAATCATTTATAGCATATAGAAGTGTACATTATGTGGTATGGACAGTTATACCCTACAGATTTAATGTAAATTACACAAATTTGCAGATGAATTGCACTTTCATAGTTTTGATATATCCTGTTACTGCATTTTTGTGTGTGGGAAGGAGAAAACACTCAAATCTTCTGTTTCTCAACACAACCATATGATTATGACAATATTTTTAGCATATGTTAAGAATATCTGCAAGTTTTCTCATTAAATCCACTCTTTGGACTGAAATCCCTATATATATAAGTGATCAATAATGTTTGCAGAAGGACTTAATGTAAAACATTTGCTTGGCAGCATTTGTTTTCATTTATAGTTAAACAAATTTCAATGATTTTTGCAGAACTTATAAATCATTAAGAGCAGTGGTACTCTGTTGGGCGGTAAAATTGTAATTTGAAGAAATAAATAAATGTTCAAATCTGTAATGATACTCAATCCTGTAATCTTGCATGATTTCAGACCATGTAAAATAAACTTAGAACAGTGGGCATTTTAATAAGAAGTGTAAATGTATTTTGTAGATGAATCCGACAATGATGATGTTGTCCTTATCAAAGAAGAGATCGAAGTTGACAGCGAGGACGTTATATTTCTCTCTGAGACCAAAGCTACGCCCAGATCCGATGTCGATACCACTCAGTTGTCAAAAGAGAAGGAAATAACATCATCCGAGTCCAAGACCTCTCTATGCAGTAGTGTGAGCCTCACCAGTGGTACAGGGCAGCTGTCTATAGAGGACTCTAGTGACACTGATATTCTTGACAACATTTTGGGAAATACGGCTACGTCAACTGTGGGGCCACTTGATTTATCTTCAAAATCCGACTCCAGTGACAAAGTTACTGATCCTGCTAACCAAGCAAATGTTGAAAGTAACATTCAAAATGCAGTCAATGGATCTAATTCCGATACTTCATTTATGATGTTGCTAGCTAGTGCAGAGCCTGTGTTACAGACTTCTGATGGGCATGGCCTTGAAGTTAAAACAGAGAGGTCGGCGAATTCTCCTTCACAAACTGTAATTAAAGGTACTGTACGTGATGTAAGTGACACTGATAGCGCAGTATGTGGCACTGGTAGCCTAGGCAATGATGATTCAAATAATCAAGCAAAGGTGGGATTGGTGACACCATTGTGTAATAACTCTCTCAGCAATAACAGTTCATTGTCAACAGATATTGATTGGTCAGCTTTTAACCTTTCACCTTCCAAAAGAACTACCTCAACCAATCAGCAAACAGATAACAATTCCAGTGATCCTCATGTGGGCGTTGCTGCATTAGGTTGTATTGTAAATACTTGTAAAGACGTGAATACTTCTGTGATAGTAACCACCGGGCATGGAATGCCCACCTCATCAAACCAGACTGGTCAGCAAAAAGTTACAGACACTGACAACCAGTCTGTTATCACATCACAACTTGTTACTGCTGGGCAGACTCTAAAGAAACCGAATACTAGTGATTCTGACACAAATTCTTCTCATGTTAATGCAAATAATCCAAGATCTGTTACCATAAATACACAAAATACTTCTGTTGACTTGGCAGATCCATTTCAGGCAAGTCATGTCTTATTAGCATCTTTGGATGTGACTTTGCACCCGGGTTCTCAGTCACAGAATGGTTCTAAGAATCAGACGGACCAGTCATCATCCAGTGCAGGAACACAGTCAACTTGTCCGTCACAAGGTGCTCTAAATGTTGGATCCCCGCCTAATTTTACGAACGGACTGCTAGGTGGATCCATTCAGTGTATTCAACCAACTGTGAATCAGTCATTGCAAACTTCCATTAATAATAGCACTTCACCAACATTGAATATTTTCAAACGATCGTTATCAATGATGGACACAAGTACGCCTTATTACAATTCTTTGACATTACCTCTTTCACAACAGAACAAATCATACAGACGTTCAGCGTCATCTGGCTCATTTGCTTCATATCAAAATGCACTTGCGAACAGTCCTTCAGATCTAATCCCGCAATCTCCGCGGAGTCCGTCACCCCCAAACCCTCAGCATCTGCCGCCAAAGAAGCAGAAACGATATTACAGCGATGCATCCAAAGATTATAACTGCGCAAATTGTGAATCAAATTTGATTGGCCAGAAGTCTTCACGTTGCCCGAATGGCCATTCAACTTGCACCAAGTGTTTGGAAGAAAGAGTGAAGCTTGTGTTAACAGGAAGGGCAAAGGTGGGTAAATTACTATGTAATATGTAAAAATCAATATTCTGCTATGTGAACGTTAATATTTTACTTTGTGAAAAATTAGTATTCACCTTTGCAGAATTCAGTTTTTTGTGTCACTCTTTCAGAGAAAAGGCGATACATAGGGATTGCTTTGTCCGTCAGTCCGTCCATCACAAAAACTTAACCTTTGGCTATAACTTTGCCATTTCTTAAGATTTCTTCATCAATCTTTCAAATTGTATTGCTTATGACAAAAGGGTCGAGATACCAAATATTGTAGGTGAAGGTCATATTTGACAGAGTTGTGCCCCTTTTTGTACTTAGATTTTGACACAAAATTATTGGTTATTCTGACAGTGTTAGAGAGTGACAAAAGTGTTCTACTGAACACCCATCTAGTTTCTTTATAAAAGTTAGTGTTCTACTCCTGTACTGTGTAAAATGTAGTACATGTATTATGACTGTTATGTGACAAATTAGTACATGTCTTTATTCTAGTAACAGTTACACCCTTTTGAACAAGTAAATGTTATTTATCTACAATGAATGCCAAGCTAGTCTTTTGCAACCAATGTTCAGATGTATTTTTAAAGGTTTTGAAATAGGTAATGACCACAGATCAAAATACATGTACAGGTCACAAACACTGCATTTTGGATAAAAATAGCCTTATGACTAACCATATATCACATACATAGATTATCATATGGCTATTTCTAACCAAGATGCAGTGTTTAGGTCCAAACCTGTGGTAATGACATTAAATTTTTAATTTGGTACCTGAAAAAATAACCAAAATTTTTCTTTGAAAAAAAAAGCGCCATGTTTACAACAGATTGGCCTTAATTCATTTGTTCAGACAAACCTGGTTGTTAAAATTTTAGACGCATGTATACCATACTAATATCAGGTACTATGAATTGATACTATTACATTGTATATGTAATGCATCACTTGAAACACAAGCCTACATATTTCATTGAAAATATAAATGTCCTGTGGCCATTGATGGTTTACAAAAAAGAAAGAAAGCAGATATTTAGTGTATTTTCTCAATGTCAGATTTTTGTGAAGCGTAATTGCTGCTGATGCAGTTGCTAGTCCCTAACTGGTAAATATGACTATATATATATATAGGTTTGCGCTGTTCCATCTGTCTACGTGTCCACAATTCCATTTTCGGTCTTTATCTTTCCCATGCATGGATCCATTTTGAAAGAACTTAACACAGTGGTTACCTATACCACAAGGGTGTGTCATGCACAACAACCAGCCACCTATTTGAAGGTCAAGGTCACACTTCGGGATAAAACAGTACTATGTGTAATTTCATTTCCAGTCTGTATCTTCCACATGGATATTTTTTATATAACTTGACACAACTATTATCCATGTGATGAGGGTACATGTATGTCATGCACAACACCCAGTCACCTGCTCCCAAGGTCAGGGTCATACTTAAGGGCTCGAACTCTGTAAATGTATAGTGTTGCAATATTTCCTGTCCGCTCTGTATCTTTCATACCATAAATGCGCACACCCTTATATAGATTGCTCCAAACCGGTAGGGGACTTCTTATTACATGGCAATACCTCATGACCCACTTGTTAATACAAGTTCAATACATGTACATGTACATATAGCTTAAGTGCCAAATCTTCCTCAAATTTGATAAGTGCTTCTCAAATTCACCTACTAAATGCCGGGGTGCTAAATAGGAGAAATACAGTAAAATGAATTCCTCATTTATCAACCTTTTATTGTTGTCAAGTATTGCTTTTCTGCAGATAGGCTGTTTACTGAAAGAGCGGCAGATCGAGTAATCTCTGATTATAATTAGCAACCTGCAAGCAATGAATGTTGTAATACATATAAAGTTGGTTATTAAAAATGCAGCTATTATTATGCTATCTTGATTTATTGATAACCTGGCTGAACTTTTAATGTTAGACAAAATTGCAGTATTGATAATTGTAGGTTTAAACCATGTAAATTTTATGTAAATCTTAGTTGGTTTTAGATTTTAATTTCACAACAGCTCTATCTGCGCTCTTTGGCAGCCATTAAAGTCTTTAATAAGTGTTGTTTAGGGGAACGTTTTTGTGTCGCCCTTTCGGAGAAAAGGCGATACATAGGGATTGCTTTGTACATGTACGTTGGTCTGTCCATCTGTCCGTCACCAAAACTTAACGTTGGCTATAACTTTGTCATTTCTTTTTGTAGATCAAGGTCATATTTGACAGAGTAATGCCCCTTTTTGTACTTAGTTTTGTCACAAAAACTTAAGGTTGGTTATTACTTTGCCAATTCTTAAGATTTCTTCATCAAACTTTCAAATTGCATTGCCTTTGACAAAAGGGTCATGATTTTGTACGTCAAGGTCATATTTGACAGAGTTATGTCCCTTTTTGTGCTTAGATGTTGTGATGAAATTATTAGTTATTCTGAGAAAGTGTACGAGGGAATCAAAAGTGTTCTACAGTAAATTACTGAGCACCCATCTTGTTGAAATATTGTTTTTAATTTAACCAGAATGTGTTCTAAATTTTTCATCCGTTTACTACAAAGAATGAAAGTTCCATTTTCTTTACCCTAAAGAAAAAATATGAATATGTGAAGTATAACGTATGTCCTAAATATTTAACCAGAATTAATTATTAATGTTCTTCATAACAAAAACATATGTTGTATTTGCAAATTTGTTCTGAATGTTCTATTTATTACAAGCATTTATTACAAGCAGAACATGTTCTGATTTATCAGCCAAAAGCATTTTCAGCCAGTAAAAAATAAGAATAGTCAAATTTCTTAAAGAAATGTTCTGAATGTTTGATTAACTATAACCAGAACATGTTCTAAATTTTCAGCCAGTATGAAATATGAATGTTCTATTTTCTTCCTGAAAGAACTGTTCTGAATTTTGATTAATATATTATAACCAGAACATGTTCTAGATTTTAAGCCAGTACAAAATATGAATGTTCTATTTTAAGCCAGTACAAAATATGAATGTTCTATTTTCAGCCAGTATGAATATTCCATTTTAATTCAGTCAGTTCAGTTTAATTCTGGATGTTCAATTGTTAACTACAACCACAGTAGTATGCCAGTACAATTTTCATCTATTCCTGTTTATGCATGCAAATAAAGTACAATCTGTGTACTGAAAATGTATTTCAAACATATTCTAAATCGTCACTTTGTTGGTGATATTTCCATACATTGCATCAGGAACGTAGAAACAACAGGTTTACATATTATATTCTAGGTTCCTGATTGCATCATCCAACAACTGGATTTTTTTTGTAAGATTTATTCATTTAACATGTTTGACAAGTACTTTTATATTGTAGCTTAGATAGTCCTATGAATATATTTACATGTATGCAAATATCACATGCACTGACACGAGTGTCATGGCAGTATAACCTGAGGAAAAATCCTAGGGTCGGCCGGGACTATAAACAATATAAATTTGTCATCGCACTAACATGACTGAAGACTGAAAAGTTCTCAAGTACTGGGATGGGCATGTTCAACATCTTTGGTGGGCAATTATTGCATACTCTTAAAAGATACGTACATGGATAATTACAGGTCTAGCTCAAAGGTCAAGGTCACACTTTGATGGCAATATTCAGATCATGTCACAGTCATAACTTTGTTCGTTTTTATGGGATTTCAGTCAAACAAAGTCAGCCAGGGTGAGTTATTTTAAGGATCGCTTACTGTGTGTAATACCTTGTACATCGTTTGTATGATCAAAATTTCCTTCAAAAGACATTTCCGAAAGTGCTGTGCCAAAGTTGATGTGTTCCTTGCATGAAGCTCTATCAAAGTTGCTCTATGAATATTGTTTAAAAAAATTCCATTCCATGCAGAACAGAAAAACTTTATAATCTTTTTCTCAAAAACTGCAAGGCCCAGAGGTTAGATATTTGGAATCTAGTATTTTCTAGTGGACCTTTATCAAGATAATTTAAATAATGACCCCTGGGCGAAAATGGACCCGGGGGGTTGGGGGGTGTCACTTGATTTTACATTTGCTTTTATATATTTTGACTGCAGCCCATGGGGGGGGGGGGGGCACTTGATTTGATATTATGAGGTATTGTAGGGATTGACGGCACCGGGGGGGCGTATTATGAGCTTTGGGAAAACTTCCAAAATCTTGTTGCCTAGGACCTCAAGGCACTGAGCTTAGATATTTTGGAATGTAGCATTATGTTATGGACCTCTGCGAAGATTGTTCAATTCAATATCCTAAGGTAAAATTGCCCCTATCCACGATGCAATTGTATTATAGCCAATGGTAGCCAGGTTCGCGATATAGGGCCATTTTAGCCCTCATAATTATGTTATTTTTTAGACATAATGACAAAAGCTTTATATTTTTTTTCAGGAATCTGTGAAATGTTTAAACAAGTCATGTGACAGCTATTATCCAATCAGTAAGTGCTTTTTATTATACATTCAGAGAACTGCTCACTGATTTTGGTAAATAACATGTATAATTGGGCCGCATCAGGCGATTCCTTGATATTGATGCCAATAGATAATGAAATCGTTGAAAAAATCAACAAAATAAAAGATCAGTGCTTGAAAAATTTGACATTTAGGCATCTTTTAGTTTGACAGGGCTTGCATGATGTATTTACATGTATTTCCAGTAGTTAGTACCGGTACTTTAATTACATAAGATATATCATCATCGCTTAACATCATAAGTAAAGGGTTACATGCTGTCCATATCTTCATCTGTTTTCAATGATTATTGGCCTGTAAATTCTTGGGGAGAATGTTAATCTCAAAAAATCTCAGACGAGTTTGACACTGGAACATCCAGGTTCTCAAAACCAATATGTACATGGAGGTTGCTATGTCAAATCACAGAAAATCTGTACAACCGCTATAGAGGCTAGAATGTACATTATATACTTATGCCCTCTAGAAGAGGTTCTTTATTATGTTTGCTTTTTATGAAATCTAAGTGAAGTTTGAAACTAGATCACTTTGGTCATAAAACTAGGTTAGTGGTCAGATTTTAGAAGAATATTGTTAACACACTAGAGGCCACCTTTTGGTCCCAATCATTGAGACCAGACCTTTTGTTTTGATGATATTTAGGTCATTTTGAAATTGGGCCACATTTAGTTTTGTCACCATGTCAACATAGGAAATGCTCTGGAAGCCAAATTTTTTCTTAATTAGCATGTAAATTAGGCAGAACAATCTTGATAGTTTGTAAATCAAGTCCAACACTGGGTCACAATTGGGGTCAAAAACCAGATCACAAGGTCAAATTATATAAAACTACATGTACATATTGTATGTGAAGTAATGGTATAGTATTCATACTTCCTTGCCATTGAGCTAGCTTTTGTGGCAATGTGGCAGGGTGTCTGCGTACAGAACTGAAGGCCCCGAGTTCAAACCTGGCTCAGGGCGGTGTTTTTTTCATGGTTACACATGAATGAAATGGAGAAATATTCACTACATAAAAAAAATTTCAGCAATATTTCAGTTGCTAATATTTAAAAACATGGCAACACAATCACACAGTTTAAATTGACAGCTGCTGCTGCTGCTGATAAAAATGAGTTTAGACAGCTGTTAGTGTATTGTTATACTGAATTTATAGTAAAATAGACATAGATTTGACAACTAGAGCATATTACTGTATACAAAAGGCTGCATGTGTTGATGAAAGAATTGAAATGAGCTTGAAAATAAATACTGCTGCCAGATATGAGGATTTTTGTCGGGTATGGTTGCTAAGAAAGCAGTATGTAAAACCATAGATAGACACTTCATTGAAACATTTAGATGTAGTGAAACGTTACAAAGGGTGTCGTGGTGGTGGGGGGGAGTAGTGGTGTCAGGTAGGAAGGGGGTGGGGTGGTGGGTAATTGGGTAATGGGGGAAAGGGTGATGGTGCCGAGGTGGTGGTGGGAGGGAGGGAGTAGTAGGGAGGGAGAAGTGGGAGCAGTTTTAACACGCTCTACTCTCTGTCATATAACCAGTGTATTAAAACACAATATATCACTTGTTGGTTATACCAACTGTATGAATGCATAATTACACGAGTCAGCATTATTTAAAGTGATAGCACTAACCACAAAAATGTCTGTCCTCTTGTCTATAATGAACAATGAACCTCCATACTGTATTGAACAACGAAATAAAGCCTTGATTTCTTAACATTCCCACCTACAAAATGCCTGGTACTGCACAGTTAGTTACATCTACCTGTTTGAGTTGAGTTTACTGTAGCTTTGATTCTATTCACTGATCATAAAAGCATGCTTTGAAAGGCTTGAAACTTGTCAGTTTTTTCTCAATGAAATTTTACAACACACATATACTTGTTTATTATTGAAACAGGCACAGTTATGTGACCTTTTCAATACTGACATTTATTATAAACTAAATAGTTTATTTTCTATTTGAAGTCTCCATTATTAGTGTGGCATAGACTTTTAATTTCTGAATTCTTTTAAGAAATGGCACAACATGAAATGTAATAAGGGACACATTTTTATGAAATGTGAAAAAGGGGCAGCACATTTTTATAAAAACTGTAAAAAGGGGCAGCACATTTTTAGCAAATGTGAAAAGTGGTAACACACTTGTAGGATACATGTGTATGTGAAAAGGGGCAACACATTTAGGATTTGTGAAAAGGGGTAACACATTTAGGATATGTGAAAAGGGGCAACACATTTAGGATATGTGAAAAGGGGCAACACATTTAGGATATGTGAAAAGGGGCAACACATTTAGGATATGTGAAAAGGGGTAACACATTTAGGATATGTGAAAAGGGGCAACACATTTAGGATATGTGAAAAGGGGTAACACATTTAGGATATGTGAAAAGGGGCAACACATTTAGGATATGTGAAAAGGGGTAACACATTTAGGATATGTGAAAAGGGGCTACACATTTAGGATATGTGAAAAGGGGTAACACATTTAGGATTTGTGAAAAGGGGCAACACATTTAGGATAAGTGAAAAGGGGCAACACATTTAGGATATGTGAAAAGGGGTAACACATTTAGGATATGTGAAAAGAGGCAACACATATTTAGGAAATATGAAAAGGGGCACCACAGTTTCAGGAAATGTGAAAAGGGGCAGCCATTTTATATAAGCAGTAGCAGCACCTCTGGAGGTTGGATAATTTATATTCAACACATATCTTATCTGGCTATTTAGAGCCTAGTGAAGCTGGTTTGAGCAAATTTGGTGTACCCCAGGTATGTCCAGTAATAGAATTAAGAAAAAAAGTGATTACATTTCAGGTGAACTAAGACACTCCCTACCTGCAATGGTTGTAGAAATTCTAGAAGACAAATTGGACCAGGATTATGTTGATTATATCACAGACATGATCATGAAGAAAGCGTCCGAAGAGATAGATCAGGAAAGTGCGTCTGGTGACCCAGAACAATCAGAAGATGGAAGGTTCTTGAAGAAATATGAGGATTGTCCAGGAAATTGGGATGCAATGGATGAAAGGGATGTAAATAGAGATGTAGGTGGTATTTAGATTGTTTTCACATCTAAAAGACTGCATGTATTAATTGCAGTGGAGTGGGGGTGGATGTGGGTGTAGATGTCATTATTAAATCTATTCAACATGAATTTTGTTTCATTGATTCTCCAACTTTTCTTACATTGTAATCTGATTTTGACTGGTTAGGTGCTCTCTGTTGTTGCTGTATCTATCTACTAAAAACTTCTATTTATTTTTGTTCCTTTTCACATGAATAAAATTTGGACCAATCTTTAGAGGAGTGTCATGAAAAGTGTGTTCAAAATACAGCCGAGTAGCATAACTTAAAACTGATACTGTCACAGCATGACTAATGTGTTTTAAATATGACACACTTGTGACACGCTTGTTGAGGAAACCACGTGGGCTTGAACATGTTACTGTTGGTTCTAAGTGTTTGAATGAGCAAGAAACTTTTTTTTGTGGTTGGAAAATCTTTCTGTACAAAGAGGTAAGGTGTTGTTCTGAGGTGAGTTACTTAAATGTTAATATATTTTTTACTTCAGGGTTATGTGCTTGTACCACTGGAGACCGAGTCATCAGATTATCAGCACGTTGTATTACGATTCTTTGATTCCATGGTTGACCACAGTGTGGAAGTCACGTCTGTGTACAGAGTGCAGAATCCCATACAGTGGAAATATTACACTGTGTAAGTGAATATTAACTCAGAGGTTACAGGAATGAAAATAAAGGCGGGTGTATATGTTTTGCCCACTTCAGTCCAATAGAAATCTTTTTACAATGTGTTTTTAGATATTTGCATCCCTATCAAACATTGTAGGTAAAGTCACCTATATCAGGAAAACTGTACTTATAAAAGTTATTAAAAGCTAAGGGCCTGAAGAGCTCAAGTTGGCTGGTATGTATAGATGGCTAGTGTTTTAATGTCAGTTTTATGGAATATTTTAGTCAGACCACTAAATGGTTGAAAATTCCACAAAACTGTTTCAAAGCTTGATGAAAAGAATCATTTGGTATTCAAGGGGTCAGGGCCATTACCAATTTGCAAAAGGTTAAGCATAACTTCTGCTGCATATAAACCCATGTACTGAATATTAGTGACTAAAGTGCAGTTTAACCAACACTCGACAGATGGGTTTTCAAGTATTCAACATAACAGTGACCTAACTAATGAAGGAAGAATTCTCTTCCATATGAAAGTTGTTCCGCTCAATAAGTTTGAAATTCATGTAACGGAAGTATATATCCAATGTCTTCATAAATGAAAGACATGATGGTGTCTGTGAATCAATAGCTAAAAGTAGACTAGCAGATATTGTAAGAGTTGATAATTAAATATAGAAGGAAATAGGCAGGTGGTGCGTTAGAAGTTTTGTTTAGTTTAATTATGGTAATGATCTAAATTTCATTAAAAGTAACTGCTGTAGCATGTATGTAGGATGTTATGGTATTGAATAATGCTAAGTGAATGAGAAAGTACAAATCCTGCTGGTTGTATTACAGTAAGAAGTCCGAGATGTTGCGGGACAGCGGGGGATTTAACAGTGTTGTGGAAGGTCAGCTTTTTCACGGTACATCGTCATCATCTGTCGAAGCCATCTGTCGAAAAGGCTTTGACTGGCGGTTGTGTGGGAAACATGGAACCTTGTACGGCCAAGGTATGAATAGTAAAACATTTGTTTATCTTACATTTTTAGCTCACCTGGCACAAAGTGCAAGAGTGAGCTATTAGGATTGCTCATTGTCTGGAGTAGGTAGTACTTTCACATTTTCCTTCAAACAGCATCTCCTCTAAAAACACCAAGCCAATATTGATGAAATTTGGCCGGAATTTCCTTGTATGAAGCCGTATCATAGTTGTTCAAATAATTTCATTCCATGCAGAATTCTGGTTGCTATGGCAACAGAAAGGAAAAACTTAAAAAAAAATCTTGTTCTTAAGATTAAGACGGCACCGAGATTAGATATTTGGTAGGTGGCATTGCCAAGTGGATCTCTACCAAGATATTCAAATTACGACCCCTGGGTCAAAATTGACCCTACCCGGGGGTCACTTGTTTTTACATAGGCTTGTATAGGAAAAACTTTAAAAATCTTCTCTGAAACCACGTGGCCTAGAGCTTAGATATTTGTCATGACCACCAGGTTAAAATTGACTCTGCATGGGGGTCAATTAATTTAACATAGACTTAAATAGAGAAAAACTTCAAAAATATTTGGAATATAGCATTATGTTATGGACCTCTATGAATATTGTTAAAGTCAGATCCCCTAGTTAAAAATTGACCCTTTCTGCTATTGATGACTTTATAAATTATATTATAGCCCATGGTAGCCAGGTGAGCGATGAAGGGCCATCCTTGCCCTCTTGTTTTTAAATTTTAACATTAGCTTTTAATAGCATTGATTTTCACTGTGGGTATTTTCTTTGTAATGTTGATTTTTGTATGATAACAGCCATTTTATCACAACATGTTGATACAAGATACAGCAGAATAGTGATACAAATATTATGAAAACATGTGAAATATTATGAAAGTACTTTGTACAATGTTATTATGAAGTCACAATGCATAATATGTTTACAATGCAATGCAGTGACAGTTAAGGTTTGTTTTGTCTGTATGTCATGTGGCTTTAGCAAACCAGAATTTGTATGGGTTGGTAATGTTAGGTCAATGTTGTCTGTTTAGGATTTAAAATAACTGATGGCTTCAGTTTGGATGTTTGGTTAGCAACCCAAAAGACACTGTTTGATTCTCAGTCAAGCCATTTTAAGGTTGTCTTTGGCAAACACACCTTATGTTACAGATGCTTTAGTCCACCTAGCTGTAAATGAGTACCAGTATTGTTCACTGTTGGCCCCTTTTCAGATAAGCAGTAACTGTTGTTTCTGTCATGAGTGGTGTCTCGAGAGAAGCAGTTGTTTCTGTCATGAGTAGTATCTTTAGAGAAGCAGTTGTTTCTGACATGAGTGGTGTCTCTAGAGAAGCAGTTGTTCTGTCATGAGTAATGTCTCTAGAGAAGCAGTTGTTCTGTCATGAGTAGTGTCTTGAGAGAAGCAGTTGTTCTGTCATGAGTGGTGTCTCTAGAGAAGCAGTTGTTTCTGACATGAGTGGTGTCATGAGAGAAGCAGTTGTTTCTGACATGAGTGGTGTCTTGAGAGAAGCAGTTGTTCTGTCATGAGTGGTGTCTTGAGAGAAGCAGTTGTTTCTGTCATGAGTGGTGTCTTGAGAGAAGCAGTTGTTTCTGTCATGAGTGGTGTCTTGAGAGAAGCAGTTGTTTCTGTCATGAGTGGTGTCATGAGAGAAGCAGTTGTTTCTGACATGAGTGGTGTCTTGAGAGAAGCAGTTGTTCTGTCATGAGTGGTGTCTCTAGAGAAGCAGTTGTTTCTGACATGAGTGGTGTCATGAGAGAAGCAGTTGTTTCTGACATGAGTGGTGTCTCTAGAGAAGCAGTTGTTTCTGTCATGAGTGGTGTCTTGAGAGAAGCAGTTGTTTCTGTCATGAGTGGTGTCTTGAGAGAAGCAGTTGTTTCTGTCATGAGTGGTGTCTTGAGAGAAGCAGTTGTTTCTGTCATGAGTGGTGTCTCTAGTGAAGCAGTTGTTTCTGTCATGAGTGGTGTCTCTAGAGAAGCAGTTGTTTCTAACATGAGTGGTGTCATGAGAGAAGCAGTTGTTTCTGTCATGAGTGGTGTCTCTAGAGAAACAGTTGTTTCTGACATGAGTGGTGTCTTGAGAGAAGCAGTTGTTCTGTCATGAGTGGTGTCATGAGAGAAGCAGTTGTTTCTGACATGAGTGATGTCTTGAGAGAAGCAGTTGTTTCTGTCATGAGTGGTGTCTCTAGAGAAACAGTTGTTTTTGTCATGAGTAATGTCTCTAGAGAAGCAGTTGTTCTGTCATGAGTAGTGTCTTGAGAGAAGCAGTTGTTTCTGACATGAGTGGTGTCATGAGAGAAGCAGTTGTTTCTGACATGAGTGGTGTCTTGAGAGAAGCAGTTGTTTCTGTCATGAGTGGTGTCTTGAGAGAAGCAGTTGTTTCTGACATGAGTGGTGTCAATGAAAACAATTTGATTTATTTTGTATTTCTTGCAGGGTCGTATTTTGCAGTGAATGCTTCATACTCCCATCAGTATACAGATCTGCGACGTCCTCATGGTGCGCTAAGATCATCGATGATGTTTGCGCCTGCTCCATCAATGACATTACCAACAGCCCCATCCCTCATGTTTCCACCCGTTAACGTGAACTTCGGTCAGCCTTTGGGCCCGGTATCATCCCCTGTTGGAATATCCGTGATACAGACCACTCAATATAGACCAATGAATCTTTCCCATAATGCAGCAGCAAGTCAGCAAGTTGGAGGAAGCATACCACAGACTCCAGTACAGTCTGGTTCCTCTCAAAATTTGAATAACAGTTCGCAGTCTAGTTCATCTCAGTTTGGTTCTAGTACAAATGGAAGCTTGACAAATCCGGCACAGCCGGGTCCCAGTGGATCTGCAGGTAGTAGTAATTCCGCAAGCTTTATGCAAAGTATTCGCAGTTTGTCTTCAAGTGATATAACAATTCAAAAGAGACTTTCCTTACACGCTAGAAGGAAGCACGCACGTTGCTGCTCAAGGAGAAGTTTACTTAAACCACTCGCAGTAAGAAACGTTCCCGGCCTAAGCTCAACAGCATTAGGTACGAACTTCGAGGTGCAGCAGGAGGCAGAAAAACAGAAAGCCAAAGTGTTCTTTGCCCGTGTATTGGTAGGTAAATATACAGTGGGCAGTCCAAAGTTAAGGAAACCGCCACCTCTTTATCCAAATAGTGACCAGTTTGGTAAATGTTACGATTCTTGTGTTGACAATGAGGCGGATCCAAAGATCTTTGTTATCTTCGATAGTACACAAGCGTATCCAGAATACTTGCTGGAATATACATATAGCGGAGATAAGCCGTTTTAAATTACAGGAGATGATTCACGATCGATAGGACTCTAACCGATTCGAACCTACTTATAAATGACACAGACTAGCAGATGTAAAAGAATGAATGGATGTTTAATTTACACTTGTAACTGACTTGTTTCAAGGGCTTTGAAACGTAAGCAACTAGTAACCAACCAATTATAAAAATCCCAGACTTCTCTTGAATTACTGTTATAAATTACTTGTGAACATAAATGTAGCATAATTAAAATGTTTTGAAGACTGATAGGCATTTTAGGCAGCCAAGCGGAGAAATAGATGTTTGTTAGGTGTAGTTTTTTTGTTTCGTTGATACTATTTTTGTTAGGCATTTATGTTTTCGATTTTTAAAATTTTATTCAATATTTCTGTAGCTTTTTTCTTTAAGCTTTTTTTTCAGTATTTTATGACACTAACATTTTTTTTCAATGATTTTTAACACATGTAAGAAAATATGCTGAACATTTAAATAATTTGTGAATATATATCTATCTACCAATAATTTTCAAGTAGCAATTGTTTTCAGAAACAAAGAAACAATGTACATGTATATTTACCCTAGTCTATTTTTACAATGACTGATGATGTCTACACATCATACATTGGCATATTTCTGTTGCAAGGAAAAATAGTTCCGTATAGTAGGTGTGGCATGGAAAATGGAATTTGCATTGAAATGGTTAATGATTCATAATTAAAGGTTGTTGGTTTGGAAAGTGACATATGTGTTAATGGGTGTGCCATGAAAAATGAATCTTAATGATACTCTTTATTAACAGAGTCGTTTTATTGTTTGGAAAAGTGATTTGTGTAGTGAGGGTGTGGCATAAATAATGAATGTATATAATATATATTGACTGAATTAACAGATACAAGTATGAATCTAGTATACACATTATTGATGCAGAACATATTTTATTATTTGACAAATTATTAATTCTTAAGAACTTTCGACAATATTTAGTTATGTAACTTACATTTGAATAATTTTATTGTTCTTGTTAAACTGTATTCAGCTGTATGTCAGTTATTTAAAACTCAGTGTTGGCAAGCTTTAAGATGTCAACATTTTGAATCTGCTTCCTTGATTAAAAAAAGCAATGCGGGTATTGTTGCGTGAACCTTGAGGAGTTTGAACCCAGTACAGCTGGGTCAAGCAGCAGGCACATTAAATTCTACATGACATAACTGTCTTTCAGTCCAATAAGGGATTTACAAGCAGTTCCAATTTTCCTTATCGTCATTCCTTTTAAATCAGTGCTAGAAGTTGTCGTTTTTTTGTAATAGGAGTTTTAACGCCCTTTCAAACCGTATTTTGGTCATTTAAACAGGTAGGCAGTTTACCTAGCCATCCCTACTGGGCAGAACCAGAACTAGACTCCTGTCCTCCATAAGAAACTACCAACTTAATGACATAAACTGGTATGGTCAATAGCAGGGCTTGAACCCGTGACTCTCAACCTATGAGAGGTTACCGAGGTACCAGAAACTGCTGCAATTTTTTATAGGCCCTACAGTGGTAAGACCAGGTTAACAGGTCATGAGATATGCAGTTAAAAGGGTGTTCTATATATATATAAAGTGATGTGATTATTTCAAAGCATGGACATAAGCCATACTTTCTAGCTTGGCTGTTGGAAGAATAAGGAGAAATTTGCTACTTTAACCACAGTGTAGGCATCCCAGTTGCTGTCGGCATTGGTAAATTTCTGTTATTCAAACTTGGCATGCTTACTTATGATGACAAGTTGCAAGATGGTGACAAGTTATTTAATAGAAATCCATTTGATTTTACTGTCAAAATGACTTCATCTCTACTTTAAGCTGGTACTTAGAATTTTTTATCAACCATTGTCACATTTATCTTATTTGTTCCACAACTAATTTTGCCATGATAGTTAAGTTATTTGTTAATGTTATTGCAGTCTAAAAGTTAATGAAATGTTATTATTTATATTATATTGTTACCTCCTCAGTGGAACATAGAATTCATCTATCATTTCATTGTTCATAATAACATGAAATCGCTTAACCTTTAAAAAAAAACTGGTCTTGTTTTGACCAAGCTTTGAATTAATGATCCATGCATGTTTTTCTATTTGTCTTCAAAAAGAATTGTATGACATTAATCTGGTTGCAATTGCAAACAATTTAAAATGAGAAGTTAGATGTTTAAAAAAATAAACAGAATGTTTTGACCCAGTTCCCAAAAAGTGTCATAGAAACAATCCCTAGTTGACCTTTTGGACGCATTTGTTAAAAAAACCCCGATTTTCACCTTCCCAGTAGGTGGGGCTCTGATTTTTTGTAGGTGTGCATGATGACCGGAGGGCAAGATTTCTTAGGGTAGCGGTGTATTGCCATCACAGTCCTATTGCTTATATTTTAAGGAATTGGTCATACAGTAGCAATGTTTCTCTCACAACTTTCAGATTTCCAAAACAATATGTTAGTCTTACTGTATGGATAACAATTTCTCTTAATTTTGATATTTTGTTATGTGCTATTTTGTCCTTGTTAAAGTCCCAGGATCACTTTGAATCTACTGCTATAGTTAAATAGATTTATTGATAGGATAATGATAGAATCATGTTCTATTCACTCTAAAACAATGTCGACATATGTCTTTATTTTGAATTCAAGTTGTTTCATCTAGAAAAAGAGTTGCCAGAAAGCCCTTTTTATTTTTTTTCAATATCACTGAAAAAAATACTGCACTATGTTTCTATTGATTTAAAAAAGCAAAGTAAGGAATGGTTTTGGCACAAATAGAGGTCATTTCTGTCAGTAAGACATCTTCCTTGATAAAATGAGAGCTACTTGTAAATGTGATCCTGGGTCTTTAAGTTATATGCTGTTTATTATCAAATAACTGATAAACTCTTTGAATATGTTGTCCATAAGGTTTTAAAAACCACAGTTAAACCTGTGCTACTGGTTCCCTCAGGTTCAGTCAAACCTGTGAACAAAGACAATTGTTGGGAAGCTAAAAATGTGGTCTTTGTTTGCAGGTGGTCTTTATTCACAGGTGTTTCTACTATAGATGAACAGTGCTCTGTGATCTCCATGCTAGGTGGTCTTTATTTAGATGTGGTCTTAACCACAAGTTTGACTGTAGTCACCTGCCTTTAGCACCCAGTACTGATGTACTGAGCAGGAACATGAAAAATAATACAGTCAAACTTGTGTAAATGACCACCTTTGAATCAAGACCATCTTGTGAATAATGACTGCCATGTGGATAATGACAGGAAGAAAGTATATCATAACGCTTGTGAATAAAGACAACTTGTTAACAAAGAGCACTTTAGCTTCTCCCAGACTGTGGTCTCTGTCCACAGGTTTGACTGTACTTGCTATTGTAAATGGTTCTCAATTTTCAAGCTCTAACACATACGTAATGCAATCATTGTTGAAATTGTTCTTTTGTCAAAAAAAAAAAATTAATTCCAAAATGTTTTTTTGAAAAAATTCTCCATTATTGACAGGGAAAACAACAAAGCTTCTGCAAACACAGTGAAAATCAATGATATCTGAAAATTACTGCCTGTATAGTTTTCAAAATTGTTTCGTAATTAGAGCCTATTCAATTGGTATCTGTAGATAGATGAGCCTATTCAATTGTTCATTGTATATAGCTTTATTTCTACAATGGACTCATCCTTCTGTTAATTAAAGCAGTACCATTATATGTTCATAGGGGTGTTTTCTGAAAATTTACTGACTGAATAGAATTGGCAGTGCAGACTAGGATCATATCATGGTCGTAAAGACAGATTCACTTCGAACAATAGGGTGATCAAGAGTTACCGGTTTAAAGAAAAAAATTGTTACTGATAAGGTATCATTGTTCATAAATGCAGTACTATAACATGATGTACGTTGATTGTGTATAAAGACACGATTGTGATATTGTAAAGTATCTGCTAGATATTAAGTTTAATTTCATTGCGTGTGTCATGTTTAGTTGTTGATAGAAAATGTACTGAGTAAAGTCATTATTTTACTGTAATATTGTATGATAAGGAAATCCAGTAACCTGGTTATAGTATGCAAGATGAAGTTGTTTAACTTATACAGAAAATGCTGTGGAGGTTTTAAATTATGAAATTACAATACCTCAGTCCACTCGGCTGTAAATGGGTAGCAGTGATGAAAACCTCGCTGCCTCTGTTTCACGAGTATGGATTGAGTGTTTGAGAGCGATTCAATAAGCTAAGAGCTTTCTTGGTAATCGAACTAAAATCAATTCGTATAAAACTAAGTTGCATTATGTATTCAGGCCAAGATAGATATTTTCAGATTTTAATGCGAAAACTGTAGATTGGTATAACATGATCTGTTTACTTAAGATGTGTAATATGAGGAAGCAGGCGACTGTAAGAGAAGCTGACATTTCACGGTGATGCTGCTGTTTTGCTTAAGAGGGTATAGTTTTCATCTGAGTTATTGAATGTTTTAGGTATTGGTAAGGTCTGTGTAGTGTTATATTGATGATGGTATATGCTGTTGCGATTTTGACGTAAACGGTGTTAGGAGAGGCCTGTGCGACAGAACGTCAAAGTTTCCCACGTCCTCATCAACAACATCATTTTATGTGTATACCTTTCATCAATGTTTAAATTATGATAATCATCATCATCATTATCATCATCATCATGGTATGACAGTGAGCATAGTAGAAACTAGTGAGAGTGGTGTTGTAAGACGTTTACATGAACTAAATTTGGTTGATTTTTTGCTAGCTGTGGACCGATTTTTTTCTCTCTAAAAATGGCATCTCTTTCCATCACTAGTGCTTTTACACCAGAAATAATTTGCATAAGCAGAAAACTGCAGACTAGGAGCTTCTTCTGTTAAGTTTTTTTGTGTGTTTTTTTAGCTCACCTGGCTATGCCAGGGTGAGCTTTTCTGATCGATGATTGTCCGTCGTCCGTCAACATTTTGATTCAAATGACATCTCCTCTGAAACCTCTAGGCCAATGTTGATAAAACTATGCAGGAATGTTCCTTGCATGAAGCTCTACCAAAATTGTTCAAAGAATTCCATTCCATGCAGAACTGGTTGCTATGGCAACAAATAGGAAAAACTTTAAAAATCTTCTTCTCTGAAACCACAAGGCCTAGAGCTTAGATATTTGGCATGTAGCATTGTCTAGTGGACCTCTACCAAGATTGTTCAAATTATGACCCTCGGGTCAAAATTGACCCCGCGCAGGTGGGCACATAGTTTTTGCATAGGCATATATAGGAAAAACTTTAAAAATCTTCTTCTCTGAAACCACAAGGCCTAGAGCTAAGATATTTGGCATGTAGCATTGTCTATTGGACCTCTACCAAGATTGTTCAAATTATGACCCCCGGGTCAAAATTGACCCTGCGCGGGTGGGCACTTAGTTTTGCATAGGAATATATAGGAAAAACTTTAAAAATCTTCTTCTCTGAAACCACAAGGCCTAGAGTTTAGATATTTGGCATGTAGCATTGGCTAGTGGACTTCTACCAAGATTGTTCAAATTATGAGCCCCGGATCAAAATTGACCCCCCACGGGGGGGTCACTTAGTTTTACATAGGCTTATGTAGGAAAAACTTTAAAAATCTTCTTCTCTGAAAACCACAAGGCCTAGAGCTTAGATATTTGGCATGTAGCATTGGCTAGTGGACCTCTACCAAGATTGTTCAAATTATGACCCTCGGATCAAAATTGACCCTACACGGGGGGTCACTTAGTTTTACATAGGCTTATATAGTAAAAACTTTTAAAAATCTTCTTTCTTTTGAAACTGCAAGGCCTAGAGCTTAGATTTTGGCATGTAGCTTGGCTAGTGGACCTCTACCAAGATTGTTCAAATTATGACCCCGGGTCAAATTGACCCCCCAGTTTTACATAGGCTTATATAGGGAAAACTTTAAAAATCTTTTTCTCTGAAACCACAAGGCCTAGAGCTTAGATATTTGGCATGTAGCATTGCCTAGTAGACCTCTTCAAAGTTTGTTCAAATTATGCCCCTGGGGTCAAAATTGACCTTGCCCGGGGGGGGGGGGATCATTTGTTTTACAAAGGCGTATATAGGAAAACTTATTTGGTATATAACATTATCTAGTGATCTTCCACCAGGCAAGTGGACTTGTACCAAGGTGAGCGATATAGGGCCCTCTTGTTTACAGCTTTTGTTAATAATAAATGAGAAATCCTAATTAGAGGATTTAAAGTAGGTCACAGGTCCCTCAGCTTGCCATTCCAACAAGTTTAGTCTACGTTGTATGTATGTCTACCTGTTCGTCTCTGAACTGAAGACCTGGCAGACACATAGACCTGAAACTGTAGTGTTGTTTGTGTAATAACTGAATAGTATGTCAAAAGTCAAGGTCACTTAAATTTTAAAATTCTGGGGGTATTTGCACACAGTTTGTAGGAGTCTTAAAGTTAAAACTTTATCCAGTGGAGGCCCAACTTGCCTGCAGGAAAATAAAGTATAAGAGATGCCATAAAATTCTGCAGAATGGGAGTACTTTTGATGGAAGTAACTTACAAAATTCAGGATTGTGACACAAAGACAAAGGGCCTGTTCTGTCTCAGCAGTCAGTAGTTTCTCATAAATTACAAATGGCCCTTTTTTTATCAAAACAGTTTGTAGCTGTATAACATTAAAATGTGCTTGTGAGAGGAAAGTTTTGTATATACTGTAGTATGCATCATGCGTGACTGTGATGTAATAATGAATGAATGCTTTATTGGCAAACTATGCATGCAATCTCCTTATTAGAGACGTATTCTGGATGTGAATTTTTTTTTCTAGATGTGTTGTTGTTGTTATATGGCAAAGTATATAATATCATTCTTGTGCTATGAAAAAACAAAATAAACAAAAGATGAACTTCCATATTTTTGTCTTTTGATTCAATGCAACACTGTTGCATTTTGTAATACAGTGCATTTGGGCAAGGGATGCAATGAAATTAGCTACTTAAACAAGTGCTGTTTGTAAAACATATATGCTCCCTTTGATGCAAATCAGTAATGTGGAAAAAGAAATATATATGGCCTGAAAAAAATGATTCATGTGGCAAAAAAAATCTTTGACCTACTGACCTCAAAATCAATAGGAGTCATCTGCTGGTCATGACCAACCACCACATCAATTTTCAAGATGCTAGGCCCAAGCGTTTTCGAGTTATTGTCAAGAAACCATTTTACAATTTTGGGTCATTGTGATCTTGACCTTTCAAAGCGTTCTTAAGTAATATCGTCCAAAAGCCGTTCTCTACCGACTGACCAATTCCATGTCACTGTAACTTGACCTTTGACTGCTGCAAAATCAATAGGGGTCATCTACTGGTAATGACCGACCTGCAAACCAAGTTTGTGGATTGTAGGCCAAAGCTTTCTTAAGTTGTTGTCCAGAAACCATTTTCTACCAACAGACAGACAGACGGACGGACCAACATGTGCAAAGCAATATACCCCCGCTTCTTCAAAGGGAGGCATAATTAAGTAATTGCTGAATACAGTTGAATCTAATATGAGATGATTAGGAGTAACTGTATTTGCTCCCAAAGGTAGAAGGCTGCATATTCCAGGTGTCCACTGTAAAGTATGGCTTGAACAAGAGTGCCAAATTGTCAAAATATGCCAGTCACAAGGTGGGAGGTAAATTCAGTGATAGCGTGTTTATTTGTAAAAGTTGTTACGGTTCATGTTTGGAGAAACTATTTGTCAAGTTTAGCAATAAATAGGCCATAAAATTTGGTAAAAACAGCTATTGAGCTGGTTATATAGCTTGGCCAGGAAATTCTGCCCATTAACATTCTGGTCAAATTAAGTGAAGACTGCATTTAAATTGCTCGAGTTACAGAGCAGGCAAGGCTAATTTGATCAATTTTGGATATTTCAAGGGCCATAATCCAGAAGTGCCTTGGGTCGATTTGGCTATTTATCAAACTTGGCCAGAATATTGTGCCCCAACAACTAATTTGATGAAGTTTGGTGAAGACTGCATGAAAATTGTTCAAATTAGAAAACAGACCATGACTGAAGGCTAATTTTGCTAAATTATTGATATTTCAAGGGCCATAATCCAGAAATGCCATGGGTGATTTGGCTGGTTATCGTACTTGGCTGAAATATTATGCCCACATATACTTTGACCGAGTTTGGTGGAGATCGGATGAAAACTTTGAGTGGACAAGGCTAATTTGATCAATTTTGGATAATTAAAGAGCCATAATCCAGACGTCTCAGCTGTGAATTTCCTGTTTTTGCACTTGGCTGAGATATCAAGCCTACAAATATTTTGACAAAGTTTTGTGAAGATCTGATGAAAACTGTTCAACTTTGGAGAGTGGACAAGCCTAATTTGATCAATTTTTGATAATTCAAGGGCCATAATCCAAAAACACCTGGGGCAATTTATTTGGTTATTGTACTTGGCCAAGTTATCATGCCAACAAACAGTTTGACCAAGTTTGGTGAAGATCAGATGAAAACTGTTTGACTTGAAGAAAGGACAATGTTTGTAGATGTCTCATCGCAGGTGTTCCCATAATACCTCCAATCTATGGATGGGCATATAAAAACAAACAGCTGTGCTCAGGAACAGTCAGTTTCATAAGCATGGACAGCTTGAACACCTCTTTTAAGCAGTCACCTTCCTTAAGCATCTAATATTGGTGTCTCTAAAAGCTGACCATATTTATATCAAATACACTCATATTACATGGTCACCTCCTTTCAGTGGTCACTTTTTACATCCAAGGACAACTTGACTGTGAGGAATGCCAATCTCTTCTGCCAAGTTTGATGAAAATATGACTAGGTTTTGGAATATAGTTCAAAGAAACAAGTGAAATATCAAAAACTGCCCAAAATTTATTTTGTAAAATGTTGCAAAGTTGTATAATATTATCATTTGATAAATCAAACAAACAAGAGTTATTCATGCCCTGTTTCTACAGCACCCAGGATTGAAGTACATCTTCATACATGTATAAACTTGTTTAACCTAGATTATTGCCAAATACTTTATAAAGATACTCATTTTCTCTCAAGCACCAGTTTGTTTTGACAGAATTACTAAGTTTACAAAAATTATTCACAATAAGTAATTGACAGAGTATCGTTTGCAAGAATAACTAAGTTATCTAACGTGACTATTTCAGTCAACAGTTCTCTATCTATTTTGTATTATGGCACATTTGCTCTGTTGCATTATTGTAACTGTTCTCTATTGCAGATAGATCACAGTCTGAAGCTCCGCCCCCATACACAGTGCAAATTATCAGAGATATAGTACATTGTTTTCCTATAGATTACAAATTAAGCAGTAGCCATTATACATATAAACTTTTCTTCACTGTACTAGAAATGTTGTGCATAAACTTGCATCTTTTCTCATCTTAGGCCCAAGAATCCACATTTCGTTCTTTTATGAACTGAAGAAAAAAAATTCAGAGACAGTTTTTCTTTGAGAGTAAAAATAATTTCATGTGGAAAAAGAAATCTTAAAAAAAAAAAATTGTATGACAGACACATATAATTTATAAGTGATGCACAGAAATTTTGGTTCACATTAATGCAGAAACTATTGTGTTTAGTGTAAAATACATAACTTAAAACTTTAACACATGGTGACCAAAACTTGTGTTGATTAATGTATACAAATTGTAATACAAACCTGCATTTGGTGAATGAGAAAAATTTGTAAAGTACTGTAAACCACTTTGAATTTGCGAGACAAAAAGTTTGCAGGTTTTTATCACCAGGTTAATTCACACAACCATAAATTCAAGAACAAGAGATCCTGTCCACATTGATGTAACAATATTGATAATCTCATGAGAACTTTGAATTAGCAAAATGATGAATTTGTGAAGGGTGCTCTCATGAACGAAAACAAGAAAATAAGTTCTCACAAATATTTTATGATTTACAATAAATTTATCAATCTATGAGAATTGATCTGACCTATAAAGTGTGTAGCCGACTGGCAGAATATTAAAAGGCAAATCTTTTTATTAACCATAGTCCACATTTCATGACCTGTTCAAAGTTAAATTTGCATCATATACAATGCGAGTCAAAAATCTGAGAGAATTTATGAATAATCAGCTAGCTAATATGATTGTATTTAGCAAGAAGTATTCACATATATATGCATATACATACTGTATATATAAACATTTATAAAGAGGGAAAAATCACTAGATGCGTAAGAAAAAGACCTTTAACATATAAAATCTTGACTGTGTTTAATTTATAATACTTCAGTTATCACAAACAAACAAACAAACAAATGCACGCACATACATACATGGTTTTGTTTAAAAAGATAACAACAATGTAAATATTCAAATGCTTGGTGTAAAGTACATGTAAATATACTGGAATTATTTTGGATAAAGTTATCACATGGGTAAACAAAGTCAAACTAGCTGGATACTCAAGACGGCTCGTTACAACTCTGTATCTATTCAAAGTCATTTTATTTTGACCATACATGCATGCTTATAACCCAACACTCTGGTAAGAAAATTGTAACTTTTCAAGTTACATAGTGCTAGTCAAAAATAAAGAGACCTTGGCTTTTCACAATTTTTTTTTCTAACATGATTTTCAACCCTTATTCAGACTGCTAGATTTCTGAAACAAACTTGTCAAACTACCGGTATTAAATTCAGACAACACTCTATTTCGGACACAACTCTTTTTCGGACAAATCTGTAATGGTAAAAGGATTTTCCGACTACAGTGAACAGTGCAGATCATGATCAGACTAAACATCTGCCCTGGTCACAAAGGCAGAACCATTTTATTGCCAGCAAGGTACAGGTATAAAAATAGCTAAAAGACATGTGAAATACTCAATATTGACTTGGCTTTTGAATAAAAGTGATAGCCCATCTAGTTTTACATTTGCGTATAACTTTTAGGTGCTTTTATAGTGAATCAAACAAGAAAAGACGTATTTCAATGAAATCCTCCTGCATCACATTTCATTCAGTTTTTACTTTGTGAAGGAAAGTACATTGCTTTAAATAGTAGGTCTGACAAGACTAAATCTTACATATTTCATGCATGGGCAATCTTCTACAACCAGACTTTAAGTGACTATTTTATATTCAAGAAACAACTTTGAATTATGTGAAATATAAAACGCATGGGAATTTCTTATTTTTTGCCTCTTTCTAAATTTTCCATAAAGGAAAATTGAAGTAAGATGTACATTTAATGCGCAAGCACTCTTTAACATTTTAGCACTTAGATTTGAAAATGGACTGGGATTTATCGATGCAATTGAAAGACGTAGAGCTGGGACTTGTGGTATAAATGTACCCCGATATACTTATCCATAGAATGACATCTTTGCAGTAAAATGTGTGTGAACAATGTCAATATCACAGATATATCTACAGTCAAACCTTTAATTAAAGACCACCTTCAACATATCAAAATATGGGAGGAGGAACAGGGTCTTATACCCAGTACAATCCCTTTTATAGTAGCCCAGACTTGAAGCTGTCGCAGTCAGGTGGTCTTTAAATTTTGAGTGGTCTGAACTAGAGGTTGGACTGTATTTGCAATGGAAATCTTTGGAAAAAAATACAGTTGAACATGTTAAAGCAGTCCACTGGAGAATACCGCAGCCACCTGACTTGGCAAGCCAGCCCTGTTTCAAATATACCTTCATTTACAGCTAAATAGACCTCAATAAACCAGCCACCCCCTTGAAGTGACCACTCCTGGTGCATCTCTTAAGCTGCTATACACAGGTTTAACTGTAAGCATAAAAATGGACTTTTCCAAAGTTTGGGAATGCACATTAAAAATGACTTCAAGTGTAAATGTACAGAGATCTCAAAGTACTTTATAAAGGTGATGTAAAATAAACAAACCCTAAATGATATACATTTGTAAACTTTAAACAATACAATTAATTTACTAATTAGGAATCATCATGGTAAATGAGGAGTAAAATAAACCATATTACTGACTTCATAAATACATAACAATACCATCCTTTCCATGTCACGACCTTTAAACAATTTATCAATAATATAAAAAGTGCTACATTATCAGGAGTACCAATCACATAACCTTGGAGAACAAGTCACATTACCTATGTCAGTCACATGACTGAAACTACCTGTCACAAGACATATATTATTAGTTAGATGAAAGGAGTACCAGTCACATGACCAAGGTTACCAGTCACATGACTTACAACATCAGTCACATAACCTGTAAAACTAGCCACATGACCTGGAGTACCAGTCACATGACCAAGGTAACCAGCCACATGATCCAGGTTACCAGTCAAATTACTATGACTATCAGTTACATGACTTTCGATATCAATCACATAACCTGGAAAACCAGTCTGATAATCTATCATCCAGTCTCATGACCTAAAATACTTTTAATCTATAGATATCACATAACCTTAATACCAACCACATGACCACAATAACCTAGCAATTTTACTATATACAAACTTCCACAAAGTTAGAAGTTTTTCTGATTAAAACATGTCTACCAAATCATACCAAAGCATTTAAGCATCACTTTAAAGCACTCATTCTTTTGATTTGTCAATTTTAAACTGTTACTGTGTAAATTATTCAATAGGAACTATATTCTGACTATTCTATGATTTACTAAGTTTGTCAATCACTGCCATTGGTAATGAAATATTTCCTGTTTATGTCATGCCTATTTGGACTTGGTCCCACATGTTTTATAACCTAGACGTGCTCTCTAGTCAACTTGATCCCATTTTTTTCACTAGGTTTTCCGCAAGCTTGTCGAGGAATTCAAAGGTATTCAAGTAGTCTGCACGTGCAACGCTGAAATGTATCATAACATTCTGTATAACTGTTTTCTAAAACATGCCATCTTTTGTAGAAAATATAAAAATGTCTTTTTCATTCCCTTGCATGTAGAATAATTCTAGATAATATTTAAACTAGAAGCTCCAATAAAATCTGACTGCTCAAATATATTAATCTCACATCTTGGTGTATACCGTCTTTTCATATGAACATAAAACTTTTAACTTGTAACTAATGTAAAATATAGTAAAACTTATGACCCTTCAAATTGTAAACATTAAAATGTTGGTTTTTACACAGCAGAGCTGACTTATACCATTTATACTGTTGGGTAATACCGTTACATACATGTATACAGATATGACAGCCTTAAAACAGTTATCTTTCTTGGGTTTTATACTCATTTTAACAGTATTTCAGATATTCATAAACAGGCAGTCAACTTAACTATGGTTCCAGGGAAACCCAGTACTAGACTCCTATATTCCACCAGAACCTGCCAACTTTCTCACATAAAGTGCCAGTTTCATAAAAAGATTCCATTTCATTGCAGGCATAAACCCATGACCCTCAATCATCATCAATGATTATCAGTCAGTGACCCTAACCCCTAAACAACTCAAGAGGGTTTTAAAATTGATCTTCATAAAATAAAAATAAAGATCTTACTTGGCCATTCCTTTAATACAGATAGCCAAATCTTTGGTCATGTCACCAGCTTCAATGGTTTCTACACACACAGCCTCCAGGTTTGAAGCAAACTTAGCTAGGTCATCATTTTTGTCCAGCTTGGCCCTGTGTTGTAAACCTCGTGTCCAAGCAAATATAGAAGCTGCAAACATAATTTTAACACTGGAATAGAGCTTTAACTGAACGTGATTTATCTCCCTTCAGAAACTAAATGGTTCAACAGTTCTGAAAATATCATTCAATGCTGCTGCAAAACCTATAAGCTTTTAAAATGTCACCATAAATTTCTACAGTGAAAAAAAAACCCGACAACATTTAAGTAAAACTTCAAATTTCAGAATCCAAATCAACTGTTTTGTCTAAATATGGCAAAAAATTACAAATGCAGTAAAAGCCATAATATATACAGTTGAAGCAGTACTGCTGTAAAGGCCATCATTTCATAAAATTAATGCTACAACTGCCATGCATTTAACCATCAAATTATCAAAGTTTGTCTTTACCTATTGGATTAGTAGACGTTTCTTTGCCTTGTTGGTGAAACCTGTAATGACGTGTGACAGTTCCATGTGCCGCCTCGGACTCTATGGTCTTACCATCGGGACATATCAACACACTTGTCATCATGCCGAGAGAACCAAACCCTGCAAGTCCAAGTCAGAGTTAGTCCGATAGTAATATCAAGAGCATACGTGTGAAAGCCGGTTACCAAAAACATCATTAAACTATTTTTGTATCCAAACTATCTTGTAATTACACAGTCTGAGACAAAGTCTAACCAGTGTGATAGGCTCTTGATCACTCTCAGCGGTAGGCTACCTGAAAACTGCAGCTTTACCTCATTTCACACCGACGAAAACTAAAAACTACTCTCAGCATATCAAATCACATAATTATCTTCAATTAAGGAGTCTGACTGAAAAATGCAATTATCATGTCCGTAAATTCTAATCAGGAGAACAACTTCAAATAAATCAAGTAGCAAATCATCTAGAATGCTTTGCCTTAACAGCCTTCAGTCAACGATCTGCTACGATATAAAAGTCTGGCATTATGTTGTAACGTTATATTGAGCAACAGCTAACAGCATCACAACTATTGTAAGTGACAAAAGTTACCATCAGTGACAGCTTCTGACCCAAAACATATTTATCTTGATTACAAATCCTCATAACCGTGACAAATTCTGAATGAAACTAGTGGCGTGTAACTACCTTGAGCAACAGAATCCGACTGGACGTCTCCATCATAATTCTTACACGCCCACACAAAGCCGCCATCTGACTTCATTGCATACGCGACCATGTCATCAATCAGCCTATGCTCGTACCAAATCTTCTTGGCCTCGTATTTTGTCTGGTACTCCTTATCATAGACTTCTTGGAAAATATCTTTGAACCGGCCATCGTACTTCTTTAGGATTGTATTTTTCGTACTGAAAGATACAATACAGTAATTTCATGTTATATTTAGAATTAGTTTTAACTGTACATGGCACAGACAAGTCCCTAGCAACCAGCAATAAAGCCATGTTTTGCTGTTGTTAAGCAAAGGATCTTGGTTTCTAAATGAGCATGCAAGGAACAAGGCATTCTAGTATATTATACATGTACAGCCTGAATGAGCTTTGACAAGGAGGGTCATGACAGCTCAAGGATCCGAGTACCAGTCTTTTTAATCACAAGGTCAAGGTCACACTGAATCTATGTCAATACAGCACATTCAAACAGCTAGATATGAACTGGTACCAGGTTCAATATATTTATGCTTCAAGTTTCAGGGCAATAACTTCTCAAGCATGAAGCACATAACTCCGGTTAAGTACCAGCCTCGGTGTTTAGCTAACCAAGAGCACAAATGTTTAGCTGATAATTCTGTAAAGGCAGAAACTTTTAGCTTAAAGTGTTAAAAGAGCAATAAGTTTGAGTCTGTATATTCACCTTAGGTAGAGAGGCCATTCTTTTTGCAAAGCATACTCAAATGAACAGTAGGCGAATTCTCGAATACTCTGAAAAAACAACATGGAAACACAATTACATAAAGTATGTATACATTGCTATTAAATTTTTTAATAATGCAAAAGCAAGGATAAAACAGCTAGAAATGTGTCCATAAGACAAAGGGTCCCACACCTATTACATGGTAATTCTGACATATTGTTTAAAGAGGGACAAATCCATTTTACAAATTTTAGCTAACACTCTTTTATACATATTTAAGGCCAATGTATAAATTTTTAGCTATTGCCTATAACTTTAATCTTTCAATTTTCTAATGTCTCTATATGACCATACTATGATGTCTGAGGCAAATAAATTTCAACAAGAAGAAAATGTGGCAATAATCATGTACAGTACGGACATCTGTAAATGAATGCCACCTGTCACTGCTGAAACTTCTTCCAGCCAGTGGTTTCTGTTCACAGGTTTGACTGTATCTTGACTTGAAACCCTTTAGTTTGTAGTATTAAATACAGTTAAATGATGAACTTAAATCCCTTTGCCATGTGGTTCTAAGCTTACCTCATCTGTGTTGTACATGGCTAAAGCAACCCCGCCAGTCCCCTCAAACTGGAACACGGTGTATTCCATCGGAGACCCGCCATCCTCTGGTGTGAACTTGATCTCCAGTTTTCCAGGGCTTGGAACAACAAAGTCAGTGGCCTTGTACTGGAAAAGTTATGCAACAATGGCTTTTAATTACAGGATCAAAAGCTTGCATTTTCTGCATGTACAAAAACTACTCTGGTGCATAAATATTAGAAGCTTGCTTGAAATGGAAAACTGTTGTTGCATGACAAAAATTGTTGCAAAAAAAGAATTTGCCTAATCAAAACTTATTTTCAGTAAAATTTGATAGTAAGATGTTGGAATATTATAACAGTGAACCATGTTCAACAATTTTCCCCTGTGTGAAGCAACAGTACAAGTTAAGAGACATCTACCATCACCTATGCACCTGAAGAGTATTTTGTGAAATCATATTTTTCACTCTATTGCCCGACAAAATGACTGATAAAACAGAAGTTGTATATATAAATCTTTATCATAGAGATGATATTAGTAATTGTCAAAGTTTACAAATACTAGTTTACACACAGCAATGTTCAAACAATCAGCGTTATAATTATATAGTACCTGGTCCCCATAAGCATGACGGCCAATGATTATACTCTTGGTCCAGCCAGGAACCAGTCGAGGAATATTCTTACAGATTATAGCCTCTCGGAACACGGTTCCTCTCAGAATGTTTCGAATCGTACCATTTGGTGACTTCCACATCTTCTTCAGCTTGAACTCTACATGGGAAAAAAATAGTATACTTAATAATAATGTACTACAAATAAATTATTCAATTAAAACATACAGATAATTCTCAAATAGTACATCTGCAAACACTGATTCTAACAATAACATGACTCATTCTGTTAGTCAGTAAAACAATGAAAGAGATCAGTTACTGTAAAATCTGCAATAAACAATGCAACGAGGATGTTATGACACACAAGCCATCAGGACGTTCAAAATGACATAATATTTTGCCTTACGACATACAAATAAATGTCTGCTAGACAATAAACACCACAGAAACAGATTATTTCTTAAATTATTTTATCAAACGATGGATCATTGTAGTTTGCTTAGTAGAGGAAGCAGGAATCCATGGCTTCAGATTCCACAAAATCAAGAGATGGTCTTAAACAGTGGCCTGTCTTTATGCCCTGTTGGAATGGCTATCACACTTGTTGGAACTTGTAAGTGGGGATAAATAAAATGTTGAAAAAGGTATAGTTGCATGTGACAAGTTAGCACAACCCTAGTTAAAATGAACAAACTACCAATACTGGTGTACGGTTTCAACTTACCTTCTACTCTTTTCTCGTCTGGAGTGATCGTTGCACATTTGATACCAACGTTGTATTTTCTCACAGCATTGGCTGCATCGACAGTGACTGTATGGAGAAATAACAAAAGCTTCATTAGATTCTGCTGTAAGGTCCTGTACTGCTTGCAAACCTGTTGCTACAATGATTTGTAGTTGATTGTTGGATTATTCAGCCAAAATGCAACAGGTTCAACTCCTTTCAGGTGAAGACTTTGAACAGGGTCTTCCAAATCCCTTGCTCAAACATTACCACTTGTCTTTTATGGTTGCAAATTTACAAACATGTAGGTCAGAACAGTTCACAAGTCATCAAAACTTTCTGTAAAATTCTGTTTCAATAAATAATATTTTTTTTTTCTGCTAAACACTTTCTTGTTCTCGAGCTATTTATTTCATTAAATTAGTAAAGTTCCCAAAATTTGTTACTTCAAGGTTACAGTGTAGACTATGATCATGCTTTCTAACAAAGAGTGAAGGCTGGTAGCAGGGCTTATATATATGTGTATACGGCTGAGAACTGGTATATTTATTTCAGCATAAGGCTGGTACGATTTCAGATGTTGAACAAACAATTGATCCCATGCGTTGCAGCATAAGGCTGTACATGTATTTTAACCCTTAATCAACAGTGAGATTTACTTAAAACTTATCTGAAAAGTGACATTCTAACTAAGTCAACATCTAGATCAGCTGCATATTTCTTCAAGATATATAAGGAAGTATTCTATCATCAACTTCACTACCTTGGTCATCAGTGGCATCCCTGTTTTCAATGCCAAGGTCATATGTATGAAGTTCAAGGTCCACAAAGGGAAGGATCAATTTCTGCTTAATCAAG